>JABTXL010005488.1:513341-536188 GCA_025134845.1 Neodon shergylaensis
TCTCTCTCTCTCTCTCTCTCTCTCTCTCTCTCTCTCTCTCTCTCTCTTTCTCTCTCATTCTCTTCTATATATGAATGAAATCAGCTACCTTTCTGCTCCTGCCATCATGCTGTGTCTTCCCTGTCATGATGGGTTCTGTTCCTCTGGAACTACAAGCTAAACTAGACTCTTCCTTAAGTTGTTTCTGGCTATGGGGTTTTATCACAGCAGCACAGAACAAACTAACACAAAGGTACACAATGAGAATTCATGACATTAGTGAGTGTGTGTTTTATCAGGACAGAAATTTCACTGCTTCTTATTTGGAAGCTCAGAATTACTTGAGCTTAATTTTCACCGTAGCATGCAGCTCTAGATACATGTATGTATGTAGGCCGAGACTGCTCATTTGTTTCCTGGCCACCCAGACCTGAAATAAACACACAGAAACTATATTGATTGCAACACGGCTTGGCCTGTTAGCTCAGCCTTCTTATTAGCTAGCTCTTACACCTTGAGTTAACTCATTTCTATTAATCTATGTATCACCACGACTTTTGTGGTTTACCAGTAAGGTTCTCCAGTGTCTGTCTCCTTCAGCAACTACATGGTGTCTTTCTGACTCCACCTTCTTTCTCCCAGCATTCAGTTTAGTTTTCCTGCCTAGCTTTATTCTGCCCTGCTACAGGCCAAAACACCTTCTTTATTTTATTAACCAGTGCTAATAAAACATGTTCACAGTATACAAAGGGAATCCCACATCATATGTACCTTTCCTTGGGTGTGTTCTTGATTTTCCTTGTGAAATGTGCTGGTGGTGGATTCTTCAGTGTTTCGAGGCACATTCTATTGCTGGTCATTTACATGTTTCCTTGTGCACTTTTGTGAGGTTACTTGGCATTTATATCCAGAGTGAATTCGAGAGTCCTTGGGAGTAAGCGTGCCTTGGGGCAGTCAGTGCTTATCCACAGCTGCTCTCGTTTTCATTGCCACCACCAGTACGGGAGGGTTTCTGTTTCTACACGTCTTCTTCAGAAGCTTACTCTAGCTACTTTCTTATTTTTTTGCCAAGTGGATATAGGTAAAGTGATGTTTTTTAATCAGGTTTTAGAATTATATAATTTTTATTCTTTGTAAATTATACATACATACAATGAAACATGATCCTATCTACCCGTATTTCCCTCTCCAAATCCCCTTATTTCCTCTCGCCAACATGTTCCCTCCCAGCTTCAAGTCTTCTTTTCTCCTTCTCTTTTGCTTGATAAACCAAGAAGTCCAGCTGATGCTACCCATATGTGCATGAGTGTGGGGCCACCCACTGGAGTGTGGGAAGCCTATTAGTGTCACAATTTCAAAGAAAAACAATTTTTTTTGTCTCTCTGCTGCTACCAGCTGCCAGTAACTTCTCAGTACAGATAGCGCCTGGTGAGTGTTTCCCCCTTCTTTCTGGGGGATAAGCATGGCTGTTGTGGAGGCCACAGCTCCATCAAGTCCAGAGAGGACATTCACACTCCTCCCCATCCTCGAGTCCTCACAGTCTTTCTGTCTTTTCCCCTTGTTCTCATGCTGGGGAAGGGAAGGAGTTGATAAAAATGTCTTGTTAGAGCAGGATGCTTGGACTCTTAGTCCCAGCACTTTGGCCAATCACGTGTCTGCACTGCCTGTTGAGTTCTCATTGTTCACTTGAATTTCTTTCGCTATTAGTGAGGTTGGAATTTTCTTATGTGATTATTAACTGCTTGCATGTCCTTCACGGTGCTTTGGTATTATTATCTGGCCATGCTCCCATTTTTTTCTGCTGACATTCCTCTGTATTGTGAGATTCTTTGTAATTCTAGATATTAATCTATTATCAGTCATGAACATTATAAACATCTTCTTTCACACATTTGCCAAGCTGTTTTGTCTTTGGTATCTTAATAATGAAAAATATCTTCTGTACAACACAGTTGAATTTAGCAAAATTATCAAGATGGGGTTTTGTTAAGTATTACACAGATATAAAAAATTTCACAAGTTGCAAGCTTGTGGTCTGATTTATCAGAGAAAAACAAGCAGTTATGCTTGTCTCCTGCATGAGAAACAACGCTATGGGTACATTCTTTCTGGGGCTCACTTTTCTGCTTGTTAAATATGTGTTTTACTACAGTTTTATTTATTTTCTGTGAGGCGGGATATGTGTGCCCTGACGCATGTGTGGAGGTCAGAGAAAACTTTTGGGGATCAGTTCTTTCCTTCTGCTGCGGGCTTGCTGGAGCTGAACTCAGGTCATTGGGCGTGGCAACAGTCTGGACCGCCTCACCAGCCCCCCTTGTCTACACTTTACTTCTGTCTTTAATACAATCACACTTTATGTGTTTCTGCATAACAAATGACCTCAGACTTCGAGGTTTAAAAGCAACAGTTATTATCTGGCAGCTTCAACTGGAAACGGTTCAGGAAAAAGTTAGTGGTCTGGGTTCGAGGCCTCTCGTGAGATTGAAGTCAAGGTATTAGCCAGGTCTATGGTTATCTCTGTCTCTGCCCCCAGGAAAGCTGACTCACAGGACTGGTGGCCGGAATTTGCAGGACATCAATGGTGGCTGAGGAGACCTGAGTCTTGCAACAATATGAGCATCTCAGGTTGCAAGAGAGTTGAAAACTTCTTAGGGAGGAAACAAAGCAATGGACAAGTGGCTGGAAGCTGTATTGCCTTTTTAAGACCTAGGCTTCATTGTCTCTTTCTTTTTCCCTTACCCTTCCTCCCTCCATCACTGTCTCCCTCTTCCTCCTTCCTTTGTATCTCTAAGTCAATCCCACCTTCAAGAAGAAAACACCAGTGTCAAAGAACCTGTTAGTACACTTCTTAAACTATCGCTACGACTGTATTTACTTTGCTCATCTTTTAGTTTGGCTTTGTAAACTTTATATAAATAGAATTGTGCATTTTATTCTTTTGGTTTTAAAAAATATTTTCTTCTGGGCATGGTTGCTCATGTTTTTAATACCAGCACTTGGAAAGCAGAAGCAAGCAGATCTCTGTGAGTTCAAGGCCAGTCTGGTCTACATAGTGAATTCCAGGCTGGCCAGGACAGCATAATGAGATACAGACTCTATATCTGTATATAATTTCCTTATATTGATATATTCCCATGTAATTTTTTAATAGTACATTTCTATACTTGCCTAATCACTTTGAATACATGCCAGGTAAAAGACAGTGTTCACCCAGGCCCGTGGGAGAAATGTCCAGTTTCTGGACGTTTTCTGAGAGGCTGTGCTATAATTTAGTTATCAGACTTATAAAGTGGGTGCAGAATAGCATGGACATTGCATGAGAGTGATAAAGGTCTCTAACTGTGTGCATGTGTGTGCGTGTATGTGTGTGTGTTCCCATGTGTGTGTGTAAGAGTACATTATTCTAACTTTTAATGTTCATTTATTACTTATTCTATATTCGTTTACTCATTTTGTGTCTGTGGCAGAGGAGGGGCATGTGGGGAGGTTAGAAGACAATTTAGAAGCTGGTGCTCTCCTTCTGCTGGTGTGGGTTCTGGGGATCCATCTCAGTTGTTCCTCTTGCTGGTCTGGAGTGCATCATTCTTGTCACAGGGTGTCTCAGTAAGGAAAGGTGGCAGTTCATGGTAAGTTTTCTTGATACAAAGACCAAGACAAGAACAAGTGACCCCTGGACACTGCCTACCAAATCAGTCACGTGATCTCTAACCTGATGGGAAAGAAGAGAAGAGACAAACACTTCTGCCTTCAGGCTGCTCTAAAAGGAAGTGAAGTTCTCTTCTTTTCTCTAAAGCTCATAAAAAATATCCACACCAGGCAAAACACCCACACACATAAAACAAACTACATTTGAAATCAGAACTCATTAGACTTAATTGAACACAGCGTTCCTGCATCTGCTGAGTTAGATATGGGAATTTCCATCTATAGAGACAGGATGTGATGTGTTCATTGTAGCTCTGGGATAAACCCTACTTATGTATGATGCTATTAGACACAACATGCTACTACTAAAGCCGCGTGTGCCGCTCACATACGTGGACTTGGTGTGGGCATTTAGGTGCTTACCAAGCTGACTGCAAGTGTCCATGGGTATTAGCTTCAGAGTTCTTCCTGATCCCCAGAGCCTCCCATGTCTATGCACACATCAAACTGCAAGTTCCAGAGACTCAGCCCCATTCTTTCCTAGGATCAACCCCCCTCCTCCCAGTGCTGATACAACTGAGTGGATAAATAAGGTAATTTCACGTTTCTCAGGAGACATAGCACCAGGCATGGGCTGTATGCGGGCTCCTGGCCTAGGTCAGTAGATGAGATCACACTGTCAGCGGCTCTTGTTTGCGAATGCACTGTTTGTCTGACTTTGTTTCTTCGCTTCTCTGCTCGCTGCCATTTCCTCTTAAGTAAATCACCACCCGTGAGCTCCGACTTACAACACCAGCCAAAGTCTTTCTCCCAAATGCTGAACTTGCAAATCAGCTGCCAACCTCTGTCTGCTGGCTCGGGTTCATCTAAACCGCTCTTTCTCCCACTTCTCTCCGGGCTTTCCTGTCTTCGTTGATGACAGCTTCATTTTCCAGTTGCGTGGGCTGAAAATCTCACAGTTTCTTATGATTTTTGTCTCTCAGTCTCCTAGAATGCCATGGTGGCTCTACATTCAAAGATTTGCAACTAGTGATCTGGGAAGTTGGCTCAGTTGGTGAAGTACTTCTTGCATAAGTGTGGGGACCTGAATTCCATGCCTGACGCCCTCATTAAAAAAAAATCACAAACCCAAATGGTCACCTATTGCAACACAGTCTCTAACTCCAGTGCTGGAGGAGCAGGATCAAGTGACACCTCTGGTTTGCGGATGACCAGTCTAAGCAAAGATGTGGGCTCCTAGTTCTGTGCAGACATTGTAGAAAAAGTAAAATGTGAATGGCTGAGAAAGACACTTAGCTTTGTCATCTGGTGTGCACACACAAGTATACACACTTGCACACACCCTCTTAACATGTGCAGACACACATACACACTACACACACACTCTCACAAACACACACACACTCTCACACACTCACACACACGCACACACACATACACACTCACATACACGCGCACACACATACACACATGCACACACACATACACACCACACACTCACATACACACTCACACAGACACATACACACACACACACCAGTGCAGATCTGATGGACACAGTGGAGCCTCCCTGTAGTCCCAGTTTCCGAGAGGCTGGGCTAGGAGGATTGCTTCAGTACAGGAGTTCAAGATCATTGTAGACAACATAATGAGAATAATCTTAGATTTTAGATTTTTAAAGATATTAGAGGTAAAAAACTCTGGTGATCTCTCATTACTTCCGCCGGAGTCACCACTAGGCACTTAGCAGAATTATTGCTGTAGCATGCTAGTGAGTTTCTCACAGCTGCTGCTGCCTAAGTCCAATCTTCTCTGCAAGCCCTCTAAGTGATCCAAAATGAAACTCACATCACCTGCTCCTCTGCTCAAAGCCTGGGCGTGGCCCTAGGCTTTCTTCAGAATCCACATCAGAGTCTTTAAGAGGACCCCTCCTGGCTCCCTGATGCCATCTCCTGTGGAATGTTCCTCCACAAATCTGTCTCACCGTGCCTCAGAAGACAGACAAGCCGCTCAGCTTTCCCTCAGAGCCTCTGCCCCGAATCGTCTTCCTCGAGAAACAGCACGGCTTGCTTACTCACTTACTTAGCACAGATTTCATTTTCATTGTTTATTGTCTCTTTCTACTACAGTGCAAGCTGACACATTTTTCCGTATGTTCACCAGCGTGTCCTAACCGTGAAGCAGGATGCCTGATGCATTGTAGTGGCAGGTTCTGCAGGGTGTGCGGAGCGGTTAGGGAAGAAGTGGCCTTGCTCCATTTGCTGAGACTCCCCACATCAGCTTATGGTTCACACTATGGGGTGTGTCATGTCAGGCCCCTCCTGTGCTGCCCTCTGAAGGGGGACATGGCAGCTATGTTAGGGAATCAGAGCCAGTTGAAGCCACTGGGCACTCTTTCTGCCATCTCTGTGTGTGTAAAAGCCTGCTCAGAGACCCACCTCCTTGTGGGACTTTCTCAGCACAAGGGACATTGCATGGCAGAATTAAAGATTGGTTAGGTTTTACCTCTGCTCAGTAGCCTGATATTTAAAGGCAAAAAGAGTTTGCTTATAGCTCCACCCCTGAAATTAGGAAGTTAGTCTCAATCAGGCAAATAGCAAAAGGTAATGATTCAGAAATAGGTTTAGCAGTGTATGGAGGAGATTCAAGTCAGTGGAGTACAACCATCTTATTCTTTCCAATTACTGATCTGAGCTATGCTCTGATAAGTTCCCCATTTCCTGTCTCTTAACAACGTATTCAACTGGTTCTATAACTTTCATGTCACTTCTGCTAATTAAGGCTGCATTTAATTTCAAAGGCTATTAAAAGCTCATCTCCTTGCCTCCCTGCAGCACAGGTTAGAGCTGTAGCCCTGGATGCTGGAATAGAGGAAGGGGGTGCACACATCTTTGTAATGGAGGAAGGGGTGCACACATTTTGTAATGGAGGAAGGGGTGCACACACCTTTGTAATGGAGGAAGGGGTGCACACACCTTTGTAATGGGGAAGGGGTGCACACACCTTTGTAGTGGAGGAAGGGGATGCATATACCTTTGGAAAGGAGGAAGGGGTGCACACTCCTTTGCAATGGGGGAAGGGGTGCACACACCTTTATAATGGAGGAAGGGGTGCATACACCTTTGTAATGGGGAAGGGCTGCACACACCTTTTGGAAATGTCGCTCTTTTCCATGGTTTCCACTCTGTGGGTTGGCGAGGGCCCAGATGTAAAGATGGAGGCAGATGTTCTCTTACAGAACTGGCTGCAACACACAGACTAAACCCTAGTGGTGGGAAGTTGTCTTTGGCCACACTCTTTTAAGCTGGCCTTAGCTGATATTAATAACTTTGATTGAGTAAACTTCTACAGATAACATACAGCTTGTTTCCAATTCCTATCCCTGCTTGAGTACTGAGGACCTCTTAGAGATAACTGGGTTTCTATTTCAGCTCGATTGAAGGGGCCCTCTCCCCACCCTCATCTCGCCTCGCTTGGCTCATTGCTCCTCTAGAACCTTACAAAGGAGCTTCCATGCTCTTTGATGCCATTGGGACTGCTGAGGTGTGGTCCACACACTCCGAGAGTCAGAAGCTGAGGCTGTCCCATCCACTGTTTTCCATCAAAGCATATCGTGTTTTAGCCTCTCCTTCCTCTCTCAGCCCTTCTAAAGAATCTGGACCAGGAGCACATGTCGGTGTGAAAGATCCAGAACATGTTTCTACCCCATCCATGGACCTATGTTAATTTCACCCGCGGATATTGCTCCTCTGCAGAAGGCACTATCAAAGCAAGGCAGATAGGATAGTGCCATTCAGTAGGGGAGCACTCATGGGTCAGTGACTGCTTACTTCTTGTGAGCACCTCTAATCTCTGTAGGCAACTCCCTTAGAGCCTTCGCCCTTTCACTTGGCACTAAGTGACATACCAACTTCAGGTGGACACTGAGTAACAACCCTGCCCTTTTGCGTAAGAACCAGCCTTGAGATACACTGAAACTACAGAAAGTCAGGCAGACAGATCCAGGAGGGCACAGAATGCAATTTGCTGGAGGACTCACTGACAGCATTGTAACTCTGGGTAGCAGCAAGACTAAGTGGATCCTGGCAACGTGTGTCAGAAGGAGGGACATAAATCTTGGCTTAGACAAAAGTGGTTTCGTCCAAGTTTTAATGTACCTGGTTTACTTTAAGCTAATATCAGAGCTGGGCTCTCTGCTCTAATGGGCTAGTCTATTCATAGTTTCCCAGGAAACTGAGCAGGAAAACGTGATTAGGGTGACTCTGGGGCAGTTGTAGAGGTTACGACTCAGGATGGCTGAGTCCATAGAGTAGATAGCATCTAAACTTGTGTCCCCACCCCCATTCACAAAGAGAGAAACCTCTGGGTAGGCACTTTCCAGCCAAGAACTGTAACTCCTATCCCCTTTGTCTACGCTACGGTCAATTGTGAGCAGAAGTGATCTGGGACACTTGACTGTCAAAACACTTCCATAGTCTCTGTGTCTTCTGCCAACACATCTTCCTACCCTAGGATCCTGGTGTAGATGGTAATGGTCAGGAAATGATAGCAAAAGCACGGGATGCAGAACAGAGAACACAGGATCCCCAGCACTTGGAGGGGAAGCTCTGGCTGAACAAAGTGCTTCCAACCACAAGCTTTGGAGTTTCTTGGTCGCAGAGGCTATGCTACAGGGAGTGTTACCGGCTTGTGAGAGCATGCTTTTATCCTCTCTTCCGGTGAAGTAGCGCCTCTGAAGGAGAGCTCCGCTACCTACATAGGACACCAGGCCCTCCATTCCAATCTTTGATTTCTTAGGGAATTTAAAAATTAATCAATCTCTCTCTCTCCCTGCCCCCCATCTCTGTCTCTCTGTGTGTGTGTTTAGATCAGAGGACGACTCTCGGGGGTTGGGTCTCATCTTCTACCTTGTTAAGTCAGACTCCCTTGTTCTCTGTGTAGCCTAGTGCATGCTAGCTGGCCCCACAACGTTAACTCTCCTGTCTCCACATCCACCCATGTCTGACTTTTTACGTGAGTTCAGGCTCAGGTTGCCAGGTTCACATGGCAAGCTATTTACGTGGCGAGCCGTCTCTCTGGCCCTCAGCCTCCAGCGTCATGTGAACTGGAGATGAAACCTGGATGTAGGTTGGGAGTGGTGAGGCATGCTTTTTGGCTTCTATGTTGTTCTGGGGTTAATGTATGGCCCAGCTATAGGAGTAATAGACAATAAAGTTATGAAGTTATCAGTTCCAGGGCAATGGGAAGGTCCATTTGGCATTTTCTGATAGAACTGTTTGTAGCCATGCACACAGGGATCTCATAACTATCACCAGGGCCTTGATTGACAACCATAGCCCTCGACACTCCGTCCCTGTGTATTGTCACCTGTTTCCTGTCACCACCAATATTAAGACTTCCTGTGAGCATCTCTGGTAACCTTGCCGACTGAAGACAGTGTCTTATGGCTGAAAAGACTAGAAGAAGTAGTCATAGCCTGCCAGCCAGATCTGGCTTTGGCTTCTATGACAAATCTACAAAGTGCCTTCTCCTCCTCTGATTGCTTCTGATCTGGAGTGTGATTGATGCCCGGGCCATTGGAAGTTCGTTAATTTGGGCCATGACATCATTGGGGTCAAAAGTGCAATTAGTTGACCCTGATGATCCAGCCTGGAGGACCAGGATTATTAGACCGGTCCTGTGGGAGACAAAAGGCGAGTATCTAGACATCAGGGGAGCTCTGGCCTTGTTTAATTATATTAAAGACTGAACAAAAGGAGATCATAGTCTGGGAGGGGCAGGAAGATTCTAGTTTCTGGAAGCCTAGGACCAGCAGGGCAACAAAACTAGCTTTAGAAATCAAAGATGCTGGCTGAAAACCAAGACAGGTTACCGGCAACACGGGAAAAGGTCACATTGTTCTCAGAGTTGTGTTGGTCCTGAGTTGCAAAGCATCTGTTCTGGGGCCATGAGTCCTCTCCAGGGAGGGAGAGCCTCACTCAGGGCTGAAGTCACAGGTAAAGGTTACAAGGTCCAAACCAGAAAGCTTCATGGGATGTCCGTGCCAGCAGGCAAGTGGTCATATGATCGACATTCTCTGGCAAATGAAAGTCCCACTGCTAGAATTAAAACTTTTGGTTAAAACAACATGTAAAGGCATTATTAAAATACGAGCATTTCCCAAGAGATGTAATTAATGCCTACATCTGCATACTGGAGTATCAGAATCCTTTCCTCTAAAGGATGAGAATATCTTTGACTGATACGTCTAGCCTACCAAGTGTGGGAGAAAATGGACCTTCTTTTTATTTAGCTTTACTAAAAAAAAAAATCTCAATTTTTAATCCATGTTTTATGTAATTAATCTACTGTCATCTCCAAGTCTACAGCACAATTTCTATAATAATTTGCTGAAGGGCACAGAGTAGAAGGGCACAACTGTAGAAAGTTGTCTCTTCTTGGGTGCGTTAAATAAAAATCCCTGCCCTGTCCGTGTCAGGTCTGGTCATGTGACTCTGACGATCAGCGCTGTGGATCACAGCCCTCTCAGCATGTCAACCGTTGCCATCTGTATCACGGCAGCTGTGACTCTCTCAAGAGACCCTCATGATCAGATCTGTTGTGATCTGTGTGAGCCTGCCTCAGCCGCACACGGTGCCGTGTAAGATCCGCTGAAGGGAGGCCTCCACCTGTGCACTGTGGGAAGTTGTCCACTCTGGTGGGAGACTTGCCTGGGATGCAGTTGCTTCGGGGTTACATGCTCCTGCAACTTTTTACCCAGTGAACCCATTGGTCCACTATGCTAGACTCTGGGATAATTCCTATCTCAGCCTGTCTTTGGTGCCCCAGCCGCGGTCAGTAGACATTTGTTATATTTTTCAAGGGAGAGTTCTATAAAATGTGAACGCAATGCTGTGAACGGAACCTTTAAAGGCCAGCACGTCATCCCATGCCCCTTTTCCCCCCTTCACAAGATCAGTTGCTCAGACAGGTTGCTGTCCAGCATGGGTTTTAAGATGGAGGCCACATGAAACAGAACTCCCACAGGCTTGGATTGACCTGCAGCCTGAGTGAGGAATGCCTTGCTGTTACAAGCCCCTGAGGTTTGGGGTTCTTTATTACTGTAGCATATATAGCCTAAACTGATTAACACAGCACAGAGATAGGACTCTTTCTAATCCTGAAGTCACACCTCCCCTCAACACTACCACAGAGAGAAAGCATGAGAAAGTTGCAGGAGAGCATGGCTAGCCTGAACAGCATGAA
The DNA here is from genome assembly GCA_025134845.1 of Neodon shergylaensis. Classification (NCBI taxonomy): domain Eukaryota; kingdom Metazoa; phylum Chordata; class Mammalia; order Rodentia; family Cricetidae; genus Neodon; species Neodon shergylaensis. The sequence goes on from JABTXL010005488.1 coordinate 524,211, forward strand.
GAGCCCTGCCTGCCCAGTTCGAGGAGTCCCGCCCAGCCTGGGAAGCCCCGCCCCTCAGCCCGGGGAGCCCTGCCCAGTCCAAGGAGCCAGGCTACCCACCCGGTGATGGATCTGCTGGAAACTGCAGAGCAGAGTTGACTTCCCTGGGCAGTGCTGAGTCAGGACAAAAAGCAAGTGATGACAGAGGCAAGTCTCCGCATTCCCAGATATTCTCTCTGGCTTGGTTTAGCCGCAGCCAGTGCGATCAGGACTCAGCTGGACCGTGAACCGTGTGCCAGTCTGACTTTTCAGCATCCTACTTACCTTGAAGTAACTGGAGAACGCTTCCCTTTGGGAGGGGAACCTACTAGAGTGTTTTATTAAGACGCAGACAACACCAACAAAACCGGTGTTTTGATGAAAACGAGGCCAGAACTTCAGGTCAAACATAACTTTGTTCTTTAGGTCGATCGGTTAGGGTAGAAAAACAAGCCAGATAGCATACAAGCCGGAAGAACGTCTCTGACTGTTTCACAGGATCAGCGACCTCTCTTTGTGTGGGTTTACCCCAGGATTCTGTGCCACACTGGAACACCCAGCTTGGGCCAATGGCCTAGGGTCTCAGCTGGCTTCTTTTCTGAGGTCGGGTCACCCAGGTGGCAGCTGAGGTGGTAGTTAGCAGCAGGGACGGTAGCTTCCATATTTAGGGCAGGGAAACAGTGTGGGACCTGTAGAGCCAAGGTCATCATCCATGCGCTTTTTTTTTTTTTGAGACAGGGTTTCTCCATCCATGCGCTTTGAAGCACCAGGCACTGCTGTTTCATCTGGCCCACGGGAATGGATCACTGCAGGCACCTGATTGATTGGCACTTGAGTTGCTGCCTCTCTTTTTACATTCTTGCAATTCAGAGTACTCTCTTGTTCTATTTTACAGTATCTCCTTTCTTGAAAAAACTTACAAAATGGACACTGCCCAAGAAGAAAGCCAAGGGTTGGCAGAAATAACGGTTCACATGTGAGAAGCAAATGGCGGCTGAGATTCCCTTCCTTCCATGGAGCTTGCTTTAAAAGTTCTGCAGATCTCCCTTGTGCCAACGGTCCCCCTCTACTATTTGAGGGAACAAAAGCATTTTCTTCATTCTAGCAGGGTAGCTGATGATGGTGGTAGATTTGGCCAACTGAGAATTACGACCCCAAGTGCCAGTCAGCTAAGAAATGACCAGATCCTGGAGACAGGTTGCTGCAGCTTCAAGGCATTTTGTTGCAGCTCTCCATTTTATTTCTAAGGGAGATTTACAATTCTAGAAATGTTTTTCCATGCTGATCAAGCCCCCTTATTCCCGCAGAGTTGGCTGAACAGAATACTATAGGAACCCCTCATATAGCAGGCGCCAGAATGGTTTCATGATCATGTTTCATAGATCTGGGGGGTTATAGGCTAAGTTGCTTTGGTCTGGTACTTCACAGTGGAGCAATGCTGTTTTGTCTGTAAAAAATGCCATAATAGAAAAAGAAACAAGGGGGAAAACTGGAAAAATCCAAGCAAGCAAGAAAAAAAAGGTCAGTGTGATAAAATAGTAGCTAAAGACCGAGCACCATGGTATAGATGTGAGGGTCCCTTCATTAATCTGTCTTAGGTCCCCAAATGACCTATGTGCACAAGAGGGCTCTCAACTCAGTGTTTACTGCATAGACTGAGTTAAAAGGATGATTCGTAATGTCATAATGTCTGCCCGCAGACAGGAATCTTTTCATTTTATAAAATCTCACCTATTCTTATCACTAAGCAATTGGTATCAAATAAAAATGCCCAGTCATGCAACCTTCGCGTGTCTAGACAACTGTGAATTGCACAGGGATAACATGTTCCCACTGTGTGGCTCAAACTGGTGGATTGATTTGGAATCATGTTTCCAATACTATACTTTGGTGAAACAATTCTATCCCAGAGGATGACTGTACCTGTACTGTACTCATCTGCTGCTCTGATAAAATGACAAGACCAGCTTATGGAAGAAGGAGTGATTCGGCTTAGAGTTCTAGGGGCAAAAGAGTCCGTCAAGGTGGGGAGGCGTGGCCTGAGTATCGCGAGCAGGGACCTGAGAGACCACACCTCCAACTGAAAACAGGAAGCAGAGAACAATCTAGAAGTGGGGCGAGGTTATAAATTCTCAACGCCCCCTCCTAGTGATGTACTTCCTCTGTCGAGGCCATACCTTCTCAAGGACCCATAGCATGCCCCAAACAGTGCCACCCACTGGGTCCAGGTGTTCAAACCTCTGAGCTACGGTAGACATTTCTCATTCAGATAATAGCATCTTACATTTGCTTAGCACATCTCTGCCCTCCTGCGCCTTATGAAATGCTCAGCGTGCAATTTAGATCGCTTTCTAACGTCCAGTGTATTTATTTTCTTTTTACTTGTATTATATTTTGAAATTGCTCATCAAACACATTTACATTACTTCATTATCCATTTATACTGACCTCTCAGAACTTCTCTCGATCTTTGCTGGTCATGAATTGACCTATTGTTTGAACAGGCGATGTATGCTCATGGTAAATATTTTAAACAGCGTGATGGATGATACATAAGACATGTGACTCACCCCCCAGTTCTCCGTTTCTTAAGTTTGCGTTCCTAAAGGCAACTCTTACTATCAGGGTACTGTTTAACTTCCTAGGTAATACCTTTCCTCAAAAGCAAGGGTATCAAATACATATATGTATATATATACACACATGTATGCGAGACATTTCACATATATTTATGCAAATCTACATTTGATGAAATTTTTATGCTGATATAAACATGAACATGAGTATGTATCATACTCTGGTTTCCTTGTTTTGTTTCTCAGAAGTAGTGGCGTGAGGGCTGGAGAGATGGCTTTATAGTTAGGAGTGCTTACTTCTCCTGCAAAGGAGATAGTTCAGTTCCCAGCATGTATCAGGTGGCTCACAATGTAGGTAACTGCAGTTTGATTGGATCCAATGCCCTTGACTTTCCTGGATACCTGTTCAGACATGGAGCACATGACCGTAAACGTGCACGCGCGCACACACACACACACACTCACACTCTCTCACACACACACACACACTCACACACACACTTTTTTTTATTACAAAAGATGGCAGTGTGGGTATGACTGCTGGTTGGTTGCCCATGATCATACAGACAGCACTAATTGTTCTCAGTGGGTTATTAAAGCAGGAGGAAGCAGAGGAGGTGAAGGTGGGAGAGGCACATTTTGGGGAGGTTGGAGGAATCAGAAGGGGGAGTTGGAGGCAGATATGATCAAAATATATTATATACATATGTGTGTTTATGTATGGATAAAATGGTTAAAGAATCAGTTTTAAAACATTAGAAATGGCAGTATAATCTATACACATTTTACTTTTTAAAGAGATTAACTGAATAAAATACCTTTGGGAAAGCTCCAATCAAAACATAGGAACCCATCTTACTCATTGTAATTCTTACTTTTGCTGCACTTATTTTAAATGCCCTGCCTCTGCCATTTCCTAACTCCGGCTCACATTCCCTTGTACCAGACACTCACACAGTGACCAGACAGGAAATATAAATTTTAAAGAGGCTCCCTCTGGCAGCTCTTTCCTGATTGAAAAGTTTGATTGACAGATTTAATCAGCTGATAAAGGCATTAAACAAAGGGCACAGTTTCTAGACAGTCCAAACAAACAGGGACATTGCGGTGAGCCTTTCGGGGACTAGAACTCAGGTGTCAGGTCCCTCTCCCAGCGCAGGGGCACACGGGCAGCCCGGTTTCCAGCCCATCTTCCCTCTGAGCTTAGTGTATGTTAACATTGTTCCAAGACAGTTAAGATGATTTTAAAGTAATCAGACATAAATTTAAAACCCAAGAAAGTCAACCTATGTTTTCCTTGCTGCATGTTTGTAATTGCTCCAAATGTGTATGCTTACTTTAATAGTTTTAATTACACAACAGAGCTGTCTTGTATTCTGGCTTTGTCTAAAATGAATCATAAGCATTGCTTTTACTGTGTTTACAAAACAATAGCTTCGTATGAGAGCATAGCAGTCTGTGTAGTTGGTACACTGTTTCCTGGCATGTTAAATACAAGTTCAACTGTACTGCTTGAGCTATAGTTTGAAAGAATGACAAATATTTAATGGCATTCATAAATGTTACTGGGCTACGAGGTAATTGGCTATAAAATGGAGAACAGCTACCAGAAATGATTATAATTAGTATTCTCTGTGCTCAGCAGCCAAACCTCCTAGAGGAAATGTTGTAGAACAATTATGTCAGATGCCCACCTAAAATGGAATGGACCTTTCTCCTTCTTTTGCAGTGGTAAGTGTAGAATATTATTTTAACTAGGCAAAAATGTGTTGCATTTGTTTGCGGCAGAATATTACTTTACCTGTGTAAAGGTGTGTGACATTTGTTTATGCTGCATTGTTTAATGATGTGAGGATGTGTGTTTAATTATGTAAAGATATATTGCATCTGTTTCACCTTGCCTGTCTACAGCACCAATTTGGTCCAATAAAGAGTTGAATGGCTAATAGATAGACAGAGAAAGGATAGGCGGGGCTAGCAGGCAGAAAGAATAAATAGGAGGAGAAAGCTAGGCTCAAGAAGGAGAAGGAGGAAGAACAAGGCGGGGAGAGGGAGAAAGAGAAGATGAGGGAAACACTTGGGGCCAGAGCCAGGCAGTCATAGAGAAGCAGTGACAGTAAAGATATATAGAAGTAATAAGTCCCGATGCAAAAGGCAGATAAAAGAGAATCAGGATAATTTAAGCTAAAAGAGCTAGCTAGAACCAAGCTTAAAACTTAAAAATAAGCTTAAAACGAGCATTCAAAACTAATAGGAAGTCTCTGTGTCATGCTTGGGGAGTTGATTTGTGGGCTAAAAGCAAAGTCTGGTGCAGGTAAACTCTACAGCAAACGGGAATGAGCAAGATAATATGCCTGAATTATATTAGGTTAATCAGATCGGTTCCATAACAGTTTAACAGGAATAACTCAAGCCTCTGTCACTGGTTATTTTAACCCACAAATATTCAGTAAGCCCCTGTCATGTGCCCTGCTGGATGAGTGGTCCTTAGGGAAGGATATGGAGGATGCCTGCTCCAGTCGGGTTTCTAAGCTAGATGAGGTGAAGACAGAAATCAGGTGACCGACACAAGAAATGACTGCAAGAATGAAGAGAACAGGACGGCTGTCACAGATGGACACCGTTGTGCGTACTTCACACTAGTGACCGGAGACAACTCATCCACATTGTAGCCTGAAGGGGAGGGGTAGAGTCACACAAAGAGCGTGGGGATGAGGCAGTAAGAGGTGTTCACACAAGGATTGTGGGGACAAGGGGACAGCAGGAGCAAAGGCTGTGAGACATCGCGGAAACTATTGTGTTTGAGATGATTAAGCCATGAGGACTACAGTGAGTGGGCAGAAGGGAGTGTGGCCCTCTGGGAAGGGGAGAAAGGACCCCACCGTACACATCTAGCACACCAGAACGGGAGGCTGGATTCATTCAAAGGATGATGCTGAGTCAGGCAAAAGCCCCAAGCAGACAGCCAGCCTAATTCTAGGCGGACTGAGAAAAAGCTTTTGACAGGTGTATGGAGGGTGACTGGACGAGGCTAGGGGTAAAAGTCAGCAATGTAGTGCAGTGGAGATGAGACTGTAGGGCAGCAGGTCACACAGAACATCAGAGCAGGCTGTCGTCTGAAGTGACTGTGAAGGCCGGGGGAAAGAAGATGGCAGTCATGGCTCGCACAGTTTCAGGAAGCACAGACTTCAGAATCATGAAGCAGGAAATTCAGAGGCTTCTTTCAGTACCTGACTTGGGGGATGACCCCTGAGGCCTCCAACTGTGGACGGACGGCAGTGTGTCTGTGGGCTACATCAGAATGGTGATGAGATTCCCAAAGGCAGTGTTTAGTTGGAAAGAGAATGGGCCTTACCCATGAATTTGTAACATCCCAGAGTTGCTCAGTCATGAGCAGAGGAAGTGTCCAGTGGGTAGAGCACAGCCCTGGGGCTCTGTAGAGACATTTCTCCATCACTGACCCTTCAGCACTGAGGGAATCACCTGGAAAATGTCTTCTTTGGGATCTTTTAGCTTTGCCTCCACCTTCTTTCCCAGTGTCTCTGTTCCTCTGAACCCAAGGACCGTTCTAAGGGAGGGGAGTCACGATCAGTGGCAGAGTAGGTGGTTGCTGTGAGCAGCCCTACAGTAGAGTGGTACTCTGCCGTATGTACCTGTTTCCATGGGTGCAGGCGGCTCCTATGGTTCTCCCTGAGAGCTGCAGCACAAGCTCTCCTGGGCTTCTTCTGGGGGGCTCAGGAGGCAGAGCTCAGCCAGCCACTGTGAATGCTCTCCAGTAAACCACAAGAGAAGTGGTAGGGACTTTTGAAAGGCTGAACACCAAGACTCATTCTTAAAAATGAAGAAATGGATTTATGCATGAAGGCCACTAATGACATGAAAGGTATTTCAGTCATACTTTGTCAACTTCTGATCAACTCTGTCAACCAGGGAAGCCCTTCGGACCTCATCCAATCCGAAACTTGGCATGCACATTTTAAGTTCTCATCTCTCTTTGGATTCCTCTGACCACACTCAACCTCCCTCACCTAAGTGTTTTGTTTCTTAATTGATTGTTTTCTCCCCAAATTGGTTCAATTGGAAGAATAAAATGAGGATATTTTAGGGCTTGTAACATGCATTTGTCAAGAAATGTTATATAGATGTTACGCTTTGCTCCAGTTCTGAGTGGGTGACTTTGTTGTCCAGAGTCACCTTTAAGTTTGAAACACCGCATCTGTGGATGCTGTATTGTGAAGAACTGGGTGAAAGGCAGGAGGGCGGAGGGCGGATGATGTTGATTATAGTGAGTGTGGGCATGGGCATTCAATGCATATGTGTGGAGGTCAGAGGATGTTCTGAATACCTGGGTGAAAGGCAGGAGCGCGGAGGGCAGAGGGCGGATGATGACCATTGTGTGTGTATGAGGGCAGTGAGTGTAGGCAGGGGCATTCAATGTACATTTATGGGGGTCAGAGGATAGCTTTCAGGACTTGGTTCTCTCTGTGGGATTTAGGCTCTGAGCTCAGGCTGTCAGGTTTGCACAGCATCCACTTCCTGTGCCTGAGCAGCAACGCGCTGACACGTGTGGGAATGGTCTACACAGCCTGCTCCTGTGCAAAGACTGATCTGAAAACCAAGCATTCGAGGATGTGATGAGTTTGGTGGGAAAAGGCCATCTCGGCTTCCCGGCGGTTTGCCCGCTGAGGCAAATGCGTTATTTTCCGAGTCTGTCTTTTCCTGTCTGATGTTTTGTACTTGAGCCATGTGAAGTGTCTGGCTGCCTGCATCTGAAATCAGTGACACAGGCACACGCTCTTCATCAAGATTCATAGATTTAGGGACCAGAAGGAGCATGAAGATGAATCCAGAGCCTCTGTTCTATTTTTCAAAAAATGTAACTAGAGAGCCAAGGGCTTTGGCTAAAATTACACCAGGACTGCTTTCCTTTGAAAATGTTTGATTTCAAGCCAGTGGAAAGTTACTACCACTACTGAGGCGATCTGGGGAGAATTTTATTTTCTTCAACTTTTCATTTTATGAAATTTTAATTCTTCTTTCTAAAAAAGGGGTAATCATATAAAACATATTTTATGTGCGATGCAGAGAAAGTGCTGTGTGCATGATCATGGCTAGAATGTTAACATGTTTCCTCCTAGTTTTTATGCATATTTAAAATAATCAATGTGTAGCATATATAATATTTTCAGCAAGTTTCTAGTTAGTATATCAAATACTTCTTTTTCTTGAAGCAGGGTCTCACGTAGCCCAGGGTAGTCTGGTACTGGCTTTGTAACGGAGGATGACTTTAGATACCTAATGTTACTGCCTCTACTTCCAAATATTAGGTTTCAGAATGCAGCACCAGCCACACTGGGCTTCTGTGATACTGGAGGTTAAATCCAGGGGTTCGTGTGTGCTAGGCAAGCATTCTACAACAAGCCCAGCCCCTAAAATAGGCATTTCTGATGAATATGGAGTATTCAGGCAAGTAGATACACTATAAGTCACTGAGTCTTTTGGTGAGTATTGGGCACTAAGGACTTAAAGAAATAATTATTAATTATTTAATCATTAATTAATGATCAAGAAATAGTCTTGATAATTCTGGGTAAAAGAAAACTGACACAATCCCCTTCATAAAATGTGGTTTACTGAAGAAAAAGATTTGAGGCCAAGTGTGGGGCCTCAATATGAGTGGAGGAACATTAGACAGAAAATGTTACACTATATGGGATCTAAACACAAGGACTTAACAAGGAAGGAGAAGCTTCCTTCAAAACCGGGAAAGGAACTTCATTCAGAGTGAGACTAGAAGGGGGTGGGGAGGGAGAGGCAGGGGTAGCCACTGTGAGGAGGGTGGAGAGTGGGGGGAGGGAGAGGCAGTGGTAGCCACTGTGAGAAGGAGGGCAGTGAGGTGAAGGGGGAGAGAGAGGCAGTGGTAGCCACCATGAGAAGGAGGGTGGAGAGGTGGGGGGAGGGAGAGGCAGTGGTAGCCACTGTGAGAAGGATGGGAGAGGTGGGGGGGGAGATTTCCGGAGAAAAGTCTCCATAGCAATTTCCTAAGCAATCTAGAACAAAGGAAATATCAGATTATAACTTTGGGGGTGCCCGTGGCAAGTTTTATATCACAGGATGTAGTTCAATATAGGCTCCACAACAGAGTGGAGGAGCCAGACAACATCAATTAAGAACTGTAAAGAACATCCTGAGCAAGGTAACCCAGACACAGAAAGACAAACACAGAATGCACTCACTTATTAGTGGATATTAGCTGCACAGTAAAGGAGGACCATGCTACAACCCACAGATCCAGAGAAGCTAAGTAACGCGGAGGGCTCAAGAGGTTTGGGGAGGAGAATGAATCTTGCAATGAAGGGGAAATAGAATGGACTTGGCCAGTGGAAGTGGGGCTGAAGGGAACAGGAGGGATCAGGCTGGGAGAGGATGGAGGGGGAGAGGATGGGAAGAAACAACTGGAACATGGGAGCATCTCTGGAATGAGCTAGAAACCTAGTACAGTGGAAACTCTCAGGAATCTATGAGGGTGACCTTAGCTAAGACTGCTAGCAATGGGTTATGGAGCCTGAACTGGCCGTCTCCTGTAACCAGAGGAGACTTCCACAGTAGGAACCGGGACACCAATTCAACCACATACTCTCTACCAACAATTTGTCTGTCCTACAAGATGTGCTGGGGTAAAGATGGAGCTGAAAGTGTGGCAGTGACCAACTAATGATTGGCACAGCTGGAGACCCGTACCCTAAGAGGGAGCTCCCTCTTGAGGGCCTGGACCCGGAGGCAGGATACCCCAGAGACCTAGGATAGACCCAAACACAAGTGGCAAAAAAGTCAATGAAATGATCCCTAGTGATATTCTGCTCTACTCATGGATTGATGCCTAGCTCAACTGTCATCAGAGAGGCTTCACCCAGCAACTGATGGAAACAGATGCAGAGACCCACAGCCAAACTTTAGGTGTAGCTTGGGGAATCCTGCAGGAGAGGGGGAGGAAGGATTGTAGGACCCAGTGGTGTCAAGGGCACCACAAGAAAGCTCTGGGCCCATAGGTTCTCAAAGAGATTGAACCAACAACCAGGGCCCTGCATTGGACTGACCTAGGACCTTTACATAGATGTTACAGACGTGTAACTTGGTCCTCATGTGAGACTCCTAACAGTGGGAATAGGGGCTGTCTCTGGCTCTGTTACCTGTTTTTGGTACCTGTTCCTCCTATTGGATTGCCTCATCGAGTCTTAATAGAAGAGGAGGTGCCTAGTCTCTTGGCAACTTGATATCAAGGCTGGTTGATATCTATGGGAGGCCTACCTTATCTGATGAGAAATAGAGGAGGAAGATTGGCTAGGGTGGGGTGGAGCGGATAGGGAAGGGGATGGGGAAGGAACTGGGAAGAAAGGAGGGAGGGGAAACTGATTGGAATGTAAAAACAAAAACAAAAAAGAACTGTGAAACCACAGCACAGACTGCAGCTTAATATTCTCTCCCAGCGAGAGCTGCCAGGTTGGGGGAGCTGGAGGAAGAGTTGTGGGGGCTGGCTGGTGGGGTGGATGGGGCAAAGAGTGAGGTGGCCAGGGCATGGCCTGTCTTTCAGGAGTGGAATCTCGCCTTCTAAGAGTGATGGTTATCGCACGGGAGTAGGCTGGCGCTCTGACGATCACTACTTGAATTGTTGCAGGGTCGGTACAACTCACTATTGCTTCGCAGCTCTGAAGATCATCATTAAAATATTTACTACCTTTTCCTCGCTGAAAGTAACGCTTGCCTGGATTCTCAAGTTTCTTTTGGACGTTGCATTCACCTTTTATCACTTAAGCATTTTGATTTTCGTCATTGACTTTCCTTCCCTGAACATGACCTCCATGACTTTTGTTTGCCGGTATGTCTTGGTAAAGTGGGAACCTCAAGGATGAGGTCTGTTTTGCTCATCTGTCTATTCCCGGGAGCTTACTGGTGCCTGGCACACAGCATGAATGGGAATGAATGGAAACATGAGGTTGAATATTCTTTTAATGTTTGTTAGGTGACGATGATGTCTGAGCGCATTGTCTGGTTCTCATCCTTTCTCCACTTACTCATTGATGTCAGGGTTTCATTGATTTTCTTACTTGCTCTTTTGTTGATGTGAGAAGGCATTTACCCTTTACCTGGCATATTTGGGCTGACAAACTTTTCTGTCTATGCATTTGATATTAAAGTGGGGGGAAATACAAGGCTAATGAATGTAACATTGCCTGTTCTTTCTGCATTAAAAGATATCCAAAAGGTAGAGTGTGTGTATGTGTGTTTGCGTGTGTATGCATGCATGTAAGTGTGTGCATGTTTGCATGTGTGTGCGGGTCTAAGTTCTGTGCTGTGAAAGGCTAGGCATTCTGCTGACTGTTTCAATCGGCTGCACGGGTTATGCCTGTGAACATGAAGCGTGCTGAGCAGCGCATTTCCAGCCCTCTGGGACTGACAGGGTCAGCAGCCTCTCCGAGCAGTGGAAAACATTCCGTCTGTCCACAGAGAGTGGGAAACTCCAGCTGAAAACCACACCGAGCAGTGGAGCAATTTCCTAATGTATTCCATTTGTAAGTGAGAAGTGAAGAGACTCATTGCCGATACTTGAATCTTTGGTGAATCAGCACCACAGAAAAGAAACTCAGCTGGGCATGATGGGGCAGGCCTTTACTCCCAGCACTCTGGGGACAGAGGCAGGCAGAGTGTGGGTCCAGCCTGGTCTACAGAGTTCCAGGGCAGCCATGGCTATGCAGAGAAACCCTGTTTCAAAAAAAAAAAAAAACAAAGCAAAACAAAAAACAAACAGAAAGAGAGAGAGAGAGAGAGAGAGGGAGGGAGGAGGAGGAGGAGGAGGTGGAGGAGGAGGAGGAGGAGGAGGAGGAGGAGGAGGAGGAGGAGGAGGAGGAGAGAAAGAGAGGAAGGAAGGAGAAACTCATGCTCCCTGGGTCTTATTGACAGGAGAGAAAAGATGAGAATGGCTTCTGCATTTTGTTTTTCAGAAGTGTTTTCAGTTTCCCCTAAATGTAACAAATAATCTTACTGTCATTATGAGTCTGCATTTAAACCTTTGATAATTCATTGTTTTATAAACCAGACTCTTATAAGATGTAAGCTACCAGGAGCCCTCGGCCTCCTAAGATGAAAGGATACATATGGAAATGAAGTCTCATTCCCCAGCACTGCTAGACTCTTTGCTTGGCTGGATCTCTTGGATGGGTCACGAGCAAAGCAACAACAACAAATGAGCAAACTCTCAAAACAAACACTTCAGCTTCTCTAGCAACCAACTCCACCCCAGGGTTAGGGACCCATATAGACCATGCCTCTGTGTCCCCACAGCCCAGTGATCCCCAGGGTTAGGGATCCATATAGACCATGCCTCTG
>JABTXL010005488.1:536198-551465 GCA_025134845.1 Neodon shergylaensis
AGCCCAGTGATCCCCAGGGTTAGGGATCCATATAGACCATGCCTCTGTGTCCCCACAGCCCAGTGATCTCCAGGGTTAGGGACTAATGTTGGCCATGTCACTGTGTCCCCACAGCCCAGTGATTCCCCAGGATTAGGGACTGATGTTGGCCACAACATCATGTCCCCACAATCCAATGATTCCTGGTGTTAGGGACCCGTGTTGGCCATGTCACTGTGTCCCTACAGTTTAGTGCAGCACTAAGGTTATGACTTTAGCAGTTTTAAAATATGGATCCATGCCTGCAGATGCCCTGCCCTGGACAGTAAGCTGGATATCTTTCAAAGTGCCTCAAGACCCAGGTTCTACCTTCCCCCTGCCTCAAGTCAGCTAAGTTGATAGGCTGCTTCAGTGGGATCTCCTGAATCTTAACTTCCTGGGTGACTGCAGTCAGTGAGGAGTTAGGTCCAGAAGGAATGGGCGGCAGGGGTGGGGTGGGGTTGGAGCAACAGGGTAAAGCAGACTAAGTTGGAATCTCTTGGTCTCCTGTGGAATTGCCTCTGTCTGGCTCTTTCTGAAGGGTCACCTTTCCGTATGCTCTTTCCTTTGCAAGGGTTGGCGGTGCACTGATGCTCAGTCCTTCAGACTAAGGGCCGTGCGCTATTCACACTGGCCCACCCCAAGCCTGTCTGGAGCATCCTCACCGGAATATGCCGTTGGCTTCTTTCTGGAACACACTGTCAGAGAAGAGAATGGTGGTGTAGCAACTGCACTCTCAAGTTTAGCCTGCCATCTGCCCCTGCTCTGGTGTGCTGGGATGAGGGTACCTTTCCCAAGGCTCTTCATGAGGGTAGGGAAGGTATTGCCATGGACCGAAGTGCACACATAGACATCTACTTATTGTTTTTTTAAAATACGCAAGTATAACTATTTCTTTTTCCCTTCTCCTTTCTTCTGTGTGTTGCCATTCAACCCATGGCCTGAGGGAGCCATCTCTCCACAGAGTTGCAGCCATAAAGGCAGTGATGAAGAGACTCTCGGTGTTGTCTGAGGGCTCACCTTGGCTATTCCTGTAGAAGCAGAAAAACGAGAAACCCAAGATCATAGTCCTTCTGAACTTTTGGGAGTTTTGTGGGTCAAATGGCCAGGAGTGTATTGAACTTGTCCTTCCCTGATTCACTGGAGGCGTGGCATGATGCGGGACCAGAGGCTCCCACGAGGTTTTCTTTATTTCTATCCCAGCTAAGACGATGGCCACGGCTCTAAGGGACAGAAGGCATGCTGGTGTTGTGACATCAGCAGCCCTGCTTCATGTTCCTATCCTTGAGAGATATGAGCCTTAGTCCCATGCTGTGTCTGTTTCCTAGTCACGTGGTGGTTTTAATGACGTCACACGTCCAGGCTCGGCAATCAGCTCGCTCTCAAGGCAGGCGCTGTGAATCCTATGCTACAAACGCGCTGTGTCACGCTGCTCCATTTCCGTGTCTGTGGTGACTGAGGGTGTTCTGGGTCTCATCAGTGCCGGAGACATTCAGCTCCTCATCCACACAAAGAAACTGACTGTTACCTGGGTTACTAGACCATACAGAGGCCTCTTAAATGGGATTGGATCGCTCAGTTCCGTTCTTGCCTTGGGAAGCTCAGCTGACCCTCTGGTCATTAGATTCCTTTACAGACCCTCGAATGTTAAACTCAAACAGATTTGAAACCAGACTCTAACCAATCCTTCAGCAGCTCAAAAAAGATGAAGCTGGGATTTCTGTCTGCAGGCCGTTCTCGCTGCTCAAATGGATAGGCAAGGTTTGAGCAACGCTAATTAATTCTCAAGGAATTTTCCATCTCCAGGCCTTTGCGTCTCACTAATTATTTTCAAGATAAATTAAAATTGCTCTGCAGTATCTTCCAGCTCCATCCTGCAAAAAGCAATTGAAAGTGAGACTACAGGCCCGTGATTACTTCATCCGGTCAAGGAGTCCTACTCCTTCCATCCACAGCTCAGAATGACAGCGTCTTTAGACGGACTTTCTCCCCATGCATCACTTTCTTTATCGTCACCCATGGCGAAAGAGTGCAAGAGAAGCTTCATTCAGATCCTTACGAAAATTACAGAATACCACTCGCCAACACCCAAGCTGTGGCTGATGGCAACGCTGAAAAATGAGACTAAAGGTCATTTGAGAAAAACACTTCTATGAAACCCATCAACCTGGGTGATGGGTGGAATATTAAACCAGAAAGCAAACAACAGTCACTGTTCTTCCCTTTGAATGGTCAGGTTAAATGAATCACCCGAGCCCTTAAGGGTGCCCTGAGGGACTGTTGTCAGAACTGTCAATCAAATTACTTAGTATCCATGCCCCCAACCTGCTCATTCGCATTCTGCGGTAACTGAGAGAACTGTCAGCATTTCACTTCTGAAGCTTTCCCTGCAATGCCAATGCTGTGAACCATTCATGCATCTGTCCAGTACGGCTGCTTAATACCGTCACAGCTATAATGCAGCCTGCGGTGGCCAGACGCCTAGACTGATGACTAATTCTGTTTTGGACTTTTCTCCTTTGATTGATCTGGAAACTGATGTCATGGATGGTCCTTGGGAGATCCCAGGGTGGTGTGGAGGAAAGGGTGCCATCCATAGATCATGGGCAGATCAAGGGCTCACAGTCGGGTAGGAGAGACAAGGAGCATGTGGGCTTGTGAAGGAAGCAGTTTTCTCTGGAGCCTGGCCAGAGCCCTTAATCAAGCCCTCCCACAAGGCAGAGTTTCCCACTTACAGAAGACAATGGTTCTCCACCACAGCCTGTTGTTGGCATTGGTACAACTAGGGATGAGTTGATGGTATATGTTCATAAGAAAGTTAAGTTAAAAAGATCCCACAGTAGGGAGCTGGCAACGGAAAGGGGGAGCATTGGCCAAGCGTTTAATTCCCTCCCTCAACAAGCCCTGCCCATCTCCTATGTGTAAATGATACCATCGTTTAGAGTCTACACACGTTCTCTCCTCAGCCTTCACATGCCCGCATGCTCATTGTCTCCGTCGTCTCTAACCTGACATCGCCACTATTGCCATTTGGAACTTTCCAGCGCTGTCCTGTGGAACAGGAGGGTGAATAGTGATTTCTTGGAGCTCTAACCTCTAACTGGAGCCTCTGTTTCCTCATCGGCTGGATCTCTTTGTCATTCTGACAAACTGTCTCTTGTTCTAGCTTCTATCCCAGCCACTGGAGATACTGCAGAGAACAAGTCTGTGTGTGTGTGTGTGTGTGTGTGTCTGTGTGTGTGCGCGCGCGTGTGTGTGTGTGTGTGTGCGCACGCGTGTGTGTGTGTGTGTGTGTACAGAACAAACACAGGCAAAGGCAAACTCAATGTGTTATGCAGAGCGAAGGGCCCTGAACCACTACAGAGCAAGGTAAGGGATGGAGAGTGGCATTGGGAGGACACTTCGCGAAGGTAGCACCCGAGCATTTCAAAGTCGTAAGAGTTTCTTTCCTTCAGGGTCCCTTCTTGGCCTGGTTGCTGAATTGCTCAGCTTGGGCACACTCTGATTATTCCTTAGATTCTTTCTGGGGAGAAAAGAATTATTTGCTGTTTTTTTTCTTGGTTTCTACTCCCTCAAATCCTGCCTCCCAATAGGGCTTCCCAGCCTCAAGCCTTCACTCTGGTTCTGTTTGCAAGTAAAAGGAAGCAGAGGTGAACATACTGGCTAATATATTGTTAGTGATAAAGAGGGCTCTGTGGACACACACACACACACACACACACACACACACACAGAGAGAGAGAGAGAGAGAGAGAGAGAGAGAGAGGAGTTCTTATTGACTCTATCCCATGTGAATGGCACCTACTAGGAGCATTTGTTATCAACCAGCTCCCTTTCTCAGACAACTGCCAGAGAAGTTCCATAATTGATGACTATGACTTCCTTAGCAGCCAGTGGTAATTTGCCATGTAAAATGAAACCCTGGCTCAGAGGTCCCATGTGTTTCCTTAAACGGAAACTTGTAATAGGCACTTGCTAGGAGCAAGGAGGTGGGGGAGAAAAGCATTCATTCATTGGTAGTCAGAGGCCAGCGCTCAGCTTCAACTCTATATAAAAACATCCCTTTGACTCCTACCACTGGCAGTTTCAACTAAACAGATACTAAGGACTGGGGACTTGATCCAATGGCGGAAACAGAGATCACCACTGGCATTGGCGGGTAAGGAATAGCTGAGGGCTGTACCTTAGTGAGATCACCTTGGGTTCTGAAGCAGCCACAGCTTCTCTGGTCACCACACAGCTCACCAGTGCTTAAATGGGATCTTTCCTGCTGCCAGGATTAATGATGCTGTTGCAAAACCCCAGGGTCATGCCCCCTTCCTGAGAGGGGTGCTTCTTTCCCGCTCGCTCTGGGAGAATATGAGTTCCAGGTCAGAAGCACTTCTACAAAGCCAGATTACCGAAGTCAGTGGTGACAAAGATAGCGAGGCTACTTTCCAACTTTGTCACCTATCTCCCACTCCAGGATCCTGCTCTGAAGAAACATCCAGAGTGTGACCAAACATTGGTGTGAAAACTGTGTATGTGTGTTAACAAGAATGACAACACACTTCAACTAAAAACAAATTCTCAAATAGTTTAGTGCAAAATAGAAATATAGTTTTACTACAGATTATTTAGATAGTCTGAAATCCAATGGGAAGAACATTCATTAGAGTTGAACTAGAGTTGTTCACAAAGAAGAAAGTCACATGAGTAGGCATAAGTCTGTCATGGTTTGAATAAGAATGGCCCTCATAGGCTCATATAGTTGAATGCATAGACACCAGAGGGTGGAACTGTTTGGGAAGGATTGGGAGGTGTGGTATTTTTTGAGATTTTAAAAGTCCACACCAGGTCCAATGTCTCACTCTTTCTAGCTGTTGCCTGTGGATTATGATGAAAAGTTGTTAGCTATTTCCCCAATATCATTCTTGTCTGTTTCCAGCAGTGATGATCACGGACTAACCTTCTAAAACTGTAAGCTAGCCCACAATTAAATAATTTCTTTTGTAAGCATTGCCTTGGTCACTGTGTCTGTGGCGGTTTGAATAGGAATGGACCCCATAAACCCGTGTGTTTGAATACTTAGTCTATAGGGAGTGGCACTATATGGAGGTGTGACCTTATTGGAGTAGGTGTGGCCTTGTTGGAGGAAGTGTGTCACTAGGGAGTAGGCTCTGAGACCTCTGCAGCTCAAGCCAGTTCTGTGACTGCTGCCTGCAGATCTAGATATAGAACTCTCAGCATCTTCTCCAGCACGTGTGTGCATGCATGCTGCCATGCTGCCCGCCATGATGACAATGGATGAAACCTCTGAACTATAAGCTAGTCCCAATTAAATGTTTTCCTTTTTAGGAGTTGTTGTGGTCATGGTGTCTCTTCACAGCAATAGAACCCTAAGTCAGTGTGTCTTCGCATCAGTAGAACAGTGACTAAGACAGTGTCAAGTGTTAGAGTCTTAGGAGAAACTTCTTTTCTATTACTGATGGATGCCATACTGTGGCCAAACATGCAGCTGTCTTCAGAGAGAAACAAGGGACTGAAAGGTGATGTGTTGATAAGCTGGTGTCTTAATTCTCTGCCAAATTAGACCTGATATTTATCTTTAAGAAGGCTTTGGTCTTGGTTCAACTTCATAGAAGATGACTGTAGCTAACCTGGCTGTTGGCATAGAGAGGGTCTGTCACCTGACACTCTAAGTTTGGTAAATATAGCTTTCTTTTGTTTTTTAAAAGAAAGCCTTCAGAACAAAGTATGGAAAACTTTGGGGTCAATTGTACATAGGCAAAATGGAATTGGATGCCAGTTGGGACAAGGATGGCTCAAGTCTGATGCATTATGGGTCTGGAGTGAAAGAATTTTAGATTTTCTAGGGGGTGGGAGTTGAGTATAGACCAAATGACCAGTTGGTAGAGGCAGAGAAACCGATCCTTATAGGATATTCTCAGAATTAGTCTAGCTTGTGTAGTAGGAGCTGCAGGCAGGTCTGCTTTTTGTCCCGCCTGGCTCCCCGCATGGCTAGCATTACACCCGAAATAACAACACACAAATTGTATTCTTTTAAACACTGCCTGGCCTGTCAGTTCTAGCCTCTTATCGGCTAATTCTCACATCTTGATTAACCCATTTCTAATAATGTGTGTAGCACCACAAGGTGGTGGCTTACCAGGAAGGATCTTAACCTGCATCTATCTTGGAGAGGAGAGCTATAGCATCTGCCTGAATCTGCTTCTTTCTCCCAGCATTCTGTTCTGTCTACTCTACCTATCTAAGCTGCTGTCCTATCAAAGGCCAAGGCAGTCTCTTTATTAACCAATGAAAGTAACACAGACAGATGACCCTCCTCCATCAAGTTTGCAAGGTAGGATCACAGAACAAAGAATCCCAAAATGAAATTCCAGATCCATTATTGGACTCATGATGAAGTAAGACTCAAATGAACAATAATGAACTTGATTGTTCACAGAATGTAGGATGTGGCAGGGGTCAGAATTATAATAGCCCACACTAAGGTTCAGAAGGATGCTGTGTTTATGCTTCACAGAGAAATGGAATATCCCAAAAGTGTTTGGAGTCTCAGCTGTGTTGAGTCCCCTAAGCCTCTGCTGACAGAGAACTGTGGCTGCATTCCTCCTCATGAGGTGGTAAAGGTTGCCTGGGACCTGAGCCCCCACACCTTTGCTTTGCTGGCATTTAGAGTCAGAGTTGGCTGGAGAAAGTATTTATAAGTGTGTTCTGGCAGAGACATGCATTTTCTCAGTCGCTGGGGACACCTTGGGAAGTGAGCACCAGTCTGCAGCTGACTCATGCTCAACCTCTGCTTGGGTCCATGCTGGCAGCAGTCATGGTTGTCCCCATCAGTTCCTCAGTGTGCTATCAGACCTCTGGTGCCCCTCCGCACAAGGATACCACTCTTGGAAGACTGGAGGAGTGGTTTTACAATGCTTTGGGATGAGGTTGTGCTATTGTTAGGATTCTCGTGCCAGTGCAGAGAACAGCCACCTTGAGAAGGCGTACTCGGTGGAGTTTGAGTTGTTATGGGCAGATATTGTCTGAAGCTGGGGCTCAGCTGTCCAGCAAGTCTTGGGGGTTCTTTCTCTATCCCAAGAGCTGACTTCTTCATACAGGTGCTTACGAAGTCATGGGCATTTGAGTGGTCCTCTTTGGATAGATGGTAACCCTGTTTCTAATCTCTATTATTCTGCCATGCTGGGTAATCTTGACGATATTCTTATGAGAGCGGGACCCTGATATGAAGTCCACAGAGTGGAATTTTCAGGTCAAACAAATGGAGAGACATCATAGAACTTGGAGAAAGTATTTGACATTTCTGGACCTTGCTTTATTATTTGTAAAACAGAGAGTCTCCTTTGGGTGCTCAGCAGGCCTTTTCCATCTTAGGGGTCCCTGAGATTCAAAACCTCAAGTTTACAAGGACGTTGGCAAAAATGATGACCTGGACCTTGTGATTAGCCCACATACACAATGTCCCTGAGTCTAGGCCATCACAGCCAGCTGGGAGCCAAAATTGGTTCTGTGTACAGCCAGCAGAGCAGAACTTGAAGAGACAAGTCCAAGGGCCAGGCATGATCTCATTTGTCCTCAAGTGGTATCTTTGTTGTCTTGACCTCTTTAAAGGTAGCTGCTCTGCTGGCTCTGTGGGAAGGAAGTGTGACAGGGTTTTGCCTTCATTTGCAGAACTTAGGAGAAGGAAGGGATGCAGGCTATTAAGGTGGACATGGGGAAGAATTAGAATGCTGGGTGGGGGGATATTAATGAGATGTCTAGCAGACTGACCGGTAACTAATGCATGTTTTATTGGTACAAATACTAAAATCAAGGCTATGTGATGATTTTTTGCCTTTTTTAAATGTAGAAATTATGTGGCCATTAGGGTAAGTCTGAAGACAACTTTATCATGTAAGACCTGATGTTCTCTGCTATCATGGATCAGATTTGAGGATCAGAATGTTTGACCTGGAAGAGGCCCTCAGGATAATTGAGTTCTTATTTGTCCCAAGATGAGGAAATGAAAAATAGAAATGGAGAGAAAGGGATCTGAAGAAATAGTAGAATTTTTATCTGTCTTACACAAAACCCGGGTTTGACTCCTAGCAGCACATTAAACTGGCATGGTGCACACCCTCAATCCTAGCACTCAAGCGGTGGAAGCTGGAGGGTTCAAGGTTCAGTATTATTTTGGCGTAGTAAATTTGAGGTCAGCCTGAGCTACATGAGACTATGTCTCAATTTTTTACAATTAGCGATAAAAGTGGAAGAAAGAAGTAGACCCAGCCGCTGGTTATGGCTTTCAGACAGGTAGAGCAGTAGCCTGGGTATTAGAGCAGGTGGAGGAAAGCGATCAGGTCTTTACTTCCCGGCAGCCCTGGGATTCAGCAGTACAGAGGAGATGAAGGCATTAGCCAGGACCTCTGAAAGACAGAAGTCCAGTAACAAAGCTTCAGAAACCTCTGATGAAGTGAGAGAAGTTGGTTAAGGGTCCAACTGTAGAAAAGCCAAGTGTTCCTGGGCAGATTGCTGAGACACAGACCCAGGCCCCAGCAAGGACGGAGGCACTGCACTCCCTGGGGACGAGGCAGTGGTGCAGCTGTCAGAACCTAGTCAGAGCTCGGCGATTTGCCTTCAAACAGCGTGTCGTTTATTATCAGTTTCCTCCAGGGACTTGGATAGTAGGCTAGCAAACAAAAACCCACCCCAGAGCAGGGAGAAGGGGACTTCAGCTTGGCCAGGTTGAGATTACCTCCTACATAAATTCCCCTCAAGCCCTTCCCTTCACCCTCTGCAACCCCGAAGTATCCCCATTCAGGACCACATGTGTTCTAGGACTCAACCTGTAGCTTTTCATCTTCTCCTTCAGTCTGTTTTCCACTGGCGGCCATATGGACCATATCCCAAACTCACTGGATGTCCCCACAGTGGACTAGGTCTTCCTGCCCAGTTAATGTCACCATCACAGTCCTCCATAGACTACAGGCCTCATACCAACCTGATCAGATGTGGAGATGTGCTTTGGTCCAGTGTTTCCTCACTAGGCTCCCTTCCCTGAGTTTTGGAATGGTGACGTATATCCTATGCCATCATATATCGGAAGTATGTGATCTGCTTTTTGATTTTGATTTTTACAGGGGATTACAGTTAAGAGATTGTATGAATCTCAGAAGAGACTTTAAACTTTGGGTTTTAAAATATTGTTGAGACTGTGATAGACTATGGGGACTTTTGAAGTTGGACTAAATGCATTTTGCTAGACAAATGCTTTCTAATGACAGTTATACAAGCTTATGAGGACCAGGGAGAGGAAGGTGGTAGTTTGAATGTAATTGGCTCCCATAATCTCATAGGGAGTGGCACCATTAGGAGGCATGACTTTGTTGGAGTGGGTGTGGCCTTGTTGGCAGAACTGTGTCACTGTGGGGACAGGCTTTGAGGATTCCTATGATCAGGATACAGACCAGTGTCTCAGTCAGCTCCCTGTTGCCTGTAAGATGTAGACCTCATTTAGACAACCTCTCACGGACTTTGTCTTCTCAGATGATTCTATACTGTAATGGGCTGAAAATAAAGATAACCATCCCAGTCCTCCAAGTGGAGGATCTTTTAATGTAATCTTCTCCCCTGAGCTTCTGACCACACTCAATTGTCATCCAATGATATCATATGATTCTGATTCCATGCAGTAAGAAGAAACAGATGTTAACTCTCTTCGTAGGCATTGACACACGATTCATGCTTCTTTGGATAACGTGAGACAATTGAGCGGTTCATACTGAGCCTGCCTGGGGTTTGAGTCCTAGCTCCATCATTTTTCATCGCTAAGCCTTGTTATTTAACTGCTTCATCTGAAGCTAATAATAGATCCTATCTCTTAGAGTCTGTGAAAATTTGCATATGTCAAATGCTGAGAGCAATGCCTGGCCTATGAATGGCTGTCACATTTTCCTATTGCAACCATTGTTGCCAAGGCCACACAGCAACCTAGTGGGCTCAGGAGTGTAGGCTCCTGAGCAAGTGTTCTCTCCATTGCCAGACCTGCTCACTATTTGAGAAAAAGAAATCAGGAATAATTCAAGTCTGCCCCATCTCAGGGAAGGCAGAATTGTCAAGACACCATCCACTGTGTAAATCCCACTAATCAATAGAAATATCATAAAGTCACAACATGAAAGCAAAAGAAACAGATGTAATTAATTTTGATAATATTTTATTTAATACAATCTCTCCGAAAATTAGCATTTTTGTACATAATCAACAATGGGAAAATTTCTAGGATTTTGTTACACCGAGCCTTTAAAATTCAAGATATAGACATAAAACACAGCTCAACCTGAGACTCATTTCAGGTGCCCAGTTGCCATATAAGGCATGCGGCTAGCATATTGGTCAGTGTGGTGTGGATAGCCTCAACATATAGATGACTTAAAAATCTGCAGGGGATGTAACTGGACACTGTGCCAGAGGGTTGAAAATTCAGAGCAATTAAAGTAACTTTTTGTTTGTTTGTTTGGTTTTTGTTTTGTTTTTTTAAAACAGGGTTTCTCTGTAGCCTGTCCTGGAACTAGCTCTTGTAGACCAGGCTGGCCTCAAACTCACAGAGATCCGCCTGCCTCTGCCTCCTGAGTGCTGGGACTAAAGGCATGCGCCACCACCGTCAGGCATAATGCAACCTTTCTGAGTTCTGTTCAGGGTATGGAAACTGAATCTGTTCCACAGTAGGGGCTGGCAAGATGAATCAGTGGATAATGCACTTGTCATGAGAATCTGGTGTCTCTAGTACACATGTAAGAACACATGTTCTTTCCAGACAGAACTGACTCCATAATGCTGCCTTCTGACCTCTACGTGTGTACTGTAGATCTCTCTCTCTCATACACACACACACACACACCACGAATAATAATACAAAATTAAAAGACTTGTATATGAATTTTCCAAGTTCATTGGTTAGCCTTTTCCTTTAATTCTAGCTTTGGTAAATCCACGCATGTACGAAAGTGCGGTGATCACACTCACCATCCCATCTCTCATCCCTCTCCGGCTCTTGCTCACTCCCCTCATGCTACCTCCATGACTTTTGTGTGTGTGTTCAGGGCTTGGGAGGCAGCCATGGCTGCCATGTGTTTGTGATTGATGCCCACGCCGTATCCAGAAGACAGTGTTTCTTAGCAACCCCTCCATCCCTCCTCTGGCGCTCACAGTCTTTCTGGTCCCTCTTCCAAGATGTTCCCTTGGCCACAGAGAGGGCAAAACTCTAGCTGCTTCCACTCAACAGTCACTTGTTCTCAGCACTTTGGCCAACTGCAAGACTATTAACTATCATCCTCTGACCCAGCTAAGAACAGCCCCAGTCTACAGGCTTCAACATAAGCATTGAGGAGGCAGTTGGCTACATGTCCATTAGTAAAGCATTTGTAGTGTAATCAATCTCCCCTAGGGGCTGCTCCCTCTAGCCACAGGCTTTTAACTCGGTCTGAGGCATGGGTTCCCTCCTGAGGAACAGGCCTGGGATTCGATTGAGAAGTGCTTGGTTAACCAGAAACCTTCTTTTCACCATTGTGTCAGTGGAAACATCTTGCCTGGGAGGTCAGGATTGGAGCATGCAAGGTCCACAGCCGAGGGCTTTCTCCCTCAGCAGCCTGCACAGCAACCTTCTGCACATGGAAAACTACAATAATTCTATAATTCTAGCTTGATTTATCAGTGTCATGTATCCAAGGTGTTTGCTGTATTCAGGAGTAGGGTTGTTCCATCTAAGCAACGGTGGTAACATTGTTTCAGGAGCTTCTGGGAGTGCTCTCTGGTCAACAGCTCCTGAGGAGCTAATCTAGCACTGGGAGTTTTTCCTTATAAATCTGTGACTTCCGGGAGCAGCATTATCAACTCATACATGACACCCCCACTCAAGCTCTTTGAACTATGTTTTTCAGGTAGCTTATACAGTAGTAGATTTCCATAGGTTTTTTGCTATACAAGTTTTCACACTTGCAACAGCCTTGAAGCTCTTTTTTTCACTCAGCAGATTCAACTGAAGTAAAAAGACTATATATTCTAGACTAGAAAGGTGCAACCCAAGTCCCTCTAACAGGCTGTGGAAGAAGTAGTCAAGAGAAACATGAGGGCAGGATGATGAAGGCAAGTTAATATGCCAAGGACTTTGAGGTGAACGGTGACCACAGCCTGGGCTGGGTTCTTAGAGAAGGTCAAGCCTTAAAGGGTAACAGAAATTAGCCAGGGGCATCCTGGGAGAGTGATAGCCAAAGGTATGGATGTGGCCAGCATTGCTGAAGCAGCAGACAGGATGTGCTCCTAAGAAGCTGATCTTCAGACTAAGCCCAAATGTGCTGTGGAAGGGCTTCTGAATCTCATCCTGCAGACAATGAGGCACCCTCAGTGTAAGTAAGTCAATCCCATATACAAAGAATAGCAACAGCCAACATTTGTGGGATGGATACTTTGGGGCGTTGTACATATTTGTTGATCCTCTTAATCCTTTACAATATCCACATATGGATAGGTTAATATTATTCCCAACTGACAGTTGAGGATGTGAAGACCACCCAACTCCTGCATTGTGGAACTGGGATCTCAGTCTACAAAGTTTGGTGTCTGATCCTTCTCTTAGCTATTCTATAAGTAGCTTATCATTTATAGCTTCATAGCTATCTTTTTCAAAGGGAATCTTAGGTGCTTTATAATAAAATCACAAATATCCATATTAAACTTAAAGAGACAGAACAAACATAGAAAAATAATGGCATTTTTGTAGCACAAATTCAGGGCCGGGAACTCTGGTCCCCACCTGAGCTATCTGAAAAGCATGTCACTGTCAGGTTGCAGGCTTCTTCCTCCTTCCAAGTGCAGAAGGACACACACAGTCATCTGAGAGAACCTAGCAGGAGTACACACACACACACACACACACAGAGTCACCCAGAGAGAACCTAGTAGGAGTACACACACACACACACAGTCATCCAGAGAGAACCTAGGAGGACACACACACACACACACACACACACACAGTCATCCGGAGAGAACCTAGTTTCTTTTTGTCCAGTTTATTGTTAATCTCTGACATTGTGATATTACACATTCGTCTTCTAGATGTTATGTAACAAGTGACTCCAAGTTTCATGGCTTAAAATTACAGCATTTTATTTCGCCACTATTTCAGAAGCCTACTGCCCACCATCACGATGTGGGGGGCCTCTGATGGGCACTGTTGTTGTTTATTTTATTCTTTGCTCTTACTCTGTGTTCTTTTTTTCTCTCTTGGGGACCCAGTTCCCAAATAAATCACATACATGGAGGCTTAATTCTTTTTTTTTTAAATCTTAAATTATCCCACTACCTTTTGCCTCTGGATTTTTCCATGTCTTGCTTCTGCATATCTTACTCTGTGGCTGGCTGACTGACCCCTAAAGTCCTCCCCCTTCCATTCTCGTTCCTTCTCCTTTTCCCCTTCTTAGATTTCTCTTCCTATTTATTCTCTCTGCCTACCAGCCTGTCTATCCTTTTTCCTGTCTGGCTATTGGCCATATTAGACCATCAGGTGTTTTAGACAAGCAAAGTAACACAGCTTCACAGAGTTAAACAAATGCAGTATAAACAAAAGTATACACCTTAAAGGAATTTTCTACAACAGAGCATTCTGTTCCAGGCTTCTCTCTCAGTTCTGGTAGCTGTAGACAAGCTCTGGCCTTCCTTGGATTGCTGGTATATTACTCAAATCTTGGCTTCTCTGTTTCTTTTATCAAAATTTCCTCCTTTCTCTCATAAGGCTATCTGGTATTGGACTGAAGGCCATTACCAACCCAACACAGTCTTCTCTCAAGAGCTTTAGTTATATTTACAAAGACTCTGTTTCCAAATAAATTCTCATTCCCAGCTAGCCGTGATTAGGACTTCAGCATATCATTTGAGGGGGTCATTCTACAAGACTATATATAAGGCATTCAATAGCAATTGTGCAAAAAAAAAATCAGAATTCTTAAGATAACTATTTATCACAGTGATAAAACCATTTCTTGCAATAATGAAGCCAAAGGTAGACTTTTGATTGCAATTTAGCTCACTTGAGATAGGAAGCTGCACCTAATTGGACCTCCAACGGTTTATTTGTCCTCTGGAAAGAGCTTCCAAATAGAATGCCATGTGACATTTATTGCTGTAGTCATGAGTACTTCACTGTGAGTGGACTCAGGCAGTATGCTGGGATATTAGGAGGAAGAAGAGTTTAGGCTGTTCTAATTCAGTTTCTGTTGCTATGATAAACTCCGTGACCAAAAGCAACTGGGTAGGAGAGAGTTTATTTTAGCTTCTAGGTTACAGTCCATCAAGGGAGTCCAGGGAGGCAGGAACACTAAGGCAGGAACTAAAGCAGAGGTTCTGGGGAGCGCTGCTTACTGCGCACTTCCAGGCTCCTATTCAGCTACGTTTGTTATACATCTCAGGATCACCTGCCGGGCTGGCACTGCCCATAGGGTGCCGGGTCCCCTCTATCAATTATCAATCACTAGAATATTCCACTAACATATCCACAGGATAATCTGATGGTGCAAGTCCTCACTTGAAGCTCCCTCCTCTCAGATGTCTTTAGTTTGTGTCAGGCTGACCAAGGTCTACTGGAAGGCTGCTTGATCAAGTAAACAAGGTCACAGCTGGGGCTTGCAAAAGACATATCAGAGAGCTCTTCTCAAATACAGAGGGCCTAGGTGCACCCAAGGCAAACAGCGTTGACTTCTATTGTTCCCTACACTTAAAGATTTATTTTACATTTGTGTGTGTATGTGTGTGTGTGTGTGTGCAATTCAACCATATGTGTGTATAGGTACCTAAAGAGGCAACAACAGGGGATCAGTCCCTCAGTTGTGAGCTGCCCAGTGTGGGTGATGGAAACTGAACTCTGCTTTGCCAAGAAGTTGGTCAAGATTGTTTTTTGTTTCATTAAAAGAAAAATCCTAATACCGGAAACAGCACATTATTTCAGTGGGTCAGTAATTAAGGGACAACTCAGCTGCATAGTTGTGGCTTAGGAACGCTCATGCAGCTAGGTCTGCCAGGCAGTGAGCTGGACTAGGGCAGGGGAGCCGTGACAGCTAGAGATGGCAAGTGTCTCTTCTTCCTCGGGGAGTCTCAGGGCCTCTATGTGGCCTCACAGGAAAGTCTGTTCCAGGTGGGCTTGCTAGATCTGTCTGTGAAGTCCATCCCAGGCTCCCTAGGCCTCCCCCAGAACTCCATCCCAGGCTC
>JABTXL010005488.1:551475-564617 GCA_025134845.1 Neodon shergylaensis
GGGCTCCCTAGGCCTCCCCCAGAAGTCCATCCCGGGCTTTTTAGGCCTCCCCCCGAAGTCATCCCAGTTTTCCTAGGTCTGACTCACTTCTTGCAGAGCAGCTCAGTGTCCCGAGTATTTCAAGAAATGTAGAGAGCTGTGCCTCAGCCTTGGGCAGTCATAAGACGCCATGTCTCTTCTCTATTAGCCAAGGCAGCGAACGGGCCTACTCCATTCCAGTGGGGGCAGGGAGGAAGCCAGACTCCATCTCTTTGTGGGGAAATCTCTGTGAGGGCATGAGGTTGGAAATATTGTTGCAGCCATTTTGGGAAGAAGCAGTCTGTCAGTGTAAGTTTTATTTCCGAACTGTAATTTACATATTTGTTCTGTCTTCAGGATCTATGGTGCAGCACCATGATAGGAAACTTCAAGTGGCGAGAGCCGGAGGAGGGGCAGAGCAGACTCAGGTACAAACTCTGGTTACAGAGTCAAGGTTGGAAGCTTTGTTCATGCCTCCAGCCTTTCAGTCAGGACCACTGAACACCTGCCATAGTCTGGTGCTGGTGTCAGATACAACAAGGGCCGAACATAGCTCCCTCCCATCACGCGGCTCCCAGTTCCACGGAGACCTTTCACTGGCCTTTACGCATCAGGCTCTGCTTTAAGTACTTTACATTTGCAAACTTCTTTAATCCTACAGCAACTCCGCGAAGTAGCCTTTTCATCCCGTCAGGCTGCCACAGACACCGTGAGTGGTTTGCTCAAGGTCACATAGGTTGCAGGAGGCGAAGCCTCGGGATGCACCTGCTCCGGCCTCAACTCATGGGCTCTCTGAGCAGAAAGGGAACTTCCAGGCATCTTGTTCCCCCACCCCCATTCTTCCACAGATGCGAGCTGGTACTGGGGCCTTGTCTTTCAGAACTTCTCTGATGTCACTGTGTTCTTGGATCCTCTGGGCAAAGAATGCAGTATAAATGTGGGGTGCTAGGCACCTCCTTATGTTCCCTCTGTACCTTCAGTGATATGTCTTTGGGGCCAAGCATGTTAGGACTTGGATACTAAATGGTGCCACAGGCTCAGGTGTTTGCACTCGGTGCCCTGCTGGCGGGCACTTTTTGGGAGATTGCGGAACCTTCAGGAGATGGAGATAATCTAGAAGTGGAGTGCTGGAGGGAGGGACTTATAGAGTTACTGCCTACCAGTTCCTGACTCCTCCCCTCTTCTCTTTGTCTCGAGCGGAAAAACAGCCCCCTCATACCGCCCCAACTGTATGCTGTTCCTGCCCCCGCACCTTCCCTACCACAGTGGACAGCTGGCCCCTAAACCACATCCCGATATAAATTCTTCTTTCTTAAGGCATCGCTTCTATATCTTTTCTCACAGCAACAAGAATGGTTACAGATGGCTTCCACAGCTCTTGCTTGTGCCGTGTCTATGTGGTCTTCCTGCTCTGGCTACTGTGGATAAGAAAATGCCCTCCTCCTCCACATCAGAAAGTGCATCTTCTGCCTCTGGTTATCTGTACACAGATGCTCCCTGACGGTTGCTGTGATCATTGCCATCTTTGTCATATTTTATCTCCCCTCAGCCATCAGTGAACCCAGTTCCCACATGACAGTGTCCCTGAGGGTGGGCAGAGAGCCTGCAGGGGACTCCGTCTTCCTTCTCAAGTAGTTTCCCTGTGCATGAGAGGCCACAGAGGGAGAGCTCCAGGCTGGTGTTCTGCATCCCCACTAGAACACTGTGGTCCCCAGTGGTCTGTACACTGCTTTATGTTTGAGGTTGAAGATGGGACTTCTCAGCTCTGTGCCGCAGCTACCATGCCTGCCTATTCCTATGCCTCCCCCACCACTCTGGAACTATTAGCCTCCACAAAGTCTTCTGTGAGTCGGTTTTCGTCAGTGTTTTATCATATTGATAGGAAAGTAACTAATAAGCGATTTGAGTCTTTGGGGAAAGGCACCTGGGTCCATCCCCAGAGACTCTGATATAGCTGGTCTGGGACACAACCTGGGCACTGGAAATGTAAAGTCTGTGCAATTCTAGTTTGCACCTACACTTAAGAACTGCTGTGTTAGGGCTGGGAGACGCTGAAGTGGGTAAACCATTTCCCTCACAAGCAAAAGAACCTGCAGTTGATCCCCTAGGAACCTTTAAAAGGTTGGGTTGGGGGCATTGCTTGTAATCCCAGCTAGGGAGGAAGAGATGGGCAAACCTCTGGGACTTTTTATCTGGCAAATCTAGACTCCTCAGTAAGATTCAGGCCAACGAGAGAACTTGTCTCAAAAAACAAGGTAGATAATGACTGAGGAAAAACAGCCCACAAACATGTTCACACACATGTACCTGCACACACATATGGAGAGAGATGGTGGAGGGAGGGAGAGAAGGAAGAAGGGAGGGAGAGAGAGAGAACAAAAAAGAAAGAGGAGCGAGTTGTTATTTGTTGGCTGGGTGACAGGTGGAGAGATGATGCTGGGAAGATGGATCAGTGGATGAACGGGAAGCAGGGTTAAATGAGTAAATGAGCAGAGGATGGATTGGTCGCATTATCTGGGACTTAACGTGTGCTCATGTTCTGCACAATTTCAGATGAATTTTCTCATTGCACCCACTCTTTGAGCTCCATGCTGTGGCCTCTCAGCATTATCCAGTTCTTCTCGGAGAGACTTACAACTCTGGGTTTTCCAATTCTCTCACCCTTGATCAGAATGTGTACAGTGTTCCCATGTGTACAGTGGGCTCCAGCTCGGATTGTAGGACTCTATTTTAAGGTCCATTCTGGAAGACTTTCTGGACCCTGTTGAGAACTTGCCCTCCACACTTCTATGGACTCTAGTCTTTCCTCTTCCCGGAACAGATCACCTGCAATTGCAAACTGGACTCAGGAGGGGGTAAAGGAAGACCCCAGGGGTTCATTTCTCCTGGGTCCACACTGTGTATCCTCACACTATTCCAGCATTCGAGGACAAACTTGGTGACCAAAATCTCTGCAATGTCCTTTGATGGCTTAGCAAGGAATAGGATGTTTCCAGAAGATGCCCCTTCCCCCATCCCACCTGCAGGCATTGTTTAAATCTGTCATGTGTCAATCCATAGACTTCTCCCCAAGGGCCAGTTTCTGAAGACAGCTGTGCAATATGAAAATAATCGTAGTCTGTCCACTCAGATCAGCTATGGGGACCTCAGCCAGAGCCAGAGGGGACAGTTGAAGAATTCTCTATGAGTTGTGCAGCCTAAAAATAAGGAAGGTGGCATTTAAGGAACAGTGCCTGGCTGCCCAGGGTCACACAGTTAATTGGTGGCAGACCTGAAACTCAGAACCATTTCCAAGCTCCAAGCCCAGCTGTCCTTACATTCAAGTTTTCTTGGGAAAGTTCCCCAAATGTCAGAGCTGGGGGCCTTCTTTGTGCTCCCAAGGCTAGGGCAACCCTGTGTGAGCAAAACCCTGTTCTGTGGCTTGAGTGTGAAAGTCCCCTGTAGGTTCATGTGTTTGAACATTTTGTTTCCAGTTGATGGTGATGTTATGGAAGCTTGTAGAACATTCATGCTGGGGAGCCTTGTGGAGTCACTGGGTGGCTTTGACATTGTTAGCTCGATCTCATTCCCCATCTGCCCGCTGCTCTTTGACTGTAGATGTGGTGAGACCAGCTTCCCCATCTTCTTGCCACTATGCCTTCCCAGTATGCTAGACTCCATCCATTCTTAAACCAAGCCCTTTCTCCCCTACATTGACTTTTGTAAGACATTTGGTAAAGGCAGTGATAAAGGTAACCAATACGCCCTCCTTTGAAGTCATCAGTGAAGATGGAGGTGGAAGACCCACAGAAAACTGCATGTCACATCCTAGATATCAGTGCCTTTTAGGGCATCCACACTCCCAGCACTGAGGGAACCCTTTGAGAAAGTTTGTTTTCAAGAATCTGCATTGAAGATCCTTCACAAGGTTTAGCAACCTGAAAGTCCAACTCTGAAACCACTATGCAGGGTAGCTCAGAGGAGACTTCTCAGCAGCTAGGAATGAAAGATTTCTATAATAACTTCTTCATACATGATCTGAAGGTTATTTTCTTTTATTCTCTTCATTTTAATTCTCTTGTACTAATTGTCTGTAATTCTCTAGCTTTAATTCTTTAGTTCCAATTCCATAGTCCTAGCTTCTTCTCTTTTGACCTGGTGTGGCTGTGGGTTTAGGTCTTGCATCCTTGAACCACAGTGGAGGACCTGTGTATCAGACAAAGAAACCGTGGAGAGAGAGAGAGAGAGAGAGAGAGAGAGAGAGAGAGAGAGAGAGAGGAAGAGGAGAGAAAGAGAGAGAGAGGGAGGGAGGGAGAGGATCCCATAGCTGGGCCCTGGGGCAGGTAAAAGCTGATTCTATTCTCACTCACCTTGGCTCTGCTCCTGGACTGAACCTAAGGGGAGGTGTGCAGGTCCAGTCTGGGGGATGGAGGAATGCCTGAGTTCCCAATGGTGTATGTGCTCCACTATTAGCTCTATTGCAGGAGTACATGACAGAGACATGGGGGCCTGGAAGCACTGGGCATCCTGAATGTAAGTCAAAGTCAGGGACTGCTGTGAGGTGTTGGAAGACCCTCCTATTTAAGGCTGCTGCAGTACACCATGTCCAGATAGCTTGCCAAGCTCGTAATATGGAGGACTCCCTACGTAGTAGGCTTCCTTTCCACCTTATTTGGATGTCTGACTTATCTTAAGTGTGACACAGTTCCCTGCAAATGCTCTCCCCCTGCCATCTGTATACTAACAGGGTGTTGTGTTCCAGCTGTATGATAGGACCATGCTGCCAAATGCAAATTAGGTGAAGGCTCAAATGCTATCTGGGATTATAACACCCTAGGTGGTATTTTAGCTAGAGACTGGGACTTGCCTCCTGGTGGGTCTACGTAAGGCTGCCCTCAAGCCAGTAAACTATGATAAACTCTTAGATGTTGTTTAGGACACAAATGAAAATCATCTGAACAATTAGAATGCCTCACAAAGGCTTTCTTGTAGCATACTAATTTAGATTCAGAGACCACAAAGGGCAAACAGCTGCTCATGACCCATTTCTTTTCCCAGAGCTTCCCCCACACTAGGTCTAAACTTGAGCATTGGAGAAAGGCCCCCTGACCCCACAGGCAGAAGTCTTAGAGCTGGCTTTGAAGTGGTACCATGGAAGGGATCATAAGAACTTTAGACAGAAATGTCAAATGCTAGCCAAGGCCATTTGATAAGCCAAGGGGACTGACGGTCCTGCCCGTGCCACTCCCTTGTCCCCTGGGGCTTGAGGGCCACCAGGCCTGAGTTTTAAATGTGATAAGACTGGGCATTGGGCCTGGACGTGCCTTAATCCTCATATTGGTCCCAGGAGACTGTGTCCGAAATGCCATAGGGAAGGGCACTGGGCAATCGATTGTCCTCCTGCACATTGTGGCATGGAGACATCAAACCCAGTCAATTCCCAAACCAGCCTTCTAGGTCTGGCCATGGACGATCGAGGCTGCCTGAGCTCCCTTGACCCGACCACAACTGTCATCTGTAATAGGGAGCCACAGGTGAATATCACGGTATCAGGATAGTTATCATTTCCATCACCCAGTACTTTGGCAAAATGTCTAGCTACCCCAGGTGCTGGCAGTTCCAGGTTCCAGGGCCTTGCATGCTCCAAGTGCTCAGGCAACTTACATAGCCACCCAGAGCCCTCAAGCCCTACATGACCTATGTGCAGCGTGGTCAGGTGATCTACACGTGTCGCAGCTACTGACCATGCAACAGGGAGGAACATCCTGTCACTCCAGCAGCGGGTTGAGAAGGGAACTCACAGGACTGTGGTTGAGTGATAGCTGCTCAGTCATGGCCACTAAGGAAGCACAGTTTGAGCTTCACCCTAAATCTGTTGACACAACTTTGGGAATACCTTCTAGAGTGGTTTTGTGGGTCTTTGCCACTTTAAATCCCTCTTCTCCTTAGAAAGCTTCTGGAAGACTCTTCTCTGGTTTCTGCAGCAGGTGGATAGCAGCAGCAGCACAAGTGTCCAAGGAAGCACAACTTCCATGCTAACGTTCTTGAGAATCTGTTGTTCTGAGCTAAGTGAGACACGTCCTTCTAACACACGTGGTCGAGTACAAAACACCAACGGGGGATTCGTTTGGGTAAATGGAATGATTGGAAGCTGTCATTCTTTGTAAAACATTGAATTAACGATGCACACCTTTAATCCCAGCACTCAGGAAGCAGAGGCGGACAGATCTCTGTGAGTTCGAGCCAGCCTGATCCACAAAGTGGACGCCAGGGCAACCAGGGACTGTTATGCAGAGAAACTGCTTCGAAAAAAACCACAAAAATAAACAAAGACATTGAATCATCACCAGAGAAATAGAAAATGTCTTTGCTTTACACCCTTTAGTTAGTTTAAGAACAAATGCCACCATACACTGAGAAGTAGTCAGGAGGACAATACAGTGTCTTTAGTGACTCACAGTCTCTTCTCCATCATTGTACCATTCCACCCTTATTTTACTCTTTGGGTTCATTTTCTTAGCTCCCATAGGAAAGCAGAGACCTTGTTCTTTTTCTACGTGTTCTTATGGGTTACTACTCAATGTCTTTCAAAGAAGAGAGAGAAGTGGGATGAAGCCATGGGCCCAGCAGGCATTTGGTGATGCCAGGCTGAGAGATTCGGGGCTTTACAAACTCTGTTGGCCTGAGGACAGTGACGAGGGTTCCAGGAAGCCCCTCTGAGCTCAGGGCCTTCTACATCCTTTCTGCCACTGAGGAGCTGCTTCCTTTAGATTCCTATGCAGAGACCTCTATAAATGAAAGGACTAGTAATTATCTATGATAAGCAGTATAATTTTGCAATTTAATTTTATAGTTTTGATACAAATAATCACCTGGGGTTGTATGCTTTTAAGTAGTGAAATGGTTTAAGTCTTTCAATAAGCTATTTCAGTAAGCTATTTTTATATTGATTTTTATCTATGCCAAAATAGCCAGCAAGGGAAGCGAGAGCATTATGGGCCTGTCAGCAATGCATCAAGTCCAAGCTCACTGTCTCTGTGTCTGTGGCAGCAACACAGATTTTCTCAAAGCTGCTGGAACAACAGCCAAAGGATGTGTTTCTTCTGACTATGTTCTCAGGGCAGGCCCGTTTGGAAGAGTCACATGAACTGGAAGAGCCTCTTCCCCAGGGCCTGAGCAGGAATATGTGAGTAGTCTATGTGAGGGCAGCTTAAAGTCCCTACTGGCTTGTAAGGGACTTTAAGCCTGAGTGGAGATCACATCCTAACATAACTAAGCTGGGCTCCCTGGGGGTAGTAAGACCTGCTGAGAAAGCTCACTGCTTCTGCCAGGCTCCATATCCTGAGACTCTGAGCTCCATGAGGAAGAATTGTGAAGAAAGAAAAGGAGAAGTAGGGATTTAAACTACCTCAGTGTCTTATTAGGGTTTCTAGTGTTGTGATAAAATGTCGTGAGCAAATGTAACTTGTGGAGGGAAGGATTTATTTCAGGGTCTCTTATAGCTCTCAGGCCACTCTAGTACTGAGGGAAGTCAGGGCAGGAACTCAAGGCAGGAACTGAAGCTGGCTTGCTTCTCATGGGCCACTCAGCCTGCTTCCTTATACAACCCAGGACAGCTGCCCAGGGGTGGCACAAATTTCCCACATCAATCATTAATCAAGAAAATGCCCCACAGACTTGCATACAGGCCAGTCTTACAGAGGCATTTTCTCAATTAAGGTTTCCTCTTCCCCAAAGACCAAGCTTGTGTCAAGTTGGCAGAAGCTAACCAACACTTGGAGAATATATGCATCGCTAGTAACGAAGGAGCCACACTTCCTCTGGTGGCTGTGTGTGGGAGGGAGCTAGAAATGCCAACTTGTCTTTTCCAGTTTAAACAAAAACAAAAACCACAAAACAAAACTTATGCACAGCTGCATGTGGTAGCGCACTCCTTTAATCCCGGTGCTTGGAAGGGAGAGGCAGTTGGATCTCTGTAAATTCCAGGCCAGTGTGCTCTATAGAGTGAGTTCCAGGACAGCCAAGGCAGAGATAGAACCCATAAAATAAAGACATGACTTGTTTAATTAAAGCCAAAGTTCAGTTCCGCTTATGCAATGTGTAAATATGTGTAATGGTCTGCTCTGTCCCTTTAAGAGACAGCCATGCCAACTCCCTCCCCTGTCCACCGAGGCAAGCTAATCTTCAGCTTCTAGCCTGAGTCCTTCCTTTTTCCATCTCCCTCCTGAAGAGGCAGCTTCTGTCTCTCCCTTCCCCCAACTTCTTCCCGCCTCCCCCCTCTGCTCTTCTCCCTTTCTCCCCTTTCCCCTCCATAGCCCACTAAATAAATATCCAACTTCACTCTGCATGGTGTGCCTATCTGTCTGTCTCTTGCCTGCCATGTGCCTCCCTGCCCAGGACCAGCTGCCTTCGAGGTCTCTCACCCACCATGCGGCTCCCTGCCTGGGACTCACTGCCCTTCATGCCCACTGCAGCCACTTGGGGAACCGCGCCATCCCTGCCTGGGACTGGCTGCTCTCAGGACTTGCTGCCCACTTCCTGCCACCACTTTGGGGATCTGCAACATTTTACTTTTACCATAACAATATGTATCTGCAGCATATAAGCCACCTTATTTGGGATGGGGTTTTCTGAGTTTCCTGACATTTTATCTTTCCTCTCAGACACTCCATCAATATGTGCATACATGTTGGGGTGGGTGTGAAGGATTTCTATGGAGGACTGAGAGGGTGGCAGGTCCCACAGAGCTGAAGTTACGGTTGTGTTGGCATCCAGCCTCAAGGGGCTCATACATTCCAAGATAGAGGGTGTGTAGATTAGAAATGTTAGACAGAAAAAAAAAAAACAGAGACACAAAAGGGGCAGACAGTCAGGAGGGCAACCTAGTCAATCCTGAATCCTCCAGTGTTTATTTCTCATTGGCTTTATAGACCCAGTCCAAAGAGGAGGGGGAAGACCAAAGACTTCTCTACCAAGATACAAGAAACAAAGTAATTACCTTCTCAATCTAGTAACCTCACCCTAGGTCAAAACACCCTGTTAGTAGTCACTCCTTGGGTCAAACCTCCTGTCAGTGACCTTGAAGGAGCAGGAATAGGTCTGAACTCTCTGACCTTCAGTCAAGGTGGAATGGATCTGTGGGCTCCAATGCGGCTGATTTTGAGCCTAAGAACTGAATTGCAATCCTTTGCAAGAGCAGTATATACTCTTAACCACTGTCAAGCCCCTAAAGACAGTTTTAATAAAGATATTCACCAAGTCTTACTGTTATATTGTTAATCCCAAGGATGGGAGGAGAAAGACCCCTAACCGAAATCATCATGGCCAAATTATAGTTTTGGTTGTGAGCCTAGCCTTTTAACAACTAAGCCATTGCCCAACCATCCCAAGCATTGCCAAATTAATTAAAGCAAGCTTTTTTATTTTGTAGGACCCAGCCATGACAAGCTCAATAGAGCCCGAGTCTCAGTAGTTTACCCTAAGACAATACCTGGTTCCAAGAAAGACCACAAACTGAGACTACCAAGGCACCACCTGGGAACCATCCAAAGGAAATTCCTAACATTCCAACCTTTGTGAATAGGATCACCAGTCAGCACACACCCATTGCTTTTCACCAGGGCTCTAGACAAATGTCAGCCAGTCAGGAATGAACCCGTCAACCCACACCCTGCTAATGTAACTTTTCTGGGTGTTTGTTTGTTTTGTTTTGCCTTTAAATAGTGCCCTCTAGAAGGGCAGGATACCTCCTCTTGCTGCTGCTGCACTGATGAGGTCCCTGCTGGCTTGTAATGCACACACAATAAACCTTGCTTTTGTATTTCTGTGAGTTGATCTTGTTGTTTTTTAAAAAATGCTGCAAGATCCCCACGGCAGTAGGCAGCAGAAATGCTGTAGGTCCCAAATGGTGGTGGCGGGCCATGTGGTGGCAGGCAGCGGGCTCTGGGAGCAGCCAGTCCCAGGCAGAGATGGCTGCTGGTCTCAGAGCAGTGGTGGCGGGCCATGTGGCAGCAGGCAGTGGGCTCCAGGCAGAGACGGCTGCTGGTCCCTGAGCAGTGGCTGGTCCCAGGCAGAGAGACACATGGTGGGTGGGCAGAAGACAGAAACATGGATAGACAGGACATGCAGGGTGAGGTTGAATGTTTATTCAGGGGGTTATGGAGGAAGAAGGGTGAAGGGGGGGACAGAGAGAGAGGGAGAAAGAGAGAGAGAGAGAGAGAGAGAGAGAGAGAGAGAGAGAGAAGAGGAGAAAGAGACAGAGAAGTGGGGAAAGAGGCAGAAGCGAAGCTGCCTCTCCGAGAGGAAGATGGAAAAAAGAGCGAGCTCAGGCGGGAAGCTGGAGATCAGCCTGCCTCAGCGGATGGGGGAGGGAGTGGGCGTGGCTTGTCTCTTAAAGGGACCAAAACCATAACAGGTCTCCCTGGTAGTCTTTTGGGGTCCCCATGGAAGGGGCATAACAATTTGTTTATCCGCTTTTACCTAAGGTGGGGTTTGAGAGGTCAGCCTTGAATGTGAGAAAGACAAGGTTTTATCACAGGTAGTGATAACAAGGTAGTCAGAGGTGCTCATAGAATCTTTTGTAACAAAGGTAGGGTGTGAGATGGTTATAAACAACTTTTTTAAATAGAGACATGATTGCAATTTCCGGAACATGTAGTATAGGAACATTTATAGTGAAGATTACAGATGGGGCATAACCCAAACCTTGAGAAACAGATGTATAGTCATAAACAGGAACGAACCTAGTCTTTAAAAAGGCTTTTGAGCCTAAGATGGAGGCAGACTGGGTCTTCACGTGTGATTGTTTGTCCATTATACATACAGGACGACTTGGCCCTCAGTGGACAAATGTCTTGCTTGTCGTTATGCTTCCTTCGACCTACCACATCCTGTCACAGAGAAAGTGCTAAGGAAGTCTGCACGGTGAGGGCTTCCTGCTGTATATCCACCACCATGTTTATTCCACATGTGTCCTGAGATCACGCATATGTGCCTTGTAACAGGGATATAGAAGGAAGAGATATAGGGTTGATCTTGGCGCCACCACCCCCATTTTCTCCTCAGCCAGGCTGAACTGAGGGAGGCTCCCTCTTCGCAACCAGCTCCTTATTTCTCTCCAGTGGGCTATTGCAGTGGGGGGGAAAGTAAAACATTTTTGACACAGAACCAAAGCCTGCCATGGCCTCTCAGCATGTACCTTTTGAAGAAATGGAAAGCATGGAGCAAACGAGAGTGGGAATGAAACAGGTGGCATGGCTTTGGGAAAACTGTGAGAAACACAAATCCATCAGTTTTCTGTCAGCCCCTGCCTTCCCAGGTCGCCCTGTGCTCTTCCCTCACACCTCCTCCCCTTTCTCTCATCCCAGGGGTTTGTTTGGGAAATGCTGTCCCTTGTTAGCATAGCTTTTATCTCGGTGGGGCGCCTTTCCTGTCTGCTGTTTTCCTTTCAAGGAGGCAGGACCAGCACTTCTCTCTGGAGTTTTAGTCAACACACCCCTGTTTTTAGATGAAGCTGAAGGAACTTTGATTAAGAAGTCTCCTTCAGGGGGACTAAAACTGTGGCCTAAGGTTCACGTGTGGCACCCCCTGGAGGCCAGAGGAAAAACACGGCTAGCAGGAGCTTCCGTTTGGAATAAA
This sequence comes from Neodon shergylaensis, assembly GCA_025134845.1. Lineage (NCBI taxonomy): Eukaryota > Metazoa > Chordata > Mammalia > Rodentia > Cricetidae > Neodon > Neodon shergylaensis. Next base: position 563,110 of record JABTXL010005488.1, read on the forward strand.
GGCCTTGAGGCTGGGCTGTGGGCAACTGCCTCTAATGAAAGTTGCCCCAAATGTTGAGATTAGGACTGTGATTAGCGTTTAAGGCAGCTTCTATGCAAAGTCAGTCTGCCCAGGCATTGTAGAACTTTCCAATGGGAATTCTGGAGACCAGAGAGAGGGGAAGTCAGGAACACAGAAATGGAATGACAGGAAGACACACCTGCTGGTGTGTGGGAGCGGCCTGGGGCTGTTGGAAATACCAATCTTCTTTGCCCTTGAGTTTAGTTGTCTTAATTTCTTTTGGTGCTGTGACATAACACGCTGAGGAAACAGCTTGCAGGAGAAAGGTTTATTGGGGCTCACAGTTTCAGGTTGCAGTCCATCGCAGGGGGAGGAGCCAGCCAGCAGCAGGGGTGTGAGGAAGCTGGTCCAACCTCATCCACAATCAGGAACAGAGAGCAAAGGTGTAAATGCTAACGAGCTAGTTAGCACTCTCTACTCTATAGGCCAGGATTACTGGATTACTTGCTCAGGGAATGCCCCACCCCCAATGCTATGCCCAGACCACAGAGTCACCTAAAAACCAACTAGGAGACCAACTCCTGTATGTAAAGCCTTTATTCTTACACAAGTTTGCAAACTTGTTCTCTCCACGTGTCCAATGTATTGGAGTGATTGGAGAGCCCCATCCTCTGTTAGAGTTGGGTGGAGGTGAGGGATTTCTAAGATTCCGGACCCCTGATTGGCTGACATTTGTCTAGGGGTGTCCTGGTGAAAAGCCATGGACTGTTCCTGGGTGGTGCCTAGGTAGTCTCAGTTTGTGGTCTTTCTTGGAACCAGGTATTGTCTTAGGGTTAACTACTGAGACTCAGATCTCTGTTGAGCTTGTCATGGCTGACTCATTACAGGTTATGGGAGGTTCTGGAAACACCCCCGCAGGTCCTAAGGAGGAGTTTCTATGGTTGCAGAGAGAAGCTCGCAAAGCTTCCCAACAACACAGTCTCTCCACATGACAGTGAGTGCGGGGCATGGTGTTACTTTTTCTTGGTTTTGTGTTGTGAATAAAGACAGGGGCTCCCTGCTGGCGAGGGCATGGGAAGCTAAAGACAGGGGCTCCCTGCTGGCGAGGGCATGGGAAGCTATGCTGTTTTGCTGGCTCCATTCACAGTTCTTCCAGAGTTGAATGAATGGAAGCAAGACTAGAAAGAGATTTATAAACCTAAATGCAGAGGAGACACGTAAGCATGAGGCAGCCTCGTCTACCCAGGTTTGTACTGCCTTTTTCCCGCTCTGCGCTGAGTTTGTTGGAAAGGATTCGGTCTGCCCTGTACTGCAAACTCCTGGTACACTTGAAGCAGAACTGTTGTGGTTTGAATGAGAATGGCCCTCATTGGCTAAAATATTTGCATGCATAGTCCCCAGCTGGTGAACTGTTTGAGAAGGATTAGAAGGTGTGGCCTTGTGGGAGGAAGTGTGTCACCAAGGATGGACTTTGAGGTTTCAAAAGCCCATGTCAGCTCTCTGTCTCT
>JABTXL010005488.1:564627-576105 GCA_025134845.1 Neodon shergylaensis
CTCTCTCTCTCTCTCTCTCTCTCTCTCTCTCTCTCTCCTCTCTCTGCCTGCTGCCTAAGGATCAGGATAAGGACATAAAGTTCTCAGCTACTTCTCTAACACCACGCCTGCTTGAGAGCACCATAATGATAATGGACCAAGCCTCTGAAGCTGTAAGCCGTTTTCCAGTTACTCTCCTTTCTAAGAGTTACCTTGCTTATGGTGTCTCTTCACTGCAAGAGCACAGCTGTCTGAAGGTATTTCGTGACTTGAGGGAGGCTAGACACGGAGGGACATGACATGCAGAGGGAGAGGGATGGGATATCAAGGCAAGATTGAGGAAAAGTGAAGCTCTTTCTCTAGATGGCCCTGGCGATGCAGCGAGTAAAGGAGAAACTTTTATCGAACACTAACTGTATGCCTGGCACTTGTAAGACTTTTCTATATTACAGTGGTAAATTATTTCTAAAAATTCTAAGGTATGTATAGTCCCTGATTAGCAATATCTCTGAAGTTCGGATGCTTACTTCAAAGGGGAAAAATAACAGAAAAATAATTTGCTAGAATATCATTTGTGATAAAAAATCAACAATTTTTGAAATAGTTATAATTTAAAACAATTTAATATAAATACATCCAGCATACAGGTTGCATTTTATGCAAATACACTTTGCAGATGAGCTGCAGAAAGTGGTATGTTTCTACCACTGTTTCCCAAGGATTAATGCATTGCATGTACCCCAGAAAGAGGACAATCAGCATGCTCTGGAAAGCAGCAGACCTGAGGCACAAAAGCATGCCTCCAAAAACACATGCCGCTTAGTGTTTCACGTGAGGAGATTCGGGATCTGCAGTACCCACTTGGCACCTTAGAACTGCTGAGGAAAATGTAGCTTTTATCCTTTGGAAATGCTTGAGGAAGATTCTGTCATCCTTGAAGCTGACATAATTGCATCTGCAGAACCAAAGGAGGAGGCGATGCAGCTACTCTCCAGATGAGTTGGCCCTGCACCAGCTGCTCCCCAAGCCCCTCCCCTGTACGTCTGCAGTGTCCCTGCCGTATCCAAGGTCTTCACAATGGCTCCTGGGTGGCGTCATTTGGGCCACCTACCAGTTTCATTTCCTTTTGTCTGCAAGCCATGATGACATCACCAGGAAGCCACCACCAGCCCAGGAGTGCCTTCTCACCATTTCCCCCTAAGAAACAACCTTACCAAAGTCCTCAGTGAGGAGGGAGAGGTGAGGACAGGTCAGTGTCCTTTTTTATTGCAGTGATAAACAGGCTGGCAAAGGCAATGGGAGAGAAAGGGGTTTACTCTGGCTCATAGTTTAAGGGCTTGAAGCAGATGGTCACATCATAGCCATAACCAGGAACAGCATGGAAAATGTGCTCAGCCCAGTTTTCTCCCTTGGGTACAGTTCAGGATCTCAGCCCAGGGAATGGAGCCGCCCAGAGTGAACAAGTCTTTAGTTCTGCCCAGAGGCCTATCTCTCAGGTGATTCTAATCTTATCAAGTTGACAACTGACAGGGAAATGGTGCGGGGTGGGGGTGGGTTTGCTTAATTTACAGTAGACATTTGACTGAAAACTTTCAAAGTAAGTTTATTTTTAATAATCCCTTAGTAAATAATTTTCTATCGTGTTTTGATCCTAAATAAGATGTGTTTATTTATTTCTGGGGGCACCAATTAATTTTTAAGTTGTTGTACAATAATGCATGTGATGGTTAAGTTTTATGTCAACTTGGCATAAGCAAGGGTCATCTGGGAAGAAGAAATCCTAGTTGAGAAAATGCCTCCCAGGATTGGCCTGCAGGCAAGTCTGCAGGGCATTTTCTTGATTGATGTGGGAGGACCCAGCCCACTGTGCGTGATGCCACCCCTGGGCTGATGGTTCTGGGTGCAGTGAGAAAGCAGGCTGAGCAAGCCTTGGAGAGCAAGCCAGTAAGGAGCTCTCTTTCCTGCCTCTGCATCAGCTCCTGCCTCCAGGATTCGCCTTAAGTTTCTGCCCTAACTTCCCTGGATGATGGACTGCAAGATAGAAGCTGGAGTAAACCCTTTCCTCCCTGAGTTGTTTTTGGTTGTGGTGTTTTATCACAATAGAAACCCTAACTAAGACAGCGCACTTCATTGTGACGTTTTCATGCGTCTATCTCACTGGGCTCTGCTTTTACTCTTCTATCTCACTTCTCACAATAATTGAAGAGGAAACGGAAATGCAAAAGGCTTTAAATATAGTCAGTTTTCCTAGAATCCCAGTTAGACTAGGAACTGGAGTTAAGTTGGTATTTAACCAGAGTCTGTCTGATTCTGACAACTACATTCTCCGGATGGAAACATCCTATGGGTTTTCTCTCACGATGTAAAAGAGATTGTGGGCACAGGAAGAGCTCTTGACTTACACACTCCAACACAATAAAAATGTCCTGTCTTCATTTTCTTTTTTCACAGGAGTGTGTGTCGGGGGGTGAGGGGGTGGGGGTTGGATATGTCTTCAGAGAACAACCCCAGGGGCCAGTCCTCATCTTCCCTCTTATGTGGGTCTCACTGCTGCCATTCACCAGGCCAGCTTGGTCAGGACTGTTCCTGTCTTCAGCTCTCCTCTCAGCACAGAACTTCGGGGCTACAGCTCTGCGCGTACCTCCTCCTCTGGCTTAGGGCGTCTGACGATCTGAGATCCAGTTCTCATATTTGTGAGGCAGCGAACACTACTCACTGGGCAATCTTCTCAGCCCATATCATTTTCTATAATTTCATACAATTCTCTGATAGACCTCATTGTGTGAAAGAATTCTCACGTTTGGAATGAATTTTACCCAGGTTTTCCTTTAATCTAGCACTCAGATCTTTTACACATTTTCAGTTGACTTTTGCCCAGGATGAACGATGTGGTCCAGTTTCACTTTTCTGCGTGCTGGCATCCTGTCTTCCTAGTGCACTTGTTGAAGTTCTTTCTAATGTACAACTTAGCACATTTCCTGAAAATCAGACCTGGTAGCTGCATGTGTTTATTTCTGAATCCTCTCTTCTATCTTGTTGATATTTTTGCGCCTATTTTTTTGTGCCAATATCATGCTGTTTTTGTTCCTATGACTGTAGTTGAGAGCAGGTGTTGTGCTGCCTAGAACATTGCTCTTTCTGCTTAGGATTTTGTGGGCCATTTGGCATCTTTTGCACTTTCATAGTTCTGTAAAGAATGTGACTGCAATTTTGATGGGAATTGTGTTGAAGCCATAACTTATTCTCGGTAATGTAGCATCTTTTACAGTATCGGGTCTTCCAATCCACAACCACAAGAGGCCCGTCCATCTTCTGGAGTTGTAAAATTTGCATACTGGTCTCCCACCTCTGACCAGGTGTTTGTTTGCTTTTTGGAGCTATTGATTGGATTTCTCCATTGATTTTTTTCTTGGCAAGCTCATTATTGGTATGACTAGAAAGGCTTTTGATTTCTCCATATTCGTTTTGCATATGAACATTTTACTAAGTGTTTATCAGCACTCAGAGTTTTCTGATAGAGTCTTTGAGGGTCTCATGCTAGGAAGTACATCACTAGTAAAATAGGCATAGTTTGACATCCCCTTACCTATTTGTTCCCATTTTACTTCTTTTCGTTACGGAGGTAAAACTCTTAATCCAAACAACATGCTTGCTAGTTTCTGTGATCCCTTCCACGCTCTGAGAGAACTTAGAGTGTTTGTGGGAGACGTCTAGTTCTTGGCCGGCTCAGCTGTTATCACCTCCATTCTTGCCTGGTCTTGCCCACCCCTCTTCAATCACACAAAATATTCCTGCATACCTAACAGTGCCCTGTATTCTCTCCTCGCTGGCAGATGGTCTTCAAGAAGTCTGGTCATTGCTTAGGACTCACATCTACCCGACAGCACTCGACTCAGGAGATCTCGAAGGCTCTTTAAGGTCATCCCCACTCTCGCATGCTGTGCAGATGCCTCTGCCCTCTGTTCCTGTCTTCTGATCTGGGAGTTCTGTCCCTCTTACTAGATGACAAATAAAAGCAGGAACTGTGTCAAATTGCCTTCATACTCTCTTACTTGTTGGTGGCCCAGGTAGATGAGAGCCTAGAGCCGCGCTACTCAGTGCTTGATAGGCGAGAGTCAGTCAGTCCTAGCTGGCTGCACACTTGGCATTAGTTACTTTCTCACTGCCACAATTGGACGTCTGATGAGAAGCAACCTAAGGGAACCCAGGCTCATTTGAATTTACAGTTCTGTCATGGTGTGGAAGGCATGGTGGCCAGAGTGCAAGGTAGCTTGGCCCATTGCATCCACACTCAGGAAGCACAGCGAGAAAGGCCTAAGGTCTGTCCCTAGTTGCCTGCTTCCTCCAAGTAGGCCCTACTTCAAGGTCCACTCAGAGCTGAAGACAAAGAGTTCAAACACATGAGCCTAAGAGCGTTTCAGACTTGAACCATGATGCCTGCTTCCTCCGATTGTGTGCCAGTTGTCCTCATAGCTCAGCCCATGTTTAGTGGGTATGCTGTAGGGAAAGAACATGGATTTCAGAGGGTGACTATTTTCTTCTGAGGACTGAATGGTTATATTCCAGGAGTTTAGCTGTGGATTCCCCAGGATAATGGCACCCCATCCTTCCATGATCAGCCATGCATTGCCAGTGGGTACTGGGGTTTCCAGCTCCCAATGCTTGCATCCCATCGCCTGAGGGTTTTCTCTGGCCACAGGTTTCTTACCCGTGCCAGAGATGTCAGAGTATTAGGTCCTTTGGCTTAGCTTTCTATCAATGACTAACAAGAGCTGGTGGCTATTGAATCCTTTACATGGCTCCCGGAACCTGTCCTGACTGGAGGCGGTGGGGCAAGGAAGAGATGAGAACAGACAGAGAGACAGAAAGTCAGACATGAAGAAATAGCTGGCATCAGGTGGACCAAGCTCTTGGTGCAGAATGCCAGATAAACAAGATAGAGTTGTGCAGGATGCCAGATAAACAAGGGGAAGGTTATTACATGTAGATAAACAAGGGGGAGGTATTATATAAAGATAAACAAGGGAGAAGTTATACACAGATAAACAAGGGGGAAGTTATTATACACAGATAAACAGGAAGTCAGGGTTATTGCATGCAGCTGATCAAGGGGGCAGGATTTATGGGTACAACTTGATCAAGGGAGTTGGGAAAGAGCAGTCTCTAAAGGGGAACAGGCTTCAGGCCATAAGTATCCAGGAGGAGAAAGCTAAGGTGGACACTAACCTCATGCAGTTTCTCCACAGGTCAACGCTGTGGTCCTTGACATAGCTGTGCCCATGTCAACAGTAGGCATCCTCTCAGGATTTCACTCACTCAGGACTTCCTATGGTGCGTGCACATCCCAGCTTCCCTGTAGGTAAGATGGGACAATTCTGAGGTTTGTGTATATACTGGCTGTAACTGGTTCCTCTGCGAGATGAGGTCCCAGTTATCCACAGTGACAGCAGGTTAGTATAGCCATCATCATTCTCCTTTTCTTTCTTATCTCATCCTGTATTAGCCCCCCCTCCCCCAGACAAGCTGTGTGTATTGAGTCCTTGTCTCGGGGTTCTTCTTGGAGAGAACAATCTAAGAGGCAGATTTGCCAAGTTCCTGAAAGGCTCTTCTGGTTTGCTTTGGAGCACTTTAGGAAGGTAGCTGTGAAAACCGCAGGGAATGAGCGCAGAAGACGGCTGTGGGGTGACAATGAAGACACATGCCCACTGTGTATTGGTTGGGCTGGGATGCCTTCAAAATGGTTGGCACCAGGTTCAGATTTCCTCCTTCTACACACAAAATTAAGGCAGTGTGTTCTGGAACACGTACACAGACACCCTTTGAAGGACAAATAATCCGAACAGTGGTACGGTTTTTCTTAAGAATGTATTTTTATTTATGTGTTTGTTTTTGTGTGAATGTATGCCATGGATGTACAGATGCCAGAAGAGGGCATCAGATCCTCTGGAGATGGAATGATAAATAGTTGTGATTAGCTAGATGTGGTGCTGGGAATCAGACATGGGTCCTCTGCAAGAGCAGCAAGGCTCGTAGCTGCTAAGTCACCTCTCCAGGCCCATCAGAGGAAGAGCGTCTCACATCTAGATATTCATGAAGCAGTTGGAAGGGTGTGTGTGTGTGTATACATATCATATCCACATATATGACATATGTGCATTATATGCATTATATATATATTCCAGATCTCATTAAATAAATTATGAGAAACGTGTCTACTAAATGGAACATGATATGTGTGCTTTAAAATGCACATTTCACAAGCATGAAAAATGTGAATATACAGGTACATCAAAGATATTTTCACAATGCACCCACGAGGGTGAGGGCCTGCCTCTGTGCGCCATCGTTTACAGTGCCAAACTCCTGTCAGAATGATGGCATCTGGAGGAAAGCCCAGACGGGGGCAGATCTGCAGGTTGGGCGTTCAAGCATGCTGAAAGAAACAGCACCAAGCAATTGTCAGGGCCCGGAGGTCCCAACATAGAAACTATTTTTTCCTAACTGGACCGGTGGAGTAGGTATGGTCTTGTTGGAGGAAGTGTGTCACTGTGTGAGTGGGCTCTGAGGTCTCATGCTCAAGCTATGCCCACTGGCACAGCTCACTTCCTGTTGCCTATGATATAGAACTCTCAGCTACATCTCCAGCACCATGCATGCCTGTGCACTATATTGTCCTGCCATGATGATAATGAACTAACCCTCTGAAACTGTAAGCCACCCCAGTTAAATATTTTTCTTTCTAAGAGTTGCCGTGGTCATGGTGTCTCTTCACAGCAATAAAAGCCTTAACTAACACACTCCCGTGCCTTTTCTTTTCTCTTTTGGTTTTCTATGGCAGGGTTTCTGTGTAGCTTTTGGTTCCTGTCCTGGAACTAGCTCTTGTAGATCAGGCTGGTCTTGAACTCAAAGAGATCCGCCTGTCTCTGCCTTCCCAGTGCTGGGATTAAAGGCGTGCGCCACCACCGCCTGGCTTCATGCTTTTTCCTTTTCAGATATGGAAAACGATGCAACCCACCTGTGATCCTTCAAGTATCATCAGGCAGAATTAAATCCCTATTGCTAAACTCGGCTAGGGGCACAAGATTGCCCCATTTTAGGGAAGTGCACAATTACAGGAAGTAAGGAAGAAAGCCTTTCTAGCCGTGCTGCGCCAGCTCCTGCTGTGGCTACCTGCAAGGCAGCCCTGTTCTCCTCTTGTTTAATTATGTATCACTGCAAAGGTAGACTTGCTGCTGAATATGGAACAAAGGCTTGACCTTTCCTTACGTTCAAGTCGGTTGTCAGCTGGAACAACAATGCACAGGCACCAAACAGGGATTCCCACTGAGCGATGCTCCTTGCTGTGTGACCACCAGCACTTTCTAGGCCTAAGAAGCTTTGAACTGGGTGAGTGGGCTGGTTTCCATATTTCGCTCTTAGCTGTTTCCATTACAGGGAGTTACTCAAGGACTGAATGTTCCCTTTGAGCCACGAAAAGAGTGTGCGTTCCCATAGACCTTTGGTCTAGTGTGTGGGGTGTAAAAAGAAGGACACCCTAAGAGTTATTCTTCATGTTTTAAATCTGCATATCTCCTAACAATTACTATGCTGTATAATTTACTCCATGACAAAAAATTATCAGCGATAACTTGAGACATGAAGTCAGCATTAGAGTTGTATGGAATTTCTCTGGTGTCAGTTGAGGCATACCCTGGCTTCCTTCCACTGGCCTTTAGAACCTCTTTCCATCACAAAATGGCCTGCAATCTCCTCTGGGTCGAATTCTCCTTGGACTGTAATTCCAAAGCTTTAAGGTTCAATTAAAATCAAATTGAAAATGCATTTTAGGTTTAATGACTAGATCATCCAGCTGTACTAAGAGTGTTAGTACTTCTAATTGCCGTGGAGTATACGGCTTGGCTCCAGAATCCCAGAAACCAACTAGGGCCATGAGGGAATGAACAGACACAAGGATGCATATACAGAAAATCTGGGACCAGGTGAGCTGTGCACACTCTGATGGAATGTACCGATTATGCCACAGCCTGGAACCCTAGCATGTTTACTAAGTGTGGAACAGGGAAAAGGGTTGGCTAGTCTCAGTAGGAGGTCTCAGGGGGCATTGTCTTAGGGTGTAAGCATCCAGGAAGAGGAAACTGAGGTTGCTAGTTTTTGCACACACTGGTCAATCATTCTTAAACACTTGCATACACTGTCAACATTCACACTCGGGCCAGAGGCTTTGCCGTCCCTCTGAGCTTACCTACCCTAGGCTAGGTGCGGCTTCGCCACTCCTGTGGGGCTGAGGCATTGAAGTTGTTGACATGGCTGTGCCAGTGTCAAACAGGACACATTCACTAGGGATCATCCAGTCTTTATGCATTCATTCAAGTTTTCCTCAGCCTTCTACATCTAGAAGAGATTTTTTGTTTAAGTTATAATATTTGGAGATAGTATCTTATGTAGTGCAGGCTGGCCTTGAATTTCTAATCCTGTTGCCTCTGCCTCTCAAGTGCTAGAATTACAGACATGTATCATCATACTTGGCAAAATATTTTAGTTTTATATATATAGGCTCCTATAGGCACCATTTTTATAGGTGAGAATGAGACTTAGAAGGGTCACATATATAACTGGAACTTGATCCCAGGTCACATGAAAGGCAAGTCTTCTACTACCAGTTGTATCCTCAGCCTCTAGAAGATTTTCTTGGTTTAATTTCTTGAGCACAGCTTAGACTTTACACTGAAATTCATTATCAATTCAGCAATCACTTACTGTCTATCATGTGCCAGGCTCTGTGGTGGGCACCAAATGCTAATAAACACTCAAAGAGCTGAGTGAGGAGTGAAACATGTTGGCTTCTGAGAAAAATGAATGAGTGTCCTAACAGTGGGCTACCAGAAGTCGTGGGGAGCATAGAGGAGCTGAGGAAGACTGCCTGGGAAAACCATACCCAACTGAGGAAGAGTGAGGAGAGCTTTATCCTTTTCTTTCTGTCTAGGGAACAAATAGGGGAAGATTCTTCTAGGAAAGTGAGGAAACACTGCTAGGAGGTTTGGCAAACTTCAAACAATCAAGTAGCATTAGCATACAAAAGGCAGACAAAGCAGCAGGGGGTGAGGGCTCAGAGAACCAGGAGTCCATCCTGCTGCATCTTTTGATGCTCCCACCTCTTCTAAAGCATGCGAAGAACGGAACCACTAGCCATTTTAATACAACATTTTAATTAATTCTTTGAGGATTTTGTCCATGCATACAATGTGTTTGATCATAGCCACCCCCACTTCTCCCCTAACTTGTCACATTCTCTTCCCGCCCCCTCCCAGATTTACGAGCTCCTTTTTCTTTTTTTTAGAATTCCCTGAATCCATCTTGTGCTACCCATATACTCGTGAGTGTGGTGCCACTCCCTGGAGCATGACTGATCTACAAGGGGTCGCACCCTTATAGAAAACCAGCTCTCCACCCCCCAGCTCTCCACCCCCAGCAGCCATCAGCAGTGATAGCTTCCAGTCAGGGCTGAGGCTCCTATAGGCACCATTTTTATAGAGAAGAATGAGACTCAGAAGGGTCACATGGACTGCTCAGGCTTACTGACCTAACAGGTGCACTATCTGAGATTTAATCCTGTTGAAACAGTGATCCCTAACATTTTTGTTGAGAAGATGAAGTCAGAATCCCTAGCGCTGTGTTTACAGATGCTGTTCACTGCCATGTGGATTCCAGGAATGGAACCTGGTCCCTTGGAGAGTGTACCTAGTCCTCTTAACTACCGAGTCATCTCTCCAGTCCAGCATTGATGTGTATAGCCCAACTCACAGAACCTTGTGGGCTGTGTCCTCAGCAGGTATCTGCCAAATATCTGTTTTAAATCTAAATATTTTTATCTACGAGGCTAGCAAAGAGAGCTGGTATGAGGAATGTAGCCATTTTGTATCACCATTAGTCTTTGATCTACATTAGAAGGAGTACACACCATCCCTTATTTCTCCAGACTCAGCGATCTGCACTCAGAAGAGTTCTAGGGTTAACTTTGAGTCCCAGTAGGTAACTAGCTAGCCAAACCACAGCCCCATCAAAACCTGGATACATCCTCCAAGTGCTCTATGGGGTTTGACCTAAAGAGGGGATTTTGAGGGAGCGGTTCATTTGGAATTTTAGTGTGTTTATTTTATTTATTTATTTTTATTATTTTTATTTATTTATTATGTATATAGTGTTCTGTCTGTCTGCTTGCTGGCCAGAAGAGGGCACCAGATCTCATTACAGATGGCTGTGAGCCACCATGTGGTTGCTGGGAATTGAACTCAGGACCTCTGGAAGAGCAGCCAGTGCTCTTAACCTATGAGCCATCTCTCCAGCCCCCTAGTGTGTTTATTTTAAAAGACGCCTTTGGAGAACTGGAAAGATGGCTCAGAGCTCTTACTCTGTAGAGCTCTGTAGAGGATCAGGGTCAGGGTCCCTGTATCTAATTCCAGCTCATGGGTATATGATACATACTTCTGTGGACACACACACACACACGTAGTCACATGCACATACATAAATGTGTGTTTTAAAAAGGTTTATTGGGGTTACTTCCTCGGACCTTTCATTCTCCCGGTACTGCTGTCTACTGGGGAGAGCCAGCCTGCTAGAATGGATGGAAGCTGTAATCCAAAAGCCTAAGTTGGGTCACTCAAGACAACGTGGGAGCTTGCACAAGAATTTGTTCTTTTGAATGATTGACCCTTGCAGCAGAGCAGTTCAAGGGCAGACTCCTGGTTTAGACTCTCAGAACTGAAATCCTACCTTGGCTGTTGCTCAAACATGCTCCCAAGGGTGAGTGCTTCACCCCTGAACCCTGCTTTTCACATCTGTACAGAAGGGAGGTCAGTGCTGCCCTCTTGGGGCTGGGGAGTAGTTGAAATTATTCCTGGGAGAATCTAAGAATAGAGTATTGGCTGTGCCGTTTGTCATTGTATTCTACTTCTGGCCTTTCTGTCTCATTGAGTGCCTAGTGATGCTCTCTGGAGAAAACCATTCTCCCTCCCTGCAGGACTTTTCTATGTTTGAGAAAGACTGGTGCCGTTTAGCAATTTGTTCTGAATTAGAACTTTCTTCCCAGAAACAGTTGGAGCTCAAGAGACCCAATACAAAACCAAGATTTCTCTATCGGAGGCAGCTGAGATTTTAGAGGGCTCATGAGCTGCCACCTCCTGCCCTGCCCAAGGCTTTGACCCAGGGAATAACTGCTGGGGGAGAGACTGATCAAAAAAGTTGTAGAGAGGAGATTCTCCAAACTATAGGGCTGCCTGCAAGTGGCGCAGAGTACCGGTGGTCCAGCTTTTGTGAGTCATTGTTCATGCAGGGTGGACTCTCAGTGATGCTGCTGCCTTTGAGTTGCTCATACTTCTGGAAGTAACCCCTCATCCACAGTACTGGAAGTTCACAGTCCTGGAAGTAACTCCTCATCCACAGTCCTGGAAGTAACCCCTCATCCACAGTCCTGGAAGTAACCCCTCATCCACAGTCCTG
>JABTXL010005488.1:582520-599019 GCA_025134845.1 Neodon shergylaensis
CTATCTATCTATCTATCTATCTATCTATCTATCTATCTATCTATCTAATCTTGGCTGACTTTCATCCTCTCAGCCCATGTCCCACAGAGAGTTTTCTTCTTGTTGTTTGGCTGAGCTTGCCTCTAAAGCTGGCTTGGACAGACAACAGCTCCCCCCAATATTTGATAGTTTGTAGTCAAAGTATTTAGCAACTTGGTGAAGTTCAGGCTGGCTTCATAATCCCACTTACGTAAAACAGATGTGACAATTGGTTCTTTTTACATCTTTGAAGTTTCTGTGCACAGGCCTCTGTGAATTCCCCCAACAGGAGCACAGCTTTCATTTTAGGCAATTCTTTCATAATAGCCAGACTATATATAATAAATATATATAATAAACGACTATAACATAACATAGGCATTGTGAGGTGCAGGTGTAAAGCTGATGGCCGTCCTTCCTCCCAGATGAGGGGTAAAACCACAAAGTCTACGTTCCTCCTGTTAGAAGGCAAAACTGTTGAGCGCCATGGAATTCTTGCATGTGTATGCTTGGGTGCACATGTGTACATGTGTGTGGGGGGGTTCAGAGGTCAACACGAAGTGGCTTCATAATTGCTCTTTTTATTTTTTGAGCCAGGGTCTTTCACTGAACCTAGAGTATCCAGATGCAGCTGGACTGACTGGCCAATGAGCCCTAGGGGTCTCTTGTCTCCACCTCGCCGGGGCTAGGATTCCAGGTGTGCACACCACATCCAGTCTTTTACATGAATGCTGAGGATCTGAACTCGGTCCTCATGCTTATGCCCCAAACATTAGCAAGGGATGGAATTCTGAGATTGGTCCTCAATGATGGGAAATACAGCTTAACTCTCTAAGCCAGGCATTAAAGCAATTTGACTGCTGTTGTGGAATATTGTAAGCTGTGTTACATTTGTTTATGCTGTGGAAAATTTGTTTAATGATGCAAAGATGTGCTGCATTTGTTTAAAACTCTGTGAAGCTGTGTTACTTTGCCTGCCTAAAACACCTGATTGGGCTAATAAAGAACTGAACAGCCAATAGCCAGGCAGGAGAAAGGATAGGCGGGGCTGGCAGGCAGAGAGTGTAAATAGAAGGAGAGAAGGACATCAGGGGCCAGTCGCCCAGCTACTCAGCAAGCCACAGAGAAAGAAGTAAAGAAAGGAATACAGAAATAGAGAAAGATAAAAGCCCAGGGGCAAAAGATAGACGGGATAATTTAAGTTAGCTGGCTAGAAACAAGCCAAGCTAAGGCCAGGTATTCTTAAGTAATAATAAATGTCCGTGTGTGATTTATTTGGGAGCTGGGTGGTGGGCCCCCAGAAGAACAAAGAGTAAAGAGTAAGACGAAAACCAACAATGGACCTCAGTGTCTTGGAAGGAAAGAATGCAGACACTGACAGTACTAGCACAGGCCTGAGTTTCCGGTGCCTGTTTGAAAGGCTTTTTCTCATTGGTTGATTTGTAAAATTTAGGGCACACCTATAATATTAATGAGATCTTGTCAAACTCAGAGCAGTGTTCTGTAATCTTGGGGAGACAACCACAGACCCTTCCCTCCTCCAAGTGTTTCCTGAGGACACAAGACCCAGGTGGTGATGACCAATAGTCTTGTCCTCGCCTCTCTCCAAGCTAGGGTTGGGCATTTATAGGAAAGAATAAGTCTCTGTGTATTTATTTTGGAGATGGTGGCGGGCCCCCAAAGGGCAAAGAGTAAAATAAAAACCAGCTACAGACTACTGCGTGCCAATCGTCCTTCCCATTGTCTGCTATCCTTACAAATGCTATAATGGAGAGGCGTAATCTGCCCACTGTGAGGAAACTTCCAGAGGGTTTCAGATGCGTCCCTCCACTTTCCTCCATGTAGTGAGTCACAAGCCATTCGGGTAACTGTGTTCACTGGCTTTGGAGCCGTTCTTTCTCCTTTTCCCTTTTCTCTTTGCTATCACTAGCACCGTGGTTTGGGCTGACTGTCCCTGAAGGCCCATGTATTAAAGACTTGGCCCGCAGTCCATGGCACCACAAGGAGGTGGGGATCCTTGCTGTATAGAGAAGAGCAGATCATTGAAAGTTTGTTCATGGAAGGGACGCTGGGAGCTCACCCTCTCCTCTTCCTCTCCTGTTGTTTGTGTGTCCGCTGGGAAGTACTGGGTCACCACAATCACATGGCCATGGTCAGAATCCACAAAACTGAGTCAAAATCAACCTCCCCTCTTGGTACGCTGATCTCCCGTCTTTTGCCACAATGACGAAAGGTGACAAACACAGCGATTAGCAGTCTGGGCATTCTCCCATCAGCAGGTTTTCTCCTCTACTACATAATAACTCTTGTTGAGCTTTTCCGAGTGAAACGTAAGAAATTAAAGCAAGAACATGTAACTCCATTTTTTTCTCCTTAGCCTTAGAAAGGTTAAATCTCCTTGAACTTACATTGATGGCAGCACAGATTGTGAGGGAGAGCACACATGGCCAAGCCATTTCCCCAGTGGTCTCTTCCAGCACGAAACATCTGTCCTCATATTTCTTTGCTAAGCCTGAATGAAATATTCCACCACCAGAAAAATAAAGCTTCCATTTAAGTTTGAAATCTTTCTCTTGTATGGGAAGACAATGCTATCTAGCCACAGTGCTCAGAAGGAAGTGTTGTTCCCATGGCCGTCAGCTAAGTGATGTTCCCGCGGCCGTCAGCTACAGTGTTGGTGCCCCATAGTGTGTTTGTTGGATCCCCATGGACAAGGTGACTCTGATCCAGCAGCTGCAGAGGGTAGTTAGAGGGGCGTTATTCTATTCTCTCAGAATGCTTCTGGGATGGAGCACGAAGAGTCAGAAACTAAAATCAGGTTTTGTTCACCACTAAGATTCTTTGGACTTCAGAGATGAAAGAAGACACACACATACACACATACACACACACACCACCACCACCACCACCACACAAATACAAAATTAATAGTCTTCAGAATAAAGCCAAAAACATTCATCAGTTAGCTTTTCTGGAGGAACAAATGACCTAAAATGTCAATTATTTTTAACAGTGAAGTATCTTTCTCACTGCTATCAGCTTGTGCTCATTGTGGGTCCCTGTGGGTCTCTGAGGGTCACTGTGGGTCTCTGTGGGTCGCTGTGGGTATCTGTGGGTCAGTGATGGTCACTGTGGGTCTCTGTAGGTCACTGTGGGTCACTGAGAGTCACTGTGGGTCAGTGATGGTCACTGTGGGTCTATGTGGGTCAGTGATGGTCATTGTGGGTCACTGCGGGTCACTGTGGGTCAGTGATGGTCACTGTGGGTTTCTTTGGGTCGCTGTGGGTCACTGTGGGTCAGTGATGGTCTCTGTGGGTCTCTGTGAGTTACTGTGGGTCAGTGATGGTCACTGTGGGTCTCTGTGGGTCCAGCTGTCATATGTACCATAGGCTGGGTTCATTGTCTAGCCCAGCAGAAGGAGCAGGTTCTCTGAGACACAACTCTAATGGCAGCAGGTAATAAAAGCCTAGAGAACTGTTGAAAAACAGGCAGCGCCTTTTCCTAAAATTCCTGGGAACATAATGGTTTGCTCCAGTGTTTCACATATGTGCACCACTGCACGTCACCTAGCCTCCCTGTCCCACCAGTATCCCCTCACCCCCACCCCCGGCTCCTCCCAAGCAGCCCCACCTCCACTTTCAGTGTCTTGAGGGTGCATGGCAGGGGATAAACACATGTGTGTAGGTACAGATTCGTGTTTTTAAATCTAGAGTCCATGAGACAGGAAGCACAGCATCTGTGTTTCTCCCCCTGACCTCTGTGTTCTGACTGTCCCCATCCTCCCCCCATCCCTCTTCTACTTTCACGACACTTGTGTTTTTAATCTAGAATCTGCATACAAAAGAAAGGTTGTAATATTTATCAACTTGGGTCTGGCAATTTGCGTAACAAGCGTTCCAGTTCCATCCAGCTTTGTACAAATATCACAACTTTGTTCTTTTTCATGCGAGTAAACCTCTACTGTGATAAGATGAACGGCAACACAGTGCATACTCACACTCTTCCTAAAAGAGGCACCGAAAGTTCCATGGCAATGACTGGAAATAATTCTCGGGCCAGAAGGAAGAGTGAAAAACTGAGAATCATGGGAACACCACCACACACGCCTTAAGCTAACACATAAACCCCTAGTGCAGCCGGTGTTGTCCCCTGTTGTCCCCTCTCTTGCCTGTGCTCTGGCCACATCTCCTGGCCTTTCCCCACCAAACATCTCATTCTACATTTCTCCCCACAGCTGGAGTAAGTGGCCTAGATCTCTGTCTCTGTTCTTGGCTAGCTTTGGGGCCATTTTACTGTGTAATCACTGCAGTGTTCTTTTGGTTTGTTTGTTTGTTTGCTTGAGACGGGGTTTCACTGTGTAGTCCTGGCTGTCCTGGCACTCACTCTGTAGACCAGCCTGGCCTTGAACTCACAGAGATCCACCTGCCTCTGCCTCCCAGTGCTGGATTAAAGATGCATGCCACCACTGCCCAGCCTACAACGGTGTTCTTATTCATTGAAAGAAAATAGAAAGATACTAGAAGATGTAGTTTAAATGAGAAATGCCCCCATAGGCTCATGTATTTGAAAACTTGACCCTTACTTGGTGGTGCTGTGTGGAGAGGCTAGGGAAGCCCTAGGAGGTAGAGTCTTGCTGGGGGAAGTACATCACTGGGGTGGCCCCACCTCTCTGTCTCTCTGTTTTGCCCTGCTTCTCTATGGGGGATGGGATTAGTGACTGTGAGTCTGGCTGCCAGCTCAGCCCATGCTCCTGCTGCCCTGCCCTTCCCCATCACGATGGACTGTTCGCTCTGGAACTAAAAGCCAAGACAAATCCCTGCCGGCAACAACAGAAAAGTGACCAGAAGAAGATGTTCTCAGGAGCGGTGACCACAGCCTGGCACTCTGCAGGACCTCGGTGGCACTGGGGCATTTTCTGTGCTTAAAGAAGGGAAACTGGAGCTCTGTTCGCTCAGGTCGTTGGTGGATTTGGTGTAGTGACTCAAATGGTCCTGATGCTGGCTCTTTTGTCAGGTAGAGTCATACCCAGTCCACAACTAGCCCTTTCAGTTATATTCTACGTGGGCTTTAATGAACCCACATGTCAAATGGCTATTTTCAGCTTTAGTCATCTCCTCTTGCCTCACACAGATATGTGGCCCGGAAAACCAGACTCTACTAAGTTGGAAGCTGAGGCAGGAGCCCAGGCTTCTGGGTCTTTTATCAGTTTCATCTGAATGTCAAAACCACAAACGGCCTTTTATCAAGTCATCTGCTTCTGCCTTTAAACCTCATTCTTTTCCTCTCCCTACTGAATAAATGGGCTGAACTTTCCAGAATGAATTGAGGGTAGTATGTAGTGACCATATACAATACTGCTCTGTACAGGAAGGCAGGAAGCCACAGGCTTTATCAGACTTCGAAACTTCTGGGGAAGTCTAATTTTACTAGGGCTCTTCAGAAAAAAAGAATGACCAAAAGAGAGGGGATTTTAGGAATTGTTGCGCATTATAGGAGAGACCTAAAGACTCTGAGAGAATCTGAGGGAATGGGCCAGCAGCTTGGATGAACTCACTAAATGTTTTTAATTATTATTTGTGAGAGAGAGAGAGTGTGTGTGTGTGTGTGTATGCGCCACAGCATGCATGAGGAGGTCAGAGGAAAATTTGAAGAGAGTCAGTTTCTTTTCTTCCACCATGTAGGGTTCAGGGATCAAACTCAGTTCCTCCCTTAGCCTGCTCATCCATCTTGCTGGCCCCCAAAGTCCTTCTCTCAGGAGCCAGCCATCAAGCGGCACTCTGTGAAAGCTTTCAGCTGATTGGACAAGGCTATCAATTGTCATTCTGTGAAAGCCTTCAGCTGATTGGACAAGGCTATCAATTGTCATTCTGTGAAAGCCTTCAGCTGATTGGATAAATCTCACCAGCTTTCCCCGTTTAAGTGTTAATCTTGTTCTGAAAAACTTTCACAGAAACATCCGGAATAATATTTGACTGCATATCTGGGTACCAGGCGTTTATGCTGGCCTGCTCTCGGGGACCTGACAGGATGGATACACCGTCAGTTTCCGCCCGAGTACAGCCATTCTCTGTGTACCGCGCTGTATCTCCTCATAAAAGGCACACCCTTCTCTCCCCACTCTCTCTTCCTCTGCTCTCACCCCCACCCCCAGAGGCTACCTATGCAACCCCTACCTCCAATAAACCTCCCACGTGAGTTCTGTTGTGTGCTGTGACTCGCCTTCCCTTCTTAGACTGCAGTGGCAGTCTGACATAGATGAGACTTCACTGAAATGCGAAACAAGACATCCTGCTGGCATTCGCTTAGTCGTAGGAACTGAGAACAGAAAAAAGCCACAAGATCGTCCAGTCTGCCCTGATTTGCAGTGGAGGAAACCGACTTGCGTTTAGTGGGAAACCTTGGACAAGATAGTAGGCCTCCTGATTCTTCCTACCAGCTTGACTCCCTGGTTTTAAATTCAGTGTCAGGCAAGACTAATGCTCTTTTATGAAAACTAGACAGAATCAGATAAAGCTCCTGGTCAGTTGTGTGGCCCATTGCAAAGCTGCTTGCAATTAGACCCATTTCCTTACCGCGGAAATGTGTGAGAACACAGTTTGCAACAAGGACAGCATAAGATGCTACCTTCAGGGCAGTTTTCATCTTGTCGAGGGGAAATTGCTAGTAGTTCTGCCTAGACTAATGTGCACTGAAGATGTTCAAACCCAGTTTGCCCAAGCCACTCATGGAAGACTTCAGAAAATGAATTCTGGGACCAGAAATATTGGTCTTAAATGTATGAGAAAAAAAGAAAAAGAAAAAGAAAAAAAATAACAAAAAATCCACAAAAAACCTCGTCAGTGGAAGCTATGTTTCCAAGCACAGCCTTTTGGGTCATTTGGCTCTTTCTGTTCTATAAATTGTAGGTGGTTTGTGCCAAGGTAAAACAGCTGCTTCTCGACAGTGAACTGTGCTCAAAGGAAGGGCAGCTGTGCCAGACACCAAGGAAAAGATGGTGGGTACTTTTATTTCAACATTCTTTAAACCTAGAATATCAGAGGACTCTTCTTGCAGTGTCTTCTAAGAGTGTCGCGCTTACGCAATGGGTGCAGTGTTGGCACACAGCATGGACATATTCTCATATGTGATTTGAGTCATCTCCAGATTACTTACAGCGTTTCATACGAGTGCTATGTGAATAGCTGTTATGCCGTGTATTGTTTAGGAAATGATAGCAACTGTCTCGGCGCACATGAATTCCAAGTATTTTCAAGCTATCCAGTTGAAGCCATGATGGTCGCTTGTGTCCTTTGACTTCTCTTTTAAGCCAGTTAGAACATCTGGTGGGTTCCCTCAATGAGTTAGGCCCATGCCATCTTTAACACATATTCATTTTATAATTTTTTTTTACAGCAAGTCACAGCTAGACTGTCTCTCCAGTCCTATGCCTACCATTCTTTTTTTTAAATATTTATTTATTTATTATTTATACAGTATTCTGTCTGATTGTATGCCTACAGTCCAGAAGAGGGCACCAGACCTCATTACAGATGGTTGTGAGCCACCATGTGGTTGCTGGGAATTGAACTCAGGACCTTTGGAAGAGCAGGCAATGCTCTTAACCACTGAGCCATCTCTCCAGCCCTCATTTTATAATTTTAAGAACTGTGATTTGGGCCATGTGGCGGTAGCACATGCCTTTAATCCCAGCACTCTGGAGGTAGAGGCAGGTGGATGTCTGCAAGTTTGTGGCTAGTCTCGATGCAGCCATATGTGATGGGAATGGCAGAAGTCATAAAGCCAGCATGGCTGCCTGACAAAGAGCCAGCAAAGCTCAGCCACATGCTGGCTGCCGTGCCACGTTCGGTTTTGATCTCAGCATTGTAAAAGTTAACTTGATTTGGGAAATAACCAGGCCAGCTTAAAGATAAACGATTATATTTTTACTTATTATGAGGGGAAACTCATGCCACAAATATTGGAAGTCCCCATGACAGCTGTATGGGAGCGTTGTTAATGAATAAAGAAACTGCTTTGGGCCTGATAGGGCAGAACTTAGGTAGGCAGAGAAGACAGAACTGAATGCTGGGAAGAAGGGCAGAGTGAGAGATGCCATGGATCCTCTGCCTGAGATGGACACCAACCGGTTAGAATCTCCACTAAGCCACTGGCGATACACAGATTAATGGAGATGGGTTAAACTAATATGTAAGAGTTAGCCAATAAGAAGTTAGAGCTAATGGCCAAGCAGTGTTTTATTAATACAGTTTCTATGTGGTTATTTTGGATATAAGCTGGCTGGGCAGCCGGGACAAACAAGGGGCTCACTCTCCTTACAACACAGCATGTTGCATGTTTGGGGGGGCCTTATAATATTTGTACAATTTGGGGCCATTGGATTGATGGGAAATCTCTTATGAATCATTTATGCCTTCTCCCAGGAGCACTATTTCTAAGCTTCCCCAGGAAATTCCTGAACATGCTACCCCTCCTACTTTTAGGGAGGTATCCTTATCTACTTGAAGGTCTTCCTTATGCCTTGGAGGTTGTGACACACATACAGAAGCCAGAGGTTTCTTTATGAGACTCTGAGATATCCTTGAAACATCTGTCCCTGTACTTATACAGGAACACGATATTCAAAACAACATAAACTTAAAAAGGTCAACAAGTGGGGCTGGAGAGATGGTTCAGAGGTTAAGAGCATTGGCTGTTCTTCCAGAGGTCCTGAGTTCAAGTCCCAGTAAACACAACTATGTATAATGAGATCTGATGCCCTCTTCTGGCTTGCAGGCATACATGCAGGCAGAACACTGTATATATAATAAATAATTTTCTTTTTAAGATCACAAATTACAGACCTCTTCCTACTATATCCTCGGGCAATTACCTGGCATATACAGCCACAGAGTTAGATTAGCTGAAGCTACCTCTGCCCTACACAGAGACTTATATTGATGCACAAAGAATGGTGTGGAAAGACGATAAAGAATGAGGTGTCAGGACCTCCCCTTCTTAGAAAAGTTAGCCCATGCAGTGCCACTGTGGTGTCATGTGGCCAAAGAACAAAAGAATGTCAGAATTAGGTACATAAACAAATTCTATAAAGATACAAAATGCAAACATTGTATTACATCAGAATTTGAATGATAGCTACAGCAGCTTTGGCCTGAAGATTCTTTTTCGGCCCTTTGACCATTAGGAGTTAATTAAAAAGACACTGCTCAGAATATGGCAGTCTGCTCAGCGTTGACTTGGAGATTTTTTTTTTTGTCTAGGGTCCTTGAAGCCACAAGAACTGCCAGCCTGAGATGGGCTTTCATATGCCTCTGTATTCTTAAAAATTGGGTTATGGAGTTGATAAGTAAAATTGATTGTAAAAGATAACTCTGTTCTAGCTGGGCAGTGGTGGCGCACGCCTTTAATCCCAGCACTCAAGAGGCAGAGGCAGGCAGATCTCTGTGAATTTGAGGCCTGCCTGGTCTACAAGAGCTAGTTCCAGGATAGGCTCCAGAGCTACAGAGAAACCCTGTCTCAAAAAACATACACACACACACACACACACCTGTTTTTCATGGCTTATCAATGACGACTAAAAGATATACAAGAAAAAGTTAAATACGGGTCCAGAAACAAAAATGGTATGATTTATGCTTTGGAACAACATGAGTATATTCCTGCTCACTGAATTCTGTTTAAATAACGAAACACCCTGATGATAAGTCTATCAGGCTGAGAGGTTCTTGTCACCATCATGGGCTCACTCAACCCTTCTCTCATCCATTCCTTGCCTCCTTTCAGGAACCTGTCAACCCTGGGGCCTGGCCCCCAGCAAGTCTGAACCGCCCTACCCCAACAACAGAACTGTGATTTGGTAAGTTTTTAAAGATTGCCCTTACTTTCATTTTTGACTAAATCTGTCCTTTGACAGTTTCATATACGTATCCCCTCTTATTTGCTTCCTGCCCCTACAAACAACCTCTTTCCCTACAAACCCCTTCCCTAGAAACCCAATTCATGTCTTTGTGTATTGTTGTGTGACCACTGAGTTTAACCAGAGCCGTCTGTGTGCCCAGAGCTGTAGGACTATCTATTGGAGCCTGGTAGGATTACCAGTGGGCACATAATTGAGAACATCAGTACCCCACACCCACACCCAGCATCCATCAATAGCCAATAGTTCACCAGGGAGGGTAGGGTCCCATAAGCCCCACCCCCACTCTTGACCAACTGTTGACAGTCCCAGTGCAGGCAACTCAGCTGCTGTGACTTTAATCACAATGGCCCTGTCATGAGCACATGAGTGTCATGTGTGTCATGAGTGTCGGAGCTTTCCGCTGTCACAACGCTTTCTGCAACATTCCCCCAGCTTCAGAGGCAGGAATGTCTTGTGAAGGCTACACACTATAGCAACACTCATTTCAGCATCTTCAACAACCACCAGTCTCCGCATTCGTCACCACTCACTGCAAAGAGAAACTCTGAGGCTAAGAATAGCATTTGTCTATGATTATAAACATGCACATTTAGAGGCAGTTGGATATGATACCAGTCTAGCAAAACAACAGCAGTAAGCTCCCACCTGGGCTTGTGACCTCCCCAGCCATGGGTTTTTGTCCAGGTGAAGAATAACCAGCATCATCTCCTTTGGTAGAGTAGGCCTCCCTCCAATCCTAGCAGAAAGAGGCTGGTCCCTTCCATAGCGGTCCTGCCACTCTGGTAGCGGTAGGCACAACTTGCCTGACGGCTGGTGTTGGAGATGGTAGGATTCTCAGCAGGGTTAGACCTTCATGCATCCCCCATGCCCAACAGCTCACACAGCACCTTCTAGCCCTCATACACTAGTCAGCAGGAGGCAGTTTGCAGTTCAGGTCCAGCACGACTTCTCCTGCAGCCAAGGTTTGCTGTATCCTCAGAAACAAGACTTTACCGTCTCCTCTTGGTGGGCAACCAAGAGCAGTGACAATCGTGCTTTGTTTCCAGAGGCTTCCTGACTTACAGCTCACAGAGAGGTAGCCTGCAGGAGCACTTGGATCTAAGATGGGCATTATCAGGCAGAATATCTTCACTCGAACTCTTAAGTGTATTTTTAATTAGCTTATAGAATAGGAGGTGTCCATGCGTATTATTTGTCCATCCCCTCTATTCCCTATCCCTAACCCCTGCCCTGTTTAAATCCCGGTGTTCATTTCCTCTGGCTTCATCTTTAAGAGTTCTGTCAGCCAGCTTCTTTAAGCCTGTCTCTCCTGCACCCTTGACCCTTTTGTGGCATCCTGGTCCCTACAGACATTCCAAGTTAACACAAAAAATTAGTTTGAAGCTGTGATCCACATACGAGAGAGAACATGTGGTGTATGTCTTTCTAGCCCGACTTACCTCGTTTAGTTTAATTTTTTTTGTTTTATTCCATCCATTTTCCTACAAATTTCTTACCTTCATTTTTCTTTAGATAGTGCTAAGTAGGATCCCAAGTGCATATGGACCACATTGCTGCTATCCAGCTGTTGTTGATGGAATCTGGGCTGGTCGCTTTTCCTAACTGCTGAGGTGAGATGGAATTTTGAAGTAGTTTTGACTTGCATTTCTCTTATGGTTAGGGATGTTGCACACTTTTTAAAAAATTTGTGTTTCTTCTGAGAACGCAGCCTCTTTTTATTGTATGTTTGCTTGCTTGCTTCTTTTTCAAGACGGTGTCTTATCTAGACTTCTATTTCTCTGATAAAGCACCATGCCCAGAAGCAGCATGGGGAGCTAACGGCTCGGCTCTTAGTTCACATTCCATCACTGATGTAAGTCAGAGCAGAAACTCAGGGAGGAAGTGGAAGGAGGAACTGAAGCAAAGGCATGGAGGAGTGGTGCTTATGGGCTTGCTCAGCCTCCTTTCTCTACAGGACAACAGCCCTGGAAGTGGCACTACCCACATGATCTGGGCCCCTAGTGGACACCGGGCCCTGCCTCTGTCCTGCCTCAGCATTCAGTCTCTAACACATTTCCCTGTTGGTTTTTATCCCTGCCAGGTCACTGCACTCCTAGATTCTGATGGGCAGTCTTGCTGGAAGCCTGTTGCCATGGCTACCACTTCATCTTGTCTTATAGCATCACCACCAGCAGCTGAATGGTTGTCTCCTCTTCTTGCTTGAGGGTCCTGCAGTCTGGGATTTTTAGACGGTGACAGTTTTCTTCATCTCCAAACTTTTCCTTTGCTTCTCTACACTCCTCTACAAAGTGGGAGAGGAGCTCCCCGGAAGGGCCTTGGTCTAGCTTCTCTCCCCTTTCTCTTATGGCCACACCCCTCACCAACTCCTCACCAACTCTTCCGGACCATGCAACAATCCCATAAGCAGAATGCATTAGCTTATCAGAACAAAATGACCCCCAAATAACAATGGCTTGTCGTACGAACACATTTATTTCTTGTCAAGGCTGGTGGGATGATTAACATTGATTGTCCGTTTTATGGGCTCTAGAATCATCTAGGAGACACATCTTTGCTCATGTCTGTGAAGGAGTTCTCCATCAGGTTAATTAAAACAGGAAGAACCACTCTAAATGTGGGTGGTTCTGTCCAGGGGACTGGCATCCTGCGAGGAATGAGGAGGAGGAGGAGGAAGATGAATACCAGCAACCATCTCTGTTTCCTGAAGATAGATACAGTGTAGCCAGCTGCCATAGACTCCAGCTGCCAGAAACTCCAGCTGCCACAATGGACTGCTCCTTAAAACCTCGAGGCAACTCAAGAACAATGGCAATGGGTTTTTGATCCTACTGCACGTACTGGCTTTGTGGGAGCCTAGGCAGTTTGGATGCTCACCTTACTAGACCTGGATGGAGGTGGGTGGTCCTTGGACTTCCCACAGGGCAGGGAACCCTGACTGCTCTTTGGGCTGAAGAGGGAGGGGGACTTGATTGGAGGAGGGGGAGGAAAATGGGAGGCGGTGGCGGGGAAGAGACAGAAATCTTTAATAAATAAATAAATTAAAAAAAAAAACCTCGAGGCAAAATAAGGTCCTCCTTCTCAAAGCTGCTGTAGTCACAGCAATGAGAAAAGCAGGTAACTGTAGTTGGGAAGGCAGCTGTCCCAGACGGGGTGACTTTTCTGGGCCAGGCGGACAAGAAGCACATGCCTCATGCTGTCATTCCTCAGTGTAAACACTTGCCTGACCACGCCTATGTGCAGGAGTCTAGGAAATGCAAACCAGGAGAAAAATGCACGGGGGGTGGCACTGGTCCCCAAATGGAGCTCCCTCTGCCTCAGTCCTGAACTTGCGGAGTCTTGCAGCTGGTGAGCAGCAAAGGCGTCTCCAAGCTGGACTTTGACTCTGAAATCTTTGTACTTCCTCTACATGGCTCTGCCTCCTGGAGCAGTTCCATCCTTCCATTTGTTGCTCCAGCATCCCGTCTGTCCTTCTTTTCCGAGTTCAGTCCCTTGAACCTGTGGAAAGAAGAGAACCACTTCACAAAATTGTCCTCTGGCCTCCACATGTACACCATGGAAAATCACACACACACACACACACACAATTATAATTTTTTTAAAGAAGAACTAAGACATCAGTCTGTCTGTGTTCATTATATAATGTTCAAAGTGTGGGTCTAGAAAAGAGCAAATTTAAAATGTGTGATAATGAGAAAGGCAAAAGGATTTTTGTGCCCAGTGTTTCACTGTGGAACAGGGAGGCAAGTCCATCACTGGACCAAATATCCATGGTCTCTCTGCGTGGAAGAAGGGCCAGGCCTCTGGTCTCTCTGACAGAGAAACTAACAGAACAAGGGCATCACCTGGGGGAGAGGACACACTGACAGAGAATCCCAAAAGTCACATCCCTAGAACAAAAATGGTCTTTACTGGGATTAAGAATGGAGAAAGAGCCGCTGACAGTCTACCTTGAAAAGGCTGCCAGTGAGTAATAGTGTCTGCCTTAATTATTACGAAATAAACCCCTCACAGCTTTACTGTAAACCATGATTTGATTCACACACAAGAATTCAAATCATGGATGCCTAGCAGTGTTTTTGTGGGACAGTCCCAATTTCAGGAAAACTGGCTTATCGTCCCGAGAAGAGCTTTGTACGGCAACGGTTCCGGTTTGTGGGCGCTTCACTCCTCTCCTTGCTGACACAGATGGACTTAGTGATGCTCAGCTTTCCACAGAGATGGCCGTGCCTCATTTCTACGATCAGATTATAGACAGCTTCCACTGTGGGTCACCAAAGGGAAGGCAGGTGTGCCTTTCGCCCTGTCATTGGCCATGAAGTGATACAGGTGAGGGCGAACTCACCAGAGTTGAGCCAGCACCTTGTAAAGCATCTATCTAAATAAATAAACCTCATCAAAACTACCCTGCCTCAGGTATCTTGCTATAGCAATGGAACACTAACTAATAAAAATAAATGTAAGAATATCCAGAATCCCACAAGGTCAAATTGTCAATGTCTGACTTTTAATAAAAAAAAAATACATTGTACTTTTTTCCACAATTCATATTCTCAGCTCTAGTCTGTTTATTGTGTGTTAATATTTCCAGGCGCCCTGTAGGTAGCAGTGTACCTCACTAACCTGTGCCACAACCTGTGTGTCAGCTCATTAAAATCATTAAAGCTGCATTCCTGCCCCTTGGAGACCCCAGGACAGTGCCTACCTCTCCCTCTCTCCCCCTCTCTCTCCCTCTCTCTCTTTCTCTCTCCTCCCTGCTATAGTACCTGAAGCCACCATTTAAAAAAAAAAAAGCAGCAAAAACATCACTCCTTAGCCTTCCAGATAGTTCTTTTTTAAATTTCTTTTGAGGAGTGCTAAATACCCTTTGTTTGATATCATACATAAAACAAACTAAACTACTTTTCTTTTTTTTTTACCTTTTCCTTTATTTATTTATTAAAGATTTCTGCCTCCTCCCCTCCACCGCCTCCCATAACCCTCTCCCTCCACCAATCAAGTCCCCCCTCCCTCATCAGCCCAAAGAGCAATCAGGGTTCCCTGTCCTGTGGGAAGTCCAAGGACCTCCCACCTCCTTCCAGGTCTAGTAAGGTGAGCATCCAAACTGCCTAGGCCCCCACAAAGCCAGTACGTGCAGTAGGATCAAAACCCAGTGTCATTGTTCTTGACTTCTCAGCAGTCCTCATTGTCCACTATGTTCAGTGAGTCTGGTTTTATCCCATGCTTTTTCAGACCCAGTCCAGCTGGCCTTGTTGAGTTCCCGATAGATCATCCCCAATGTCTCAGTATGGGGGTACTAAACTACTTTTCAATAGAAAAAGGCAGCATCCTTTAGCATAGGGGATTCTAATTAAATTGGTATTGTCAAGAATAGACAGTTGTTTCCAGATGTTTAGCCATTGCCTATAATGAGACAAAACCCACAAGTTTAAACACAGATGTCTTCTGCTTGGTTCTGAAAGACTGAGAGAATTTTCCCAGTGTTTAAATATCCATATACCCAGTTATATAAACCTAAGTATAAAACTATTCAGCCAGCTTTGAGGTGATTTTTTGCCAAATATTAATTGAAGATAAATCACATTCATTTATGTGGAATATTTGTTTAATGATGCAAAGACATGTTACATTCTTTTATATTGTATTTGGTTAGCTTTGTGAAGCTGTGCTATTTTGACAGGCTAAAACACCTGATTGGTCTAGTAAATAACTGAATGGCCAATAGCTAGGCAGGAGAGAGGGATGAATGGAGCTGCCAGGCAAAGAAAATAAACAGGAGAAGAACGTTAGAGGAGGAGGAGAAGGAGCAAGAAAAGGAGGAGAGGAAAATGCTAGGAGCCAACCACCCAGTCACACAGCCAGATACTGAATAAGAAAGAAAAGATATGCAGGAATAGAGAAAGGTAAAATGTAAATGGAGATTGCTCATTTGTTCTCAGCTACCCAGACCCGAATAATCACATAGAAACTATGTTGATTATAACCCTGCTTGATCTATTAGCACAGGCTTCTTATTAACTAACTCTTACATCTTAAATTAACCCATTTTTATTATTCAGTGTATTGCCACTAGGCTGTGGCTTACTGGAAAGGTTCAGGGTGTCTGTCTCCTTTGGCAGCTACATGGTACCTCCTTGACTTTACTTACTCTCTTTATATATCTTTTCCAGCTTGGCTATAGTCTGCCCTGCCATAGGCCAAAGCAGCTTTATTTGTCAAACAATAAAAGCAACACATATACAGAAGGACATCCCACATCAGTAAAAGCCAAGAGACAAAAGGTAGATGGGATAATTTAAGTTAAGAAAAGCTTGCATGGAGACAAGCCAAGCTGAGAGCTGGCATAAGAGAGAATAAGACTCTGTGTGATTATTTGGGAGCTGGGTGGTGGGCCCCCAACAAGTAAAAGAAAAAACAACCAACAACAATGGTGCCATAATCTTTGTGGAAAGGTGACCATTGCTGATTAAGTCTATCCTGTCTCGAGCAAGGGAAACAGTGGCAGTACCTGCTTTTAGGAAATCCCCTCTGACGTCAGCTCACTGCACCAGCCCTTCATCCCCTCTGA
>JABTXL010005488.1:599599-609862 GCA_025134845.1 Neodon shergylaensis
GAGAGAGAGAGAGAGAGAGAGAGAGAGAGAGAGAGAGAGAGAGAGAGAGAGAACACGAACTACACAGACTGCCTGCAGCTCCCAAATAAATACAATAATACATGCTTGGCTGATAGCTCAGATTTGTTACTAGCTAACTCTTACACTTTAAATTAACTCATATTTCTTATCTACCCTCTGTCACATGGCTCATGGCTCATTACCTCATTTTACACACGTCCTGGTACCTCTGCATCTCTGGTGTCTCCTCCGCTGGTCTTCATCCAATCATTCTTGGGATGGTCGTATATTCTAAGCATGCTTAGTTGGTTATTCTGCATACATTTCCTGCCTGGCTACCTGCCTGCCAGCTTTTTATTAACCAATGATAGTGGTACATACTCACAGTGTACAGAAAGATTATTCCACAGTATAGAAGTTTTAGCTAAAGCAATAGGGCAAAAGAAAAAAATGATAAAGTAGGAAAGGAAAAAGTCAAGTATTTATAGATGGTATAATTCTGTACATAAGAGACCCCAAAGCTCCACCAGGAAACACAGCAAAGCTGCAGGGTACCAATATCAGCACATGAAACCATTAGCTTTCTATATACATCAGTGATAAACATAAAGAAAAAGAAATACAAAAACAAATCCGTTCACACTAATAAACTAAATAATGGGTGACTGAATAATAAATACATAATACATACAAACATACATGCCTAGGAATAAACCTAACCAAGGAAGTCAATGAGCTTTATAATGAAAATATTTTAAATACAGAAGAAAGAAACTGAAAAAGCAGAAGAAAAGATGAAAAAGAGACTAGAATATGAGAAGACACCCATGTTCATAGATAGACAAAATTAATATAGTTTAGATAGCTGTATTGCTAAAAATAATCTACAAATATCCATCAACATTCCAACTGCAACCTTCACAAAACTGGAAAAAGTTATCAAAAATTATATGGAATCACAAAATACCCCAGCTAGTCAAAGCAGTCCTGAGTAAAAGGAACGATGCTGGAGGCCTCACACTGTCTCATTTCAACGTACTCTACAGAGTCGCAGTAATAACAGCAGGGTGATAGTGGCACAAAAGAGAAACGAGTGTCAGTAGAATAGAAGAGAAATTAACCCACAGAACTGCAGCCCCTGATTCTTAACAAGGTGTCAGAAACAATTAATACAGAAAAGAGAGCCTCGTTAGCAAACGGTGCTGGAGAAACGGAGTTTTAACATGTGAAAATGGATCAAATATCTTAGTGTGAGACCCCAAACCCTGAAACTGTTCAAGAAAAACATGGCTAAAACATTTACTGACGTGGGTATGGGCAAGGACGTTGTGATTAAAGGCTCCAATTGCACAAAAAATAATACAAGAATTGATCAACTGGATTGCATGAAATTGAAAAGTTTCTGCATGACAAAGGGAAAAAACTGATTGGACAAGAAACCTACAGAGTGGGAAAAATATGTGCTAACCATATATCTGATAGAGGATTAATGTCCAAAACATAGAAAGAATTAAATTGTTAAATACCAAGAAAATATAACAACCCAATCAATAAATGAGCTGATTAAATAAACAGGCAGTTCTCAAAAAAACATGAAAAATATTCACCATGCTTAGTCATCTGAGAAATAAAAATTAAAACTAAATGGAGACCCCGCATCACCTCTGACAGAATGGCTGTCATAAAGACAGTAAATAAGAGCTGGTTCTGGTGATCCTGGGGCCAAACGACCCTTACACACTGCTTGGTGTGGTGATAAACTGCTGTAAACAATATGCAAATTATTATACACATTCCTCAAAAAATTAAAATAGCACTATCACATGACCGAGTTTTCCCAGACCAATGTACCCAAAGGACTCCAAACCAATAAACCACAGAGACACTGGTATTTTTGTATGCCATGGTCCCATTCAAAAGAGCCAAGCTCAATGCTATTCACAGACAACTGAAGACAAAAATTATATACTTCCCAGCAGGATTTTCCTAGAGAGAAGAAAAAAATTATAACATTTTCTGGGAAATGTATGAAATTGAAGGTTATCATATTATGTGAAATAAGCTATATTTTTAGGAAATCATATTTTCTGTTATTTATGCATCCTAGATTTTTATAGATACATAAATCTATTACACGTGTGCAACACAATTCTATTTTGTCTTAATAATAAAAACCTGGAGCCAGATATCAGGGTAAATGCTTAAAGAATAGAGAAGTAAAGGAACCAGTCACTAAAGTTCTTACCTCTACAAAATCCTCAGAGCGAAAAGGGTGCAAGCTCCTATCTCCTCCCGCCTAATATTTCTCTCTCCGCCCAGCCATATCACTTCCTGTCTCCATCTTCCTCGTGCTAGGATTAAAGGCATGAGCTCTGTTTCTCCTTTAAACTGATTCAATCTTGTGCAGCCCAGGGTGGCCTTGAACTCCTGACCTTCCTTCTTACACTTTCCAAGTGATGGGATTAAAGGTGTGCACCACCACTGTCCAGCCTCTATGGTTAACTAGTGGCTATCTCCACCTTCTGATCTTCAGGCAAGCTTTATTTGTTAGATCATAAACAAAATGTCACCACACATGTCCTTTTATGATTTAATTATAAAATGTATGATAGATATGTATGATATATGACTGTATCAACTAGAGGAAGGGAAAGAGGGAGAAGAAAGGAGGCTATGGGTAATTCATATGAGTGAAGCGTGATATACTTGAAAGCTTATTTTGAAGTCAAAACTATGTACAACAATAAATAAACATCAATAAAAATAAAATGTAAACAATTATAATCACATTTGTCTTCAAAATAATTTAGTAAAATAATTAAATAAGTACTGATATAGTGTAACTTAATATGCAACGCGTTTTATGAACAGAGTTTGAAATATAACTTTAGTTCCTTTTCAAAAAATGGTTTTCTGCTGGATGTGGTGGTGCACACTTTTAATCTCTGAGTCTGAGGTCCGGTCTTCACAGTAAGTTCCAGGACAGCCATGGCTACACAGAGAAATCCTGTCTTGAAAAAAACAAAACAAAACAAAAAACAACAGCGACAAAACCTGTCACATTATTTTGTGTGTGTGTGTGAGTGTGTATGTGTGTTTACGTGTGAGCATGGTCCTCTGCATGCCACGGTTCCCAAAGAGAAGTTGGGGACACCCTCTGGTGTGTGTACTTGCCTGTGGCCTTTTGGAGGCAGTCTCTGGCATGCACTGCTGTATAACAAGCTGTCTGGGCCTGGAGCTCCTGGAGGTTCACCTGTCTGCCTCCCATCTCCTCTGGGCATGCCAGGGCTGTAAGCTGTAGATGTGGGTCACTGTGGCAGGCTTTTTATGTGAGTTGTGGATTCAAACTCAGGTCCTCACGCTGAGTGCTTTACCGCCTGAACCACCTCTTCAGTCCAAACTTCAGTTTCTTAAAAAAAAAAAAATCTTTTTGTAAGTTGAAAAAAAAAACACACAGATCCTTTTAAAGAAAAGGAAAGCAATGGCAGCTCGCAGATTCACTTGAATGGCTCCATCAAGTCAGCACTTAAATAACAACAACCATAAAGCTTGTGGGTATGGCGTGGTTTGTTATGACTTTATTTAGTTAGGACAGAGTTCACTATGTTGCTGGGGCTGGCCATGTCAAACTCACCAAAAAGTTTAGGCTGCTCTTCAACTTGTAATCTACGTGCCCCAGTTTCCTGTGTGCTGGGATGACAGGTCTGGGCCACAATGCCATTTCTGCACATCACTCCTGAGATTTATAAAACTGAAATATGTTTAAAATTGTAGTCGGTAAAATGACACCTTATTGTGTGGCCTGCAAACTACCCGCCGCCAGCTGGGAAGAACTCATAGACAGTGACACCGAGCCCGGGAGTCCATCAAGTCTCAGTTCTCCCTGCAAAGGCCTCTGCCATGTTGGGAAGGTTTGCAGTATTCCACGGTGCAAGCATTTCTGGTTAGGTCCAGCATCCCTCGTGATGTGGTCAGTAGGTGACAAGGGATGCGAGGGGGGAAGCCAAGAAAGGGAAAATGCTTAAATCAATAAGTCCAGCCCCAAGTCAGAAAGATCCAGAAGGGTCCCGGGAGCCTGAGAAACCAGCCTCCCTGGACAGTGCCTTTGGAGAGGTTTGATCTTCGGCTTTCTATTCCACTCTTGCATTGATCTCCACAGTAAACTGATAGGTAAGCACCATCGTCAGTCACAGGTTAGGAAATGAACTGAAGACTGGAGACAAAGTCACAAGCCTAGGCCAACCAGAAAGCCTAGATTTGAATTCAGCCTTGCCTGGCCACAGTCTAAGCTGTAACTAGTGTGCAAGCCTGGCATGTGGGTTTGTTTGCTTTTGCTTTTTAAATGGCAGCCAGGAAATGTTATGAGGAAGGCTGACCTTCCCCCCACCATCCTCCCATGCCTTGTCAGTCACTCAAGGTATGATACCAATCAAGACTGCCTGCGTCCTCCAGGAAAATGTGGGGAGGAAGGAGGAGAATTGGAAAGTAGTTTGGGGTGGAAGGTCAATTAGTCATGCATAGAGAAGGAATTTCAGAAGGCTCCCTGGGACTTTGCCCTTAAAACATTTCAACTCCAAATACCTTTGAAGTCAGCTCTCTGTGCCCAACCTTGTTCATAGGAGTAGTTGTCGTTGTTGTTGAATTTTTATGTGTATGTTACTGCATGAATTTATGTGCAGTGTGTGTGTGTGTGTGTATGTGTCATAGTTTCAAGGGGCTACAAGAGAAAGTCAGATCCCCTAGAACTGGAGTTTCAGGTGTTTCTGAGCTACTACTCGGGTACTGGAAACCAAACTCAGTCCTCTGCAAGAGCAGTCAGTGCTCTTAACTGCTGGCCCATCTCTCCAACCTGGTCGTGGTTTTGCAGAAGAACACAGTTGGTTTCCATTTAGGTAGATGCCAAGTTAAAACAAGCATGGCCCAGAAATGAGAGTGGAGAAAGATACCTTCACCACAGCAAGCACAGAGAAATGAAATTTGTTTCCAAAGTGACACACTCCTCAAAGGAAGCGGGGGTCTTTGGTTGGGAGATTCTCACATCCTCATATGCACTTGAGGGCTGCTCACATTGCTCGGAAGTTATGATGAGAAACACTCCGCGTAAGGTCATAGTTCAAGAAGGAAAGCAAGATGGCAGCATGACTTACTCAAAGTCATGTAGTTGGGTTTGAAAGATTCAAATGGTGGCTAGAACTCTGGGATATGCCAGCTTGTGTCATAAACACAGTGGACAAGCTATCTCCAAGTGTGCTTGGCTCTCTCTAAGAGTTTTAGTTGGATAAAAGAAAAAGCCACACGGAAGGTGTGTTAGTGTAGAAATTTGCCCCTAACAATGCCTGAAAGTCATTTAGTGGCCAACAATTTGACTCTGGCTTTTTTATTTAATTTTTAGTGGGAGGAATGATTGAAACAGGGTCTCATGTAGCCTAGGCTGGCCTGGAATCCACTATGCAGGAACTCATCATCACCTCCCAAGTACCGAGATTACAAACCCATGCCACCACACCTGGTTTTATATAGTCATGGTCTACTCCTCTTTCTGTTGAAAGAAAACAATTAAAAACAAATCTCTCTCCTCCACTACAAAGGCAGTTTGAATATAAAATAAGATATAAAAAAGTATGTTTCTTTCTCCAGATGCATAAGAAATTCCGTTTTGCTATTTATAGATTTCATAACCCCAGATTCCTGTTCAGAAAGAAAGCAGCGAGCTGCTGAGGAGTTGGTCCCATAGAAAGAGCACTTATTACATTAAGTCAATTAGATCAGAGTTAGTGTCTGCTCTCCATGTGGAAGAGGCTAAATAAGAGCAGAGAAATCACTGTTATGTGGGATCCTGGCAGCATCCTGGCGGCCAAGATGACTCACAGGGAAATGATGAGCAGCCCAAGCCTCACAGGCTTGCAAGGAAAAGACCTCTTGTCAGTCATCAGTGGCCCTGATGTAACAAGATTCTGGTTGTCAAGAAATCGTTGTGATCTTAAAATAGTATGAAAAGGACAATGGGCAGAGAAATGACTTATTTTTGGAGCCAATTGGTAAGAACTTTAAGTACATTGATATACAGTGATTTCTAATCATTTACTTTGTGAAGAAATTGTAAAATCAATACACAATGCCACTCTCTTGTTTTCATTAAGGAATTGTAAGAGAAAGTCAGGGCCTCATTTTTCCTGAACAAAAGCATTTGTTCACCTATATTTATATTACCAATGGCAAATTAGAAGTCAATTCAGGAGTCCTGATAGGGAGTCATCCTTTGTATAAATGTGTGCACACATATACTCATGTGCTATGCTTATACCCTTAGATACATGTGTGCATTTTTCTTGTGCTAGCCTCTTCTGAATATACTATGGTCTCTTCTGAATACAAATTGTCCTAGAGAGTCTTGACTGTAGGCTAATGGCATGGAACTACAACAGTTCTGACTTTACTCAAGTTTTGTTACCTTGCCCTTAAGAAAGTTCTGAAGGACTAGATGTACAAATTCAGAGTATTCCAAAATGGCTATGTCAGAAATAAATGGCCACAATCAAACCATCCTACTGATAGGCCCTGACTTTCTCTTACAGCTTCCATAATTTAAACAAGAGGACAGCATTCGTGTATTGATTTTGCATTTTCTTCACAAACTAAATCCTTTCTCCACCTTGTACTTGGGCAGATCTGACCTTTCTGCAAGCCTGGCATTCAAACAGCCTCTGAAGGAAAAGAATACTGACCAGCCCTGATGCTCTGTCCAGGATGAAAAGGAAGGGACCCTTTTACCCAGCATTGAAAATCTGCTCTGAAATACGCTGATTTGAGGCTGAGATGAACCGGTAGTTAAGAGTAGCTCTTGCATGGGGGCTAGCATTGGGTTCCCAGCCCCCAGGTGGGTGGTTCACAGCTGCATAAAACTTCTGCTCCAAGGGGTCCAGTGCCCCCTTCTGGTCTCTGCAGGTATCTGCACAAACCCATGGACATACACATAAAAAACCAAAATTAGCATATCTTAAAATAAGATAAAACCTGACAATTACAATGATTGCTGTGGGTTGATCTATATCCTCCCCAAATGGTATATTAAAGTCCTAGCCCTGGGTAACTGTGACTGTAGCTTTATTTGGAGTAGGTCACTGTAATTAGTTTAAATTTGAGTGTCCTGGGAATGACTAGATGCTCAACCCATTGTGATTGTGTCATCATAAAAAGAGGAGGCACGGAGACAAGGAAGATGGGAAGAAGTTGGCATTGTGCACTTACAAATCATAGGTGTCAGGGCTAGCAGAAGTAGCCAAGCTCCAAGAGAGCATGGTCCTGCTAGCAACCTGGCTCCAGGTTTTTCTCTCCAGAACTGCAAGACAACAAATTTCTTCTGCTTTAAGTCACT
Organism: Neodon shergylaensis; assembly: GCA_025134845.1. Lineage (NCBI taxonomy): Eukaryota > Metazoa > Chordata > Mammalia > Rodentia > Cricetidae > Neodon > Neodon shergylaensis. The sequence goes on from JABTXL010005488.1 coordinate 606,975, forward strand.
CAGCTTGTGGTGCCTTATATGGCAATTCCAGGAGGTAAATGCAATGATAACAATCATAAGAACCCCAACAATAGTGTGCCATTTTCGAGTGCTTCGGCATGCCAGTAACAATTCCAAGAGCTCTATGTGTGTTAAAGAGTTCATCTCATGTTCTCATTCTGTGGCTAGGCCACAAGCAGAGAGCTGAAGGAAGCTTGGGCACATGGTGGAAGTTGGTGGCTAAGTGAAAGGAACTATCCAAGTACCTTCTCTCTCGGTGGAACCTCCACCTCAGCTCCCACTCGTCCCATTCCAGACCCTGCCCCTCAGAGGGGCCAAAGGTCAGCTCCTCCCCCAGAGCTGCTCAAGACCACACCTACAGGGTATTTAAGACCTCGTCACCAAGCTCCTGCCTTTCTGGGAGTCACCCAGGAGTTACATTGTTCTGTTTATTAGATCTGGTCGTACTAATTAATTTGGTTTGATTTGGCTTATTGCATCAGCAGAGGGTACCCACGAACCAGGGATCTGGCACTTACACCTTCCAGAGCCTGTCTCCTGAATGGGGTGTTGCATAGGTGCAGTGAGACACACACTTCCCTATAGTGTTTCTTGGATCTCTGTTTCCTTAAGATGAAGGCAGTCAGATGACCTCAGAAGAAACTCTCAGCCCCAAGCAAAAAGACATGAATGGAAACTTGTGCTTCAGGTAGTCAAATATAGAAGGATGGGTTTCCAGAGGCCTGAGAGAGGCCCTGAATCCAGGGTTAGACATTTCCACAGACTCTAACCTTTCACCTGGACCCGTGAGCCCAGAAGTGACACTTGTCATCTAGGTACTGAGGAGTAAGCAGACAGCAAGGTCGGGTGGCTCCTGGTCCCTTGTAGCGTATGGTCCTCTCTCAGGTACTTTATCTTTAGTATATTTGACCTGTATAAAATGATGGTGTGGAGGTTAGAAAGGAAATGGCTCTCAAAGGGAGTCACTATCAGGGGGTGTGGCTTTGTTGGGGTTGGGTGACCTTGTTGGAGGAAGTGTGTCTCTGTAGGGGTGGGCTTTGAGGCCTTCTGTATTCAAGATACAACCCAGTGTGGCTGTCCCTCAACTTCCTGTTGCCTGCAAGATGTAAACTCTCAGCTCCAGCACCGTGTCTGCCTGCATGCCTCCATGCTCCCTGTCATGATGATAATGGACTGGACCTCTGAAACTGTAAGCCACCACCTCAATTAAATGTTTTCTTTATAAGAGTTGTCATGGTCATGGTGTCTCTACACAACAATAGAAACCCTAACTAAGACACGTAAGTTTCATTATAGGATTTTCATATGTGTGTGCTATGTGGTTCGGTCATGTGCACCCCCATCTATTTTTTTCATCTTCTTTCCCACTCTTGTGGGCCCCTCTCTCAAATTATCTCCTTGCTATGTTCATGTCTAACTACTGTCAGTGTGGAAACCTCAGCTCTCATCCTAAAGGGAACAGGAGACATTTTGAGTGACCGTGGTCGGGGAACACAGATGTAGGTCACCCCAAATTGCATGTTCCAACATGGAAGCAGTTTCATGGTTTTTTCTTTTTTATAGTTTTACAAAGTGAAGAAAGCCGTAAGTCAAGGCAACTTTAAAATACATTGGTGGGTATAGCGTAGAGGCAGGTACACTGAGACGGGGCTGGGTTTTATAGACCTAAAGTGTTATCTGAGGACTAGCCCTTGAACTGGTGGAAGGTAGTGTGCTGCTAAGTTAACAGGGTCTAAGAGGTTTTCATTTATTATCACAAGATGTTAGTTCAGATACAGAGTCGGGCAAGGAGTAGCTGCTCCAGAAAGTTACATCTAGCCCGAGATAAAGTAATTAGCCTCTGGACCTAAAAAATTCCAATCTCTCCACAGCAGTAAAATTTCAGTCGGTCTGTCAGTCTCTGAAAACACAGACTCCTTCCTGGAACTGTGTTCACACCAGGCACCACTTCTTTTCAGGAATTTTCCTTCACACTGTGCTTTAATAGATTCCAAATGTAAGAGCAAACATTTGACACTTGTCTTTCTGGGCTTGGCTTATTTTAATGTGATGTCTTTGGTTCCATCGTTTTTCTACAAATAATCGTATTTGTTCTTTTGTTTCTTTAGTTCCATCCGTTTTTCTACAAAAAATCGTATTTGTTCTTACAGACAGAAACGCCACATTAACACCCGGGAAAACCTCGGGGAGTTTCCTGATGCTCGACCTGCTGTGCCTCCTGGGTCCGGCTTTCATGCCTTTGTTGTTGTTGTTGTTGTTGTTGTTATTGTTGTTGATGATGATGTATATCACGTCAGTCTGCAGTTAGAAAATTGATTTTGTTGTTGTTGTTCGCTAAGGGGAAACTTAATTCTTCAGAAGAACCGTGGTTTTTTTAATATTTATTTATTTTTTTATGTATACAATATTCTGTTTATGTGTCTGCCTGCAGGCCAGAAGAGGGCACCAGACCACATTATAGATGGTTGTAAGCCACCATTTGGTTGCTGGGAATTGAACTCAGGACCTTTGGAAGAACAGGCAATGCTCTTAACCCCTGAGCCATCTCTCCAGCCCAAGAAGCGTGTTTTACTCACAGTTTTGTTGCTGTGATTAGGAAGGATTTGTTTGGATTTGCAGTTCCAGAGGGCTAGAGTTCGTAATGGCAGGAACAGGAAGCAGAGAACTCACACCTTTACCCTCAAGCAAGAAGCAGAAAGCAAATAGAAATCTCTAGAGTCTTTAAACTATCAAAGCCCAGCCCTAGTATCGCACTTCCTTCAGCAGGGCCACACCTCCTAAACCTTCCCAAACAGATGTCAACTGGAGGACAAGTATCTAAACATCTGAGACTATGGGGGACATGCTCATTCAAACCACCATAGACCCTAAGCACAAACACCGCCTCC
>JABTXL010005488.1:609962-685875 GCA_025134845.1 Neodon shergylaensis
ACACAAACACTGCCTCCCACCAAAGACCCTAAACACAAACACCACCTCCAACCACAGACCCTAGACACAAACACCTCCTCCCACCACAGACCCTAGACACAAACACCTCCTCCCACCACAGACACTAGACACAAACACCGCCTTCTTTAATAGTATACTATTCATACAGCTTCCCTTTTCAGTAGAAGATGGTTTTTTTCCTTGCATTTACTTTATCGACTTGCATCTCTCTCTCTCTCTCTCTCTCTCTCTCTCTCTCTCTCTCTCTTTCTCTCTGTCTTGTGTGTGTGTGTGTGTGTGTGTGTGTGTATACACTCATGCACGTGCTACTTGCAGATCTCTACCTCCCTACCTCCACCATGAGGGCTCCAGGGACTGAACTGGAGTCGTCAGGCTTGGCAGCAAGCACTTTTACCCACTTTTTACCCACTGAGTCACCTTGCTGCCCCGAGAGTATTTTAAAGGAACACTTGTGCCCCTCCCCTTAGCTGTCAGACTATTGAAACAATGGACCCTAAATAATTAAAATTTCCCTGGGAATCTCTATGCTGGGGGAAAGGTGCCAGCCAGAGAAGGAGCTTGCCGTCTAGGATGAGACTCCACATAGCTCTGACCACTGCACAGGACAGAGGTGAACCAAAGTGATGATGGGTTAATGATGAGCAAGTCCCCTTGGACCAGGACTTCTCAGTTGTAAGCAGCTCTAGCCTGCTGTTGAAACCTAGACCTGTCTTCCAGGACCCTTGAGAGAGATGTGGGGGTCACGGCACCACTTTATTTGCCCACATTGAAAACATTCCTCTTTCTGCTTTTCACTGTCCCGGCTCTTTAACTGTGAATGGGTAGCCAGTGCAGCTTTTACCCTAAAAACCCCAGTAATACTCAGAGGAAGTAAATTTTGCTCTTTGCTTTGCATCTTTTGAGGCTTTTCTCATCTGCCTTTCTCAGACAGCACAGTAATGCGTTGCACAGCAAACACCCCCTAAGCACAGCTCTCGACATCCCAGCCTACAAATCAGCACCATGTTCAGTTTCCTCCTATTGTGTTCATTATCATGGCTTTTATCTCCACAACTGCCTTTTTATGCCCCAAATAAATCCCCTGTCGACTAACGCCTTCCTTTGCACTTGCTGATGTCTTTTCTTCCCTCCCTCCCCTCACCCCACTTCTCCCACCTCAGCTTTATAAATGCTCATTTACTGGATCTCTTTATTGCTCCTGCCTTTGTATTTGGAAGGTGTTGGCTCATATCCTTTGGCATACCGCTTTTCATACCAACCTTCTGGATGACCAGAGGCCACAGAGACTCAGATTAAGAGATGCCCCTGGGGCATCCAGCAAGGAAGACTTAATTCAGAGTCTACACCAGATGCCTGCCCCCATGTTTCAATTTGCAGATGTTTAGCAAAGTAGCTTCTTATATAAATACGATTTATTTATTTTATTTTATGTGTATGATTGTTTAGTCTTCAAGTATGTCTGTGTAACACGTACATGTAGTGACCATCGAAGCTAGAAGAGGACATCCAGATCTCCTGGAACTGGAGTATAGGTGGTTGTGAGTTGTCATGTGGGTGTTGGGATTGAATCTGGTCCTATGGAAGAGCAGCTAGTGCTCTTAACAGCGAACCATCTCTCTGGTACACAAAGTAACTTTTCAACATCATTTTTATTATAAGCTTGCATTTGATAATGGCTCTAAATTCTGTGAAAAGTTTAAAACAAAACAATAAACACTGTTTACCTCTGTGCATGCATGCACGTACATGCATGTATTTCTGCATATATGCCATGTGTCTTTGTTTTTTGAAACAGGTTTTCACTGCAATTGCAGACTTGCCAATTAAATTAGGCTGGCTGGCCAGCAAGCAGCCCCAAGCAGCCCCCTGTCCACTTTCCTAGGCACACTGATATCACCATATGTGACTTTTTGACCTGGGTTGGGGACTGAACTCTGGTCGTCATGCTTGATCCTTCACTGATTAAGCCGTTGCCTTGGCATTCCTTTCTACTCTATCAATGCAATGGCTTTCATGCATTACACTGGCCTTTACATGGAACTCCCCAATACGCTTTTATACTGGCCCCACTTGTATTTGGTTTAAAATAAGTCAAATACTAATTGCTAATGAGTATGTTGGGGATTGACTCCTGCAACCCTCAGCTGTGTTAAGTCCTGTCCTCAAAGAGGGTGAATGCCTTCATAATCACTCCTCCTCATGTTTGAAAAACAGCTTTGTTCACCAAGGAGATCCAGTTTCCCTTTCCTGAGGCTTTTCCTGGAACCCTGTACTTCCTGAGGACAGAGGAGAACTGGGTCAGTCTTGCCTCTGAATTTGCTGTTTCCTTTTATTTTCTTAGTCCATGCGTGATCGAAGGTTCCTTCAAGTTTTCGGAACAATGTTTTTAAAGACACAGTTTCTTCCGATAGCTGGTGTAAAACTAATATTTTGTAGTAATAATGGCAAATACTTTTACGGTGCTGGCTATGTGTCAGACCTTATTCCCAAGAGTCTTTTTCCTCATTCATTTTATCTTCACAACAACCTTAGATGGTGAATTAATTATTGCTCGTTTTGAAGACTGGTAAACCAGGTACAAAGCTCATTGGTTTGTTCTTGTCTCTGTAAATCACAGTACTCATCCCAAAGGCACTGAGGGGCTAATTATCCTGAGTCAAAAATGTGTGACCAATGGCTCTATGGCATAGGACCTTAGATCCAAATTGCCACCAATGACATGATCCAATGTCGAAGCATTATGTGAATATTTCTCTCTGTGTGTCTCTCTGCCTCTCTCTCTCTCTCTCTCTCTCTCTCTCTCTCTCTCTCTCTCTCTTTCTCTGTGTGTGTTCTGTGGTGTATGCACTGTGAAGGTCAGAGGGGGACACTGAAAGTCCTGCTCTATCACTGTACACCTTAATCGCTGAACCTTGAAGCAAGCTGGTGGCCTACGTCCCATCCCTCTGGAGTTACGTGTACATATGACCATACCCAGCTGCTCACATGGGTTTTAGGGATCTGAACTCAGGTTCTTAGGTTTGCACAGCTGATTCTGTTACACACTGAGCCATCATCCTGCTCTTACATGATGCTTTTATAATCACAAAAGCAAAAGAAGTTGTCATAGGAATTGGAGCTATAGTTAAGGGAGTAGAGTGCTTGTCTAACATGCACAAAGCCCTGGACTTGATCCCTGTACCACAGATATCAGAAATGGTAATCCAAGCACTCAGAGGTAGAGGCAGGAGAACTCAAAGTCTGAGGTTATCAATAGCAACATGGTAAGTTCTAGTCCACGGGATACGTGATATCCTGTGTCCAAAAAAACAAAAGAAGGAAAAAATCATGTCAATGTATCAATCACGTTCACTGATGGGAACATTGGCTTACAACAAAGAAGGGTACCTCCTGGTGTAGTTTCATAGACTACCTGAAATACGTTAGGTTTTAGGTTCATAGAAACCAGTAGTCTGCTAAGTTAATACATTTCATGTATTTTACCTGATAAAGAGATGTGAAGTCGGAGCTAGAGATGAGCACGAGTGGCCACTAAGGAGACAGAAGATTGTCCAAAATAATTTGTCTCCGCATCTATTACATTGCAACTCCCCATAATCACCAAGTCCTCACCAGCCAGTCCTTATAGAATCTTCAACACAGGGTCCATCAGCTTCATGTTCTAAGCTACACAGACAGCGAGAGATTGGGAGAAAAGGCCCCATTCCCACACATCCCCGCTCACTGAGCTGTGCTGACTTTATCTCTGTGCTATGTGCTCAATGTACGTCATCTTGTCCAATTCCCACTGCGGGGAATTGCACTATTGCTTTTGTCCTGCAGATGAGGAGAAAGGCTCAAAGGAGTCAGGAAGCTTGTCTGGACTCCATGCTGGGCTAGGATCAGTGAGATGGAGCCAGTCTTTTGTGTTTCTCCTATGTATAAATCTACCTTCCCAGTCATGAGATGCCCGAGGCTGCTCTGAGGACCAGTGACAGGATCTCCCTGGAAGTCCAGTGGCATGGTCAATGACCAGAAGGCTTTGGAGGCTGTCTGCCATGTTGCTGCATGGGACTGCATTTCTCTTTAGAAGAATAGCCAGCCATGACACAAAGCTGAGCACATGACCAGGGAGCTGGGGAGAAGGGGAAAAGGATGGCCAGCTGTAAGTAGATACCAGGGAGAAAGAGAGGGGGAAAACACATTAGGGTTGGGATATTATTTTCAGATTCAGTATAAAAACAGACATTGGTGGACAGCCTGCAGAGAGGCTCTTTGACCTTGAACTTTGGCAAGAAGTAAATCCAATCTAATCACTTAATAAAAGGCATTCGTTAAAGAGATCCAATTTCATACCATTACTTCAAGAGGCAGCTGATTCTTGTGGAAAAAACATGATTGGTTTCCAAATAATTTTAGATTTTCAAATTAATGTGGTTGGGAGCTTAGTTTGTGTGGTAATGAGAGCACCAAAGGTAATGAGAACCGTTAACTAGGGCCCCGGGAACACACGGAGCTGTTGATAGAAGCAAATTATCCCTGTGAGCTGTGCAGTAGGGAACAAGAGGCACAGATGAAAAGAAGAAAGAGAAAGGTTGCCCTTGGGAGCTGTGGGAGGAAACCAGAAGATTCCGAGGAATAGAAATTAAAAAGAAAAGAATGACAGCTTTGTGAGACCCAGTTAGCCTTCAGGAGGGCTTTGGAGACCAGTGCCTCTCAGTAGCTGCTAGGAAGACATCCTTTCAAAGCCCACTTCTTCTGGTTGTCTCACGGAACTCTTGGAGATGCTGGAAAAATAAAAAGCTAGACTCTATTTATTTATTTTTTTTAATGAGCTCACGGGTACTGCAGGTAGCTGCGGATGCACTGTGGCCCTGCCCATCATAACTGAAGAATGCTGTGCTTAATGATCAACCTGTAACTTCCCTTCTCCGGCGCTTCCTTCCAGAGCACCTGTCCACACAGTCACACTGTGCTCCAGGAAACAAGAGCATTCTTGGCAAGAAACATGAGCACTTGGTGAGCTTCTGGTACCATGGCTGATAGGAGGTGCCTAACACGCTCCCCCACCCTTCACATACACCACCACACACACACACACACACACACACACACACACACACGATGTCCATCCAGCTTTCTCAAGAGAAGAATCTCACTTATGTGTCCAAACAGTGGGTGGTTACACACATATGTACATGTATGACACTGTGACTTTCCAGCTTACATTGCTCCCCTACAGTGGGTAGTTATGCACATATGTATGTATGCATGTATACATATGTATATATATATGATACTGTGACTTTCCAGCTTACATTGCTCAGAGGATATAATTTATAGCAAGTATTAAAGACTAAGCAAGTTTTATAATTAAGTAAAGATGTATGTGCTGGTTTCATTTATGTGGCAAGAGAAATAATTTAGGGATGAAAGAGAACTAAGGTGAGCCAATTTAAGGTTACAGACATTTTAGTGTTAGCCATGTTTTTGTGGCCATCCTGATGGGAATGAAGAGACATTTGTGACCCTCCCTTTAGCTATCAAAACAATGGAAACAAGGAAATGGAATTTCCTCAGGAATCTCATGCTCCAAGAAAGGAAAGGCCAGGACCACGCTGTCTCCCTGGGAAGACTTCCAGTGTCAAGAGACTCTATAGAAGGGTCCAGAGCACAGACCATGGCCATAGGTGGGGCTGCCTTGCCAAGGACTGCTAAGCTATCCAAACCCCTGCCCTCAGCTAAAATCCAGACCTTCTGTTAGCTCTCCAAAGAGGACTTGCAGGAACCTCTGGGCCTCTTCCTTACGGGGCCACATTGAATAAATCTCTTGGTCTGCTTTTCTGCATTATTATTTGTGTCTTCAATGGGACTATGGAGGAGGGGGGCAAACTAAAGGAGATCATGGGGCCCAGACACTGATGCTTTTTCTGGCAACAGTTTGATATCCTTGTTGGGAGTGTCACTAGGAAATGCTAGCGATCTCTTGGGGCAATTACGATCTCATCAAAGTTTCTGACTGGTAGTCAAATTTCAGAGTGAGGGGCTTCTTTCCTTTTCCAGATCCCCATAATTTTCCTAACTTCTCTCTCCTGCCTCTTTTCCATTGCTGCTCCCATCTAACCCCAGTGGAGTGCTGTGTCCTCTGGCTCTGTGGCTTGGGTTGACCATCACACATGCAGTCCAGTTCCTGCTGAAACATTTTCTTTGGCTGCTTGATAGCCAGTCTTTGAAAGTGTGGTGTACCGAGGATGCAGGCCCTCAGTTTGGGTACTGAAATTATAGGTTAAAAGTATTAGATACGAGAGGTCAGCCCCTTTCTACAAAGGTTCTTGACAGATCTCCTTGAGGGTCTAAAGCAGATCACAAAATCATACATTTGTGCAAAGCAGCCATGCTTTCTCCAAGATAAAACAAACTTTAAAAGGAAACATAAGGAAGGAGGAAGTACGTTACAGACAAGTCCACACACGAATGGTGCTTTTAAGAACAATGGGTTAGAGTAAGAATTCAGGTATTTGGATTTACTGTAAAATTTAATTATACCCAGTGATGCAATGGTGGCATGGCTATCATAGGAGGAAATGACAAACCTCTGGTTTGCATTGAGACCCATCCTACACAGGAAGGAGCCTATACCTAGAACTACAAGCCTGGCCAAGGACTTGGGGCTAGGGAGGTTATTGGCCCTTGCGATGGCTAATGTTGGTTGTTGACTCCACTGGATTTGGAATTCTAAAGTGAAATCCCCAGGGCACTCTTGTGAGGGACTTCCTTGGGTAGATTATTTAAAGTGGGAAGGCTCACCCTATATGTGGGCAGCAGCTTCTCAGGCAGCCCAGACCAAACATGGGAGAATGAAACTTTGCTTCTTGCCTGTTTGTCTTCATTTCTGCTGGCAAGTCCATCTAGACTTCTTGCTGTACTCCTTGCTGATACTGGAGCCGGCTTCTTTCTTTGTATTTCCAACAGAGACTGAAGACCAACAGTCTCCAAGAGTCCTCCAGGTTTCTGGTGTAAGTTGGGACTGCTGAGACACCCAGCCTCATAGACTGAGCACCTTCTGGACTTTTGGCCTCTCGAGTGTGAGATGCCGTTATGGGGCTACCTGGAGTACAAGGTGACAATCAATCTAATAAATCACATACATGTATCATTCCACCAGTTCTGCTCTTCGAGGACCCTGACTAATACGGCTGTAAAGGGGAGCTATTGCTTTGTTTTGACAAATGGACGCGTTGTCGAACTGTCCTTAAACACTCCCGTTTGGATCTATAGGTTACTGCTGCTCTCCTTCTTTGTATAACTGTGGGCAGTGGTCAGCCAGTCTCAGAACTGATCAGAGTGGTAAGACTAAATGACAGTGTAACGCGGTGTCCTAGACATCTCTGTCACTCCTCCAAGCTCAGGGAACACCACGGAAGAGGCAGAGAAAGAATGAAGGAGCTGGCGAGTGAGACCACGCCACAAATTAGACATCGTCTAGGCATGACAGGGCCATTGCATTTGTGAACCTGCAGTGGTGGTGACCAGCCCAAAATCTATATAAGACTGGGCCTATCAACACTAAATCAGAAATGACGGAGGGGCTTGTGAGGAGCCCTCTCTCGCAGAGAGACTGTTGTCAGTTATGGTTGTTGGGGAAGATGGGTATTGTTTTCTTTAGCAGTACAGCCACTGAAGAGTGGTCATGGTCCAGTAACTAACCTCCCACTCCTGCTAACACAAGCAACCCTGGCCAAGCTCAGTAGGTCACCTACAAAAGAGACGTGAAAGGAGGGAGACTTGGGGTTTTCTTTTAGAATGGCAACTTTTCCGTTTTTATTATCACGTATGTGTGTATGGTAAAGGAGCAACAGTCAGAAAGCCAATTTATGGAGTCATTTCTCTCCTTAGGAGGGAGGTTTCTTGGGAAGAAAACTTATTTCCAGGCTAGAGAGGTGACTCAGAGGCTAAGAGCACTGGCTGCTTTTCCAGAGGTCCTGTGTTCAATTCCCAGAAACTACAGGGTTGCTCGCAGCCGGTAAGGAGATCCAGTGCCCTCTTCCGTGCAGAACATTGAATACATAGAAAGCATTATTTCAGCAGGAGAGGGAGCGAGCATGAGAGAGGATAGTGGATGGGGAAGTGACTGAAACTCTCTACATAAGCATGTGGAGCTATCAAAGAATAATTTCCTTTTAAAAGAAAGAAACTTGTCTGACAACGGTGGTCAGGACAGAATTAAACAGAATACAGAAATCTTTAGCAAGTGCCTGGCCCAGAAGAGGCACACAGTAACTGTTGAGAAGTGAGGGCAGAAGAATAAGAAACTAAGACAAAACCCTTTTGGAACCCAAATCTCAATTTTACTTACACTGCATGGGAATCTCAAGTAGGTGTCTATTTATTTGCATAGGAATTATAAAATCAGTGTAAAATGTGATTTGTAGTTTGGACCTCTAGATAGGAAAAAGAACAGCAATATGCCTGCCCAGATTCTAACTTATAGAAATTAGGCATTCCAACCCCAACTTTCAAGTCTATTTTCACAGACTATATATCATGCCATCTCCTATGGGCCCAGATGAAGGAGGGTGGTGGATAGACCCTGGTTCTCCAGCCTGCTGACAAATGGGATAAATTCTAGCATTCAGAACATTTCTTCCTCTGGTTCTAATAACTGAGAAGTGTTAGCATAAGGAGTCAGGGGCACAGAGCATAGCCCTGGTCCATTGTAGCTATGCGGTAAGTCAGACCAGCTCTCTGTTATGTACAAACTTGGGGTGCTATCCACCCTACGTTAAATCTACAGGATTAGCATGTGTAAAATATGAGTCAAGAAACAATGCCAATATGTAATAACTAAATTAATAATTTTAATTAATAATTCAAATATAATTTTACATAATAAACTTATCCAGTTTTAAATGGACAACCTGTTGTGTTTGGACAAGTACATGTAGCTATGTGACCACTCCTTAACAACTAAGCCCTTGCTTTATGGGACTATATGATGATCTCACGTGCTGAGACTCTGCAATGTGGTCCTATTAAGGAATGAGGAGTTTTATGTTGTTCTGAGCCCTTCAAAGCTGTTGTTAAAAATATAACTCTCTTGCTATCAATTACAATAAATACTGGTAACATTTATACAATAAATATTTATTATATAAATATTACTAGAAATAAAAACTGGTAAGCACAATTTTATTTAGTGTATTATAACTTAAAAACATTAGGGACAAAGGTGCTCTTGCTTTAGTTACTTGTAAAAACACACAAAGACTGTTTTGGGCAGTCTCTGCTCCAAGTCTGTCCTTTTTAGAGAGGGGACACTTTTCTGTGCTGTGGCCAATCTTTTCTAAGTTCAATCCAGTCCCAACACTGCATCTTTTGTGTTTTTAAGGTTGTGAAATAGTGCTGAGAACGCCTTTAAAATAAAACATTTTCTTTCTTTTTTTCTTTCTTTTTTTAAAGATTTATTTATTTATTATGTATACAACATTCCTTCCATGTGCACCTGCACACCAGAAGAGGGCACCAGATCTCATTACAGATGGCTGTGAGCCACCATGTGGTTGCTGGGAATTGAACTCAGGACCTTTGGAAGAACAGTCAGTGCTCTTAACCGCTGAGCCATCTCTCCAGCCCCTTTTTGTTCTTTTAATGTGTGTATGCTCATGTGCATATGGATGCTGATATTTTGCACACACACACACACACACGCACAAATGTGGAGATGTCAGGCATCTCCCTCTCTTCCTCTCACCTTATTCTACGAGGCAGAGCTCCTCAGTGAAACTCAGAGTTCATCAGTATAATAACTTCACTGGCTAGCTCATTCCAGCAATTCCCCTGCCTCTACGATCCAAGGCTGAAATTACAGGTGGGCCACAATGTCCATCCAGCACTTATGTGGGTGCAGATGTGAACTCTGGTCCTCTTGCTTGCACAGTACGCCTCTAGTCCCCGAAAGCTCCCGCTTCGCATGCCAGTTTTTACCGCTTCTTGCTTTTTCATCTCTTCATTCCGTTATGCTGGCAAGTTCACCTTCACCAAGTCCATTGGCCACATCTATCGTCTAGTTCTTCCATAGCATCCATGATGTTTGAGTGTTACATCCGGCCTGGTCATTTTTCAGAGCCGCATATTCATCTTTGCAGTAGTTTCTCTCCTTTGATTACCCCACCCCCTTTTACAGTTGCACAGGCCTTACTGCTGGGAGGGGCCTGAGTGACAGGTGGGAAGTGACCGTCCAGCAGGAGACTTTGGCTGGTCACTGACCCTGGTGCATGTCTGTCGTTTCCATCATCCCAGAAGAGCCTCTATTGCACTTCACATAATTTACAGCTGTGGCGATTGGAATGCAGACTGTGTTAGCTGGGAGACATTTTTGTTAACTAAACTGTGATGAGCAAACTTAGGGAAACTGAAAAATGGAAAACATTCCCAGCAAGCCTTGCTTCCCTGAGCATTCCCAACACATCAGGGTGTTCCCTGGAGCCCACGAGCAGTCACTGTAACAGTGTGAACCACTCACATGCCTGCCGGAACACGTAGTGCCTACTTAGCAGCCCTGCTGGGGGAGCCTTTGGGACACTGGGCTGTGCTGGCTGGGAGCAGAAGATTCCTGGGGTCCACTGTTCCAGTGGTCTGGTTGCCAGATGGCACAAGTGTCTCTTTAAAATATCTTCATCCCAGTTCAAATGATGGGTCACACGGATGAGGTCAAGTGATTTGTTCAAGGTCACATGACTTGATAAGGGTCTCACAATCCGGCTGTAGGAAGTCTAGACCACAAACCTGATGCACCTCTGGAATAATATGTTTTTCTGCAGTATTACACATAGCTCAACATTATTCCAGGGACTCCTACTTCCACTCTCTCCCAAATAGAAGACACATCTACCATGCTTGGAACTTGAAGCTGCTGAATCTTCAGTGTCAGGTTTCAAACCTGGGACAAAGGGCTGAGATGCCCATTTAACATATTAAAGCAGACCTGGCTGCCAGGTTCTCCTTACAGCCCTCAGCCCCTACCTGTTACAGGCCCCTCCTGGCTGGCATACCCCACCTCTGCACTGAACTCTCCAGCCCAGGGACCGGGCTGCCCTCCCTCTCAGCTGCTCTCCTCAGTTGTCCTTGTTTGATTGAATGTTGCTGAAAGTGTTTTATTTGTCTGTCTGTTAGAATGATGTGGCCACAGTATGTCTGTATGAGTGTGTAAATATGTTTCCACGATGTACTTTATATTTCTGTGTGTACATGTGCTTGTTTAAGACCAGTAAAACTTATATCTCCAGATTACAGCAGCTCTGGAAAAATACAAACACATGGGTGGCCACCATTTTAACCTCACCACCATCTCTGGTAGGGTACCAAAGTGCTAGTCTGCCATCTTTGATAAGGGTACCCACATGTGCTAGTCTGCCATCTTTGATAAGGGTACCCACATGTGCTAGTCTGCCACCTTTGATAAGAGTACCCACATATGCTAGTATTCTTTGATTTATTAAAATATTCCTTTTAATCTTCTTGCACCTACTAGCATTGATAAACTGTAACTAATTGGATAAAATACTCGTCTAAATTTAGCTTATATGCCCAGTTTAAAATAACAGGTAATGGTACCCTGACTCTCAAGAGCCTTTACAGATCTGAGGATATGGCATTTAACAAAAAGAGCCTCTAACACAGAGACAAGCCAGCTTCTGCAGCACCCTTGAGCTCCTCCAAGAAGACAGAAGACCTTCCACCTCCAGGCCTTGCCTTTGGGTTTGCTAAACCCAGCCACACAGCAAAAAGCGAACTTTTACCTCTTCAGTTTCTTAGATGCTTCTTCACTCGGGAAATCTATCTCCTCATCCTGCCAAGACAGGTAGACTAAATCTTTCCCCCACAGGAAAAATCTTTGGGCCTCTTGTACTCAGCAGCTAATGGCAAGCACTGCTTCTAAGACTGGCGTTCTCCAAGGACTAAGGAAAGGATTTGGGATTGTCTGTGTAGCAAAAAAAAAAAAAAGCTGTCTCGTTTTCTGCTCATTTATCCCTCCCAGATCTGTCTAATGGCATTTGAAGGTACTGGTAGATCATTTATTTGTGAAGTTTCCTAATAAAATACAGACAGGTGTGCCTCTTTAACAGGCTTCATAGTTCAAGATTAACAGGTTTTAGGTGCATAAAAACTAGCAGTCTCCAGAGCCTTTTGCTAACCCCAGCCAGTTTCAAGCATATTTTACAGGGCACTCCTGCTGCCTGGGCCAAGGCCAATTTACAAAGCACTCTCCAGACAATGCCAAACACCTGCACCAGCTCCTGGAACTTGACCGTTGGTACCAACTCTCCTGGATCAAGGACACCTGCCAACTAAAATCTGGTTTCATCTGCTATTGTGTCCCATCCCATGGCTAGTCCCATTTCATAGGGCCAATAATAACAGTATTTTTTCTCCTAGCCACCTGCCTTCTCATCTCTCAAAAAGCAGCTGCCTGAGGACTCCAGGATGACAGCAAATCGAATGCTGCTCCAGCCACATCTCAAGCTGAGCGTGAGCCCAACTCCCAGCTCCCCCTTCTCCCATGTTGCCCCCATGCCCACAGGAAGTAGCCAGACTTGAGCTGATGCCCCTATATCCAAGGACTCTGGGATGTTTTATTGAAAGTGAGACCCCAGCCCTCTGATACCCTATATCCAATAAGTCTGGGATGATGGGAAGCATCAGCCCAGCCCGTGGCCTGGATTCCAACTCCCAGCCTGCCAAGCACTGACCCCTCCCAGGGAGGGTCAGGACCACTCCCACGGGCTATTTAGGAAAAAGGAACACATGGTCTCTGGGGTTTGTGTGGGCTCCTCTCCCTGCCATGCTATCCCCCCGGTCCATCAGGAAGTATGGCATTCATTAAATGTGGGCATTTTTGATTCGGTCTAATTTGGTTTAATTGGAGTTATTTTGCATTGGTGAAGAGACTCTTCTTAAGATTATTTTTAACAGCCCTTCCTTATATAATTCAACCATTTTTGTTGCCTGGCCCTTTTGTCTTCTTTCTTTTGGGCCTCCTGGCTGCTGTACCTGGCTCCCCTCTTTCCCCCACCCCACTCTCCTCAGGGCCATGTCCACTCTGGACTCTCCCACACATCCCCACCTCTGGCTATGCCCTCCCATATATCTACAGTAAACCTTCTCCCCACCATTCCCTAGGAGCTACCGGTATTGTTCTTTTCCTTTCCTTTTTATTTTTTTTTCTTCCAGTCAGAGCCCACGATTCTATCCTCCTTTGCTTCTGGAGTTGGGCAGTGGTACCCCTTTCTTGTTCTGTTCTGGAAGTGCTGGGATGAAAGGGGAGATTGGTGACATCACCAGAGGCCAGGCATGTGAGTCAGTAACTGAGCAGCCTCCAGCTCCCAGGTCTGTCTTTCCTTGCTGAGTCACCTAAGCTGGTCAACCTCCCACTCTGTAAACACACCACAGAACAGGAAAACAATGGGGCAGCTTGTCTGGAACAGACCTTCCCCCTGCCTCTTTTAAAGAGTTTTAACAGTCTGTCTTTGCAGGTGGCTACTCAGAAAACAGACCAGAGGGGCACCATGAAACAGCCCTCCTTGAGGATCTTGATGAAAATGAGCCCACCAAAGCCAAGGTACAAATGGAAATGAGTTATCTGTGAATGTGGAGGCCTTGGCAAAGGTCCAGATTCTTAGGACCTTCTGCTCATCCACATGTCCTTTATTAGATCATGAATTAAAGACCACACTGTCAGGAAATAAACATTTCCTCCCCCTCGGAGAGGAGATGGCCATGCTCCTTAACAAAATCCAGCCCAGCTTGCACGGTATCCTGAGAGAGAGAAAAACCCACTTCCTGTGTTAGGCAGTGTTTCCTTAGTGCAATCAACACTTGCCTCAAATCCAGACCCTGTCACCCAGAGTGAGTCAGGTCTGGAGGGGCCAGGAGGCCTAGGCATCTGCATTCACCCAAAGCTCCCAGGCTTGCCTGTCCTCCCTGCTATTGCTGCCAGTGCGCGGTCTCCAAAGCATGTGGCTCCCCACAGATTTTACTCAAATTATCCTTTTCCCTAGTTAGCTAATAGAATTACTGACTTTAACACTTTAGCCGAGGTCTCCTTCCTGGAGAAGGTGTTTTCACTTAAGTACCAAAAAAGAGAGTGGGGAGGGGGGGAGCCAGCACTTGGGAGGCAGAAGCAGGCAGATCTCTGAGTTTGAGGCCAGCCTGGTCTACAAAGCAAGTACCAGGACAGCCAGGGATGTTATATGGAGAAACCCTGTCTCAAAACAACAACAAAAAGGAGTGTGCTGAGGAGATGGCATCTTGGTTAGCGATGGAGCTCATGTCCACTGCCCCCC
This sequence comes from Neodon shergylaensis, assembly GCA_025134845.1. Classification (NCBI taxonomy): domain Eukaryota; kingdom Metazoa; phylum Chordata; class Mammalia; order Rodentia; family Cricetidae; genus Neodon; species Neodon shergylaensis. Next base: position 624,305 of record JABTXL010005488.1, read on the forward strand.
TCCACCTAAGAAATGTGAAACGGGAGTAATAAAAATTCAGAGAGAGAAATTGGGGTTCAGCCTGAAGATCCAAAAAGCAAAGCAGCCAGCAACTGGATTTTACCTCGACCTCAGTCCAAAATGGCAATCTTGCCTCCAGGAATCTCAGAATAAGATGGATAGTCACCATTTTTTACCTCAGTGCCATCTTTGGTAAGAGTACTCATGTGTGCTAGACCTCCAAGGAGACATTCCACCTCCAATATTCTTTGACTTACTAAAATATTCCTTCTAATCTTCTTGCCTTTACTGACATTGGTAAGCTGTGACTGGTTGGGTAAACTATATGTCTAGATTTAACTTATATGTCTAATTTGGATATACCTGACAGGTAATGGTACTCTGATTCTCAAATGCCTTTACAGATCTGAGAGTATGGCACTTAACAAAAGAGCGTCTTATGACAGAGACATGCCAGCTCCTGCAGCATCCTAGAGCTCCTCCAAGAAGATGCATGGTTGCAGAAGACCTTGGAGGCTTGCCTTTGGATATGGCAAAGACACACAGCAAAAAGCTGCCTTCCACCTCATCAGCTTCCTCGACACTACACCAGGGGATCAATCATCTCATCCTGCCAAGACAGGTAGACTAAACCCTTACCCCCACAGGAAAATCTTTGGGCCTCCTGGACTCAGCAGCTAAATGCAAGTACTACTTCTAAGACTGGTGTTTGCCACAGACCGTGGAGAGACTTGGGATTGCCTGTGTAGCTAAAACAGCTGTCTCATTTCTGCTCATTTATCCCCCTTAGAGCTGTCTAATGGCATTGGATGACTTAAGGTACTGGTATCTCATTACTTCATTTGTTAAGTTTCCTGCTAAAAATACAGACAGGTGTGCTTCTTTCATAGGCTTCATAGTCCAGGACTAACAGGTTTCAGGTGTATCTTCAGAGGTTCAGGGTTTCCAATTCCCTTTAATTGTCTTCTAAAATGTTCATGCCTTTTAACCTAAGGCCATAGCCTTTTGCTATGACACCAAGATGTAAATCTGTTCCAGCTGTCTTACAGATACAAGCAGGTTCCTGGAAAAAGTTCTGCTACTGTATCAAAAATCTGGTCTGGTGAAAACAGTCTCCAGAGCTTATTTTAACCCCACCCATTTTCAAGCATATTTTACAGGTCATTCCTGCTGTCTGGGCCAAGACCAGAGGGCCTTCCAGACAATGCCAGCACCTGCACTAGCTCCTGGGACTTCACCATTGGCACCACCTCTCCTGGCTCAAATGGACACCTACCCAACAACTAAAAATCTGGTTTTAAAAGACATATCTGCTCTTGTGTCTCACTTATTCACCCGTGCCTCTCCTGTACAACCAGGGCACTTCTCAGTCCCATTCTTTCCATGGCTAGCCCCATTCATAGGGCCAATAATAACAATATATTTTTTTCTCCTAGCCACAGGTCTTTTCTTCTCCCTCAAGAAAAAGATGCCCAAGGTCTCCAGGATGGCAGTTAGCCCAGATGCCTCTCCAGCCACACCTCCTGCTGAGCGTGAACCCACCAACTCCCAATTCTCCCCTCTCCCACATGGCCCCATGTCCTCAGGAAGTAACCAGACTTGAGCCAGTGCCCCTATACCCAAAAAGTCTGGGATGTTTATTGGAAGTGTCACCCCAGGCCCTGGCACCCCTATACCCAAAGAGTTTAGAATGTTTGGGTTAAGGCTTCACCTCAGCCCCTGGCATCCATATATCCAAAAAGTCTGGAATGTTTGGGTGGAAAGTTCCATCCCAAGCCCCCTCCCCTGGGAGTTGCCTCAGTCCAGACTCCACCTCTGAGAAAGCCTGCCAAATGGTGACCCCTCCCCAGAGAGCTCAAGACCACTCCCACAGGCTATTTAAACTGCCCCCCAGAGAACAAACACATGGTTTCCTGGTCTTCCTTCCCTGTCTTCTCTCTGAGGACCTGGAAGGCCACCGGGGATGAGCGCTGGCATCCATTAAACCTGGGCTTTTTCTAATTCAGTTTGATTTGGTCTGATTTGATTATTGCGTCAACAGAGAGATTTATCAGCTGCAAAAACTTTTCCCTTACCTCGACCTCAGTCTGAAATGGCGATCCTGCCTCTGGGAACCTCAGAATGAGACTTAGAGCTGTCTCCTCCCATTTTATAACTCTGTCTAGTTCTGGGATTAAAGACAGGCACTACCCGGTTTCTATGGCAAACTAGTGCGGCTACTGGGATTGAAGGTGTGTGTTATTGCGGCCTGATCTGTAAGGTTGGCCAATGTGACTGTTTTACTTTTCTGATCTTCAGGCAAGCTTTATTTATTAAAATAAAAATGAAATGCCACTACAGAAATGAGATGCCTTCTGACTTGGACCTGTGCATGCTGCCAGTCTCCGTGTGTAAATGTGAGTTTCGTTTCTGTGGGATAAATGCCCATAGCATAGCAGCTGTTTGCATGAAGTACATGTTAGCTTTGAATGTTTCCTTTTACTACCATCTACAGTTCTGTGAACATCTCTTTAAAGAGTTGACTCTTTCCTTCGCATTGCGACAGATACCCTGAAGTTTGAACTGTTGGTAATATACTTCTAGATTCTATAAGGGGGATAAAGCATCTTATGGGCAAGACAGCTCAGAGGGTAGAGGCGTGTCTTCAGTGGCCTTCCCTTCTAGTCAGCTTTGCAGACCACCTTGCCTTTCCTTGGAAATAATAGAAATGGGAACATTAAAACTGTCCCTCCTTAGGATTCGAACACCATATGAAAAGGTGGGTGCTAGGACCTCAGTGATATTTGCATGGTAGAGACTGCACAGCTGGTTTCACACACAGCTTCTCACAAGTACCTCCCAGAACTATGTGTCAGTCCATCTGGACCATCCTCCTTCCCACGGTATGAGCTGCAGGCCCTAACTGCAGAAACACCTCTCTCGAATGGAGCCCCACTCCCACAACACCTTACCCAGTGCCCTTCATGGAGGTGGTATTCTCTCAGGGCTCTCAGTACACTGCCTTTTCTTATTCTTGTCTACAGGGTGAGATCTTTTACCATCTGCTAACCCCTTCCCTACTATTATAAGGACTAGACACCCACTTGGCTACATTATCTATTGCTAATGGGAAAAGTATGGAGAAGACCGAAAAGATGAGCAGAAGAAACAAATTGTTTAGAGACTCGGTGATGGAGCTCCAAGAGCTTGAGAGCAGAGAGTGGGTATGTCAAGAGAAGACCAAGTGTTGCTCTCAAATGGAGCTCTAGGGGAGAGGGGTCATAAAGGAGCTGGAAATTCTGAGGCAGCAGATTTATGACATTAAAGCCATCGGGCCTTACCCAGTCACACAAAGAAAGAACTCAGAAGGTTAGAGGAAGACAGAAAACTCCATCTGACTGTTCTGGAAGGCTACTCAGGCTGCTGTATGGGCAGAGGTCAGCTGTTTTAAGACATTGATGAACAGTAACTGTGTAGAAAGGCCTTTGGGGAACCCTGAAGGGCAGTGCCCCATTGTTTCTTCCTCTGATCTCGTATTTTATAGCTAAATCCTACACACAGAGCAGTGATTAGAAAAGGGTTCTGACTCACCTGAATTGTACTAAAAGGGGTAGTGTTGTGGGATAATTGTTCTGTACACTGTGAGGATGTGTCTATGCCAAGGCACCTTCTGATTGGTCTAATAAAGAGCTTAATGTCCAATAGCTAGGCAGGAAAGAAGAGGCAGGACTTCCAGGCAAAGAGAGGAACTCAGGGGATGAATTGAGACATGTGGATGTCACCAGCCAGACAGAAGAGTTGGTTGTACAATATGGAGGAAAGATAACAAGTCACGTGTGAGAATATTGATTAATATAAGTGGGTTAATTTAAGCTATAAGAGCTAGTTGTGAATAAGCCTAAGCTAAGACCAAGCATTCATAATTAATAATATGTTTCCAAGTCATTATTTGGGAACCGGAGTTCCAAAAAAAGTCTGACTCCAGGGTAGAGCCGTTCTAAACGATCCATGTGCTCCTCTCTTTGACTATCAGGCTACTGAAACAATGGTCCTCAAAAGAATTAAGTTTCTCGGGGGCTGGAGAGATGGTTCAGCGGTTTAGGTCACTGGCTGCTCTTCCAGAGGACCCGGGTTCAATTCCCAGCTCTCACATAGCAGCTCACACCCATCTGTAACTCCTGTTTCAGGTGATACCCACACACTTATATACATGCAGACAAAACACAAAAGCACATGAAATAAAAAATAATTTTAAAAAAGAATTAAAAGTTCCTGTGTTCGGAAACAACAGTATGAAGCCTACTGCTAGCCAGAGGAGGAACTTGCCTCTTAGGGAAAGAGTTAGTTAACACAGTTCTAATGACTTATCAGACTGCGTTGTAAGACAGACCTGAAGGTGGCAATGGCGGGCAGAGATGAGCGGCATTCCCCTCGGTGGTGATGGCTTGGAGATGCATCCTCCATCCACACTTGCATCTCATCTCAGGGCACTGGAGATGGTCTTGTGGGTCCTTGGGCATCCTTATTTGTTCCTTTCCCGCTTTTCACTATGACTTTTCTCTTTAATTGGCCTGCTGGGGATGGACTGCAGAACTTAGCTCTTGGGTTGGCTAGAGCACAAGATTTATTCTTAAAACTCTGACAACAAAGCCTCAGACAGAAACAAAGCAAAACATTTCAGCCTAGTGGGCACTGAATTCTGGCTTCGCATGGAAATGTGGCCACTTCTTGTTGGTCCCAGGGGATGCATAAATTTTTAAAAGTAATAGCAAATATTGAAGCCATTCTAAAACTATTGACCTCCTTTGCCAGGTACTCAATCCACTTTTGGTTTGGGTGACCCCTCTGTCTTGAACATGACTTTCTTGTAATCTACCAAATTTCTCTCAGACATCTATCCAATTTAAGGAAAAAAATATACAAATTAGTAAAATGGGGAAGAAACTCATGCAAATGAGTAGACCACACAGAATTCAAACAGGCAGAGAAGGGGCAGATTTTCTATATCTGGTAGGCATTTGCTGAGGGTTTTGATATATATATATATATATATATATATATATATATATATATATATATATTACTGGTTTTGATAATATTTAACCCCTCACACACTCTCCTGTTGCTCTCCCTCCTCTTTCCAGCCAGTCTCTTCCACTACCATCTTCTCCTTCTCCCTTTTTCCTTCCTTCCTTTCTTCCCTCCTTCACATCTTTCTTCTTGTGGTCTATTGAGTTTAATGAATTACAAGAGAATAGGCACCTTATCACTGGCTACACAACTGAAAAAAATGTCTCATCCTCCTCCAGAAACCTGGAACCACACTTACATTCACAGGAAGGAAGAATGAGACCTCACGATCCCCTCCATGTCAAGATATTGATGGCTCAACAACGAGTAGGTCTGTACCGATAATCACAGTGCTGAGAGCTCAATAATGTAATGGCCATGCCGAGCCAGGAAGAATGTGTTCCTCAGCACCATGTGCTTCCTATGGTATTCTCTGAGTTGTGGAGAAGGTGTTAGACGTCCCAAGTGAAGCGCACTGTTACTGACCAGTTTCCAGTCTCTACAATGATCAGTTCCCACTTCAAGAACAAACCCCCGTGGGGCACAGACTGGACTCAGCTGTTAAGAGCACTTGCTGCTCTCCCAGATGACCCAGGTTCAATTCTTAGTTCATATAGACAAGACATCCACACACTTAAAAAATAAAATAGAAAAAGAATAAGCCTCTCTGGCAAAAAATGAAACAGCATTAGCCCATGGCATAAACATATTAGAAAACAAACAGGCACATGTCCAGTGAGCAAAGCAATAGCACTAACTTTCCCACAGGAACTCTGGCCTCCCCAGCCTCAAGCTTTAAACAGGCTTATAGTACCAGATGTGAGTTCCCTCCTGCGGAATGGGCCACAACTCCAGTTAAAAAGTGGTTGGTTATCCCCCATAATAGAGTTGCTACTATTGCACAATGGCACAGGTGTGCATGTCTTACCTGGCAGGTTAGTGGTTTAGCACGCAGGGTCCACAGCAGAATCGGGTTGCTGATGACTCTTCTCCTCGACAGCCTGCATAGCATCTTCCAGGACTATGAGGGCTAACCTTGCTGAGAGCTTCCTATGCCCATTCTCTCTCAGGTCCCAACAACCCCATTGTCTTCATTTTCCATATCAGGTTAATTAAAGCCTGGGTTGGAACCCATATCTAACTCTGAAGTCCACTTCTGCAAGCATTGCTAATAAAATTTTCAAGGGGAAAATGTTGGTTTCCAGCCTGACATAATGGATTGGGCTGGGAGTGGAGATCCTTTAAAGCCAATTTGATTTAGAGAGAAGATACTGCTCATTTCAAATATACAGCTCCTCCCAACCCCTACGCACCAAAGTCTCAAATCTCAGCATGGGAGAAGCCCATTAGTATTCAATTCTGCCGTGTCAAACTGGTCTGATGAGACTTCATCCACTGGACCGTTTACTCCAGATAAGATGCAAGCTGCCTGTGGGAGTCAGGGGGAATTACAAAAGTTGGGGCGTTCCATAGATCAAATCCAAACCCCAAGTGGAATGTTCTACTTATTCAATTAATTGATTCTAAAAAGCCCACCCTTCTCATTGTCTAACTGGGGCAACTGTTTTCCTATTTGTCTAGGATTCCAAAACTCCTTTTAAGAAATTTTTTTCTGTCCAAAATATAGCAGAGGAGAAAAAGAAGAGTTTAAGCTGTCAAATTAAGACATCCATTTGCTGCTAGAATGAGTGGCAAGGTTAGGGCCTAACGAAGAGTGTCAGTTGCCCTGAGCTACACACATCTGACAAGAGTCCTTGAGGAGCTCAGCTACTCAGTGTTTGAAAGAGCATCAACCACCCAAAGGTTTTTGCTCTTCTTCATCTATTGCAGAAGGAAAGGCTCTATCTGCCAGGAAGTATTTGGTGTTCTATACACCAGCAGGCTTTTAGCTTGGTTCCAGGGTCTCATCTTTTAATTCAGGACCACAGATCAGAGGCTATAGCTCAGCACACACCTAAATTAATAGAGCAACTCCCCGAGACATTAATAAAATCCCACAGAAACCACGCCCCTTCACTTTTATTTCGTATGTTTATGGAGCAACCGTACATTGCCAGGAACTGGTCTCAGATAAAATTGGAAAAAGCTGGTCAATCCCTGCTTACGTAAAGCTTGGTGTGGGAAAACAAACAAACAAAAACTCTGGTGATCCACAGATCCACTACACACGTCAGGTAGGGTAAGTGCCAGATGGAATGAATGAATAGGACCGAGGTTCAGTTCCCAGAACTCATGCTGGACAGCTCACAGCCGCCTGTAACTCCAGCCCTGGTGAATCCAAAGCTCTCTCTGCCTCTGTGAGCATCTGCTCACACATCACACACACATGCACGCACGCACGTGTGCACACACTCAGCTCAAACACATAAATAAAAACAAATCTTTCTTTCTTTAAGAATAAAGAGTAGAAAGGCAGAGGTGGTGCGCACCTTTAATCCAGCACCCAGAGGCAGAGACAAGAGGATCTCTGCGAGTTCGAGGCCAGCCTGGTCTACAGAGCAAGAATAAAGATAAGATCACAGGAGGTCAGGAAGGCTCTCTCTGCACTAGCTGGTATTTGAGCAGAAGAAGAAGGGAGAAAAAGGCCAGCTATACACAGTTTGGAGGAAAAGCGGTGTGAGGAGGAATGGGGAGGGCACAGGCTCTCAAAGGAAGATTGTGTAACTCCTATCAATCACCCTGTTACTCGGTTACACAATCAACCTGGTTCCACAGACAGAGCAGGAAATGACGGAGCCCTTCTTTCTTTATCTCTCCCTTCCTTCATTTTTCTTCATTTCTCTCTTCCTTTCTGCCTTCCTTCCTGTTTGTCCAAACCTTTGCTTACCAAGTTAACTGTTTCAACTACCCTGAACAGTTTAGCGTATGAAACAGGACAAAGCTTAGGGTTTTGGTGGCACGACAAGCCACCCTTTTCTATAGCCTGGCCATTCTCCGTACTCAGAGATGGAAGGGAAGTGCTTCCAGGAGAGAAGCAAACGCTTAGAGCAATGGAGTCCATGCTGTTGTGGCAGAAGTATTTGTAGATGCTGCCCCAGGTTAGAGGTGGGAGGGGCAGTCCCATCTCGCTGCTCAGAGGGGCAGAGGATAGCGGACATGATATCCTGGAAACCAGAAAAGAAGCGAGCCAAGGGAGTGAAGGGCTGGAAACGAGAGAAGCTTAAAGGAGCCAAATGGTACCTCCTCTCTCACCCTTTGCCTCCCTCCCCCCCCCCCCCCCCCCCCCCCCCCCCCCCTCCCCCCCCCCCCCCTCTCTCTCTCTCTGTCTGTCTCTCTCTCTCTCTCTCTCTCTCTCTCTCTCTCTCTCTCTCTCTCTCACACACACACACACACAAGATTCACAAAACCACACACATGCACCATAAGCCTCCCCCACTTCAGAGTCGTGTGCCCCCTGTCACTCAAATATGGGAAAGGTTATAACTTTGGGAGCCAAAGCATCAAATTCTAAAATTGAAAGGTCTGTGCATTTGCTTGACATATAATGGGTTTGTGATTTAGAGCACCCACTGCCTCTGATTAATGGGCACAGATCATGGCCTGCCTGCACTTTCAAAATCACTTCAGCTTGGGCCCCGGGGCTGGCCCAACAGTAGAGTGCCTGCCTAGCATGCTCTCAGCCCCCAACTTGATCCACAGAATCACCAAAGGAAAAGTAAATCTCACTCTTCAGTTTATGTAAGCAAATCAACCCAGAAGTTGACATAATTGTTTCCCCAGAATAGAATTCTTTGAGACCACTTTGTTATTTTGCTTCTTTTCTGATTGTATCCACCTTTCTTCTACCTCCAAACATCCCATCTGTTCCTTTCGATGCACTAATAACTCCCTCAACATGAGTTAAAAATACAAAACCATTGTCCCTCCTCAGCACATTGAAACATAAAATAGCCTAGCCATCTGACTAATGATATATTAAAAGCTTCAACTTGGTTCCATGCTTATCTCTATTACCTAATAGGGTGCCGGTGAATCACCTGCTGTGTTCACATCTTTCCTTCCCGCCAGCCTCTTAGCTGTTTGCTCACAGACACAAATCACTGCGGCGAGAATTCCCGGTGAGGCATTATCTAGGACCTCTCCTACAGTGAATGAATGGTTAACAGAATTAGCAGGCCAAGCCTTAGACTCGGGGGGGGGGGGCTCCCTGTGCTGCCAGACTGCATGGCACGGAATCACGATGTCCTGGACACCAGGACAGCCTACCTGTGTCGTGCATGTTTGCCTACCATTTATTGATTTATCTCAGTCTGTCAGTCTTCCCACTAGGCTGGCTTCCCCAGGTTCGGACTTTCTCATTTCCCACCTTATTTATCCATCCTGGTTGCTGTGCTGGTCAGCTTCTTGTCACCGCGACAAAATACCTCAGCTGAACGTCTTAAGGAAGGAAGGTTCGTTTTGGGCTCACGGTTTTAGAGGCTCAGTCCCCAACGACCTGGTCCCATCACTTTGGGCATGAGGTTAGGATAAATATTATGGTGGAGAGTGGAACAGAGCTGTCCTCCACGTGGTCCCTGGAAAGCAGAGAGCTAGAGAAGTGGGAGAGGGATTGAGGACAGCACACCCTCACAAACGTGCTCGCAGTGAATCCGCAAGTGGATGAGCCCATTGTTGATTCACCAGGTGGGGACTGCATCTTCAGTACATAGCCTTTTGTGGAGGGTACTTCGTAGCCAAACCGTAAGAGAAGCCTCCGTCCTGAGTCTCCCGCTTTCTGTTCAGTTTGCAGCTGTGCACGTGTCTCTGACTTGAGATGCTGTGCTCTTCTACAGCCAGTCAGTGACTGCTGAGGAAGGAGGAGTCACTGTCCGGGGACAAGACCCTGACAGGTGATTCAGTCAGTCCCAAGTGGTCAGCCCTAAACACACAGGGGCAATGCTAAGCGGACTCAGGAGGTCGAATGTGTGTGTACACGTGCAGACTATGTGTAGATAAAACAGTGTCACAGAGGAGGTTGTGAATTTGCTACGGAAAGATAAGGGAGGATTTGGAGGGGGAGGGGTAGAAATGATGTGGTATAACTTTAAAGTATAAATTTCTCAAAATTAAATTAAGAAAGATTCTGTGCTCTAGACAAGAGAACATGGGTTGGCTGATCACTGGGAAGAACCTCTGGGATATTGGAGCACCACTGTCCAGCTTCCTGAGCCTACCCACACCTCTGATGTGATTCTGGAGAGTCTTCCTACATCTGTGTGACAGGCTGGGTATCACTGGCACAGGGCCCTCTCCTAGGAAGCATGAACACCATCACGCCTCTCTTCCTTAAACTGTAGAGCTCTGCCGCTATCGCCCTCATAGTTTGTGGCTACTGCGTCTCACACCGCTGGGAATTACTTCCGAAATCATGGGTGCTACTGACGGCAACCCATGGAGGCCTAAAAAGTGTTACAAGTGTTAGGCTTTGGGATATGGACCAATAGCATAGATTAGGAAAGCTCAGCAATAGAGAGGAAATGGATGGACTTCACACTCATTCCCCAGGGGTTCAATGGTTCCACTCAGCTACTCTCTCTCTCTCTGGATTTCTCCAGGAAATCCAAAACCTCATCAGGTCCAGACTAGCTTCCATCCGAAGGGAGCTCCCAGACAGGATGCCCCATTGTGTTCACGAAATCTTTCAAGAGGACTCCAGTCCCAGGACCCATTCCAAACCAGATCTAACCATCTAAGGTACAACCTTGAGATCAGAGGTGGAGTGACCCACATGCGCTTCAAGGGCCTCCTGAGACACAGGATTTTCAGTCCAAACCTGAGTAAATTCTGAGCAGATCCTATGAAGTGATCGCTCCTGCAGAGACCATTATATAATCAGAAGCTTCAGCGCGAGCCTACCATTCCCAGTATGGCATCAGCTGCCAGGAGCATATCCTGAGGCAGATGTGGAAGGCACGTGTGATCACTATGCATTCTGGTGCGTGTTTCAATAAGATAATTAGGGTGTCTTCTGCACATAGTTAGGATTCAATCAGTGACATTCCAAAATTAGTTTTAATTGATGGAATTTTATGTAATTATGACAACTATCTCTAAAATAAGTGATTAACTATTTCAATAAAAAAAGGAATGTTCTGAAAACAAACCTCTGCAGAATTAGAAATATTCTCTAAGATATCTGGCCAATTAAAAGTTCCTTGGATCTTGTTTTTACATTTTTTGCCGACAAAGGTTGCTTAGCAACCGTCAGCTGGATCTCTCATCAGTTTCTTCTCCAACCTTTGCTCCTGCAGCTTAGCGGGAAGAAAGGCGGGCGCTCTGCAATGGCCTCGCTTCTCAGTCACAAGCAGGCTGAGGGCTTTGAAATGTAGCAGACCCTATCGCCTGCTCCCAGGCTTATACATCTACAAGATGCGTTTCCAAAGGACAGTGAGTTCGGATGGGGGCTTAATTCACCAAGGCCCTTATAGCAATGAGAGGGTCCGTATAGCAACTGCTCTAAAGGAGAATTGCTTAGGCGCCGGGTAGAAGCATATCAAACAGGGGCAAACTGGTAGGCGTGGCACTGCTAAGGCCAGCTTTGGGCCGTGACTTGTCTAGGTGCCACTTCCACAGAGCTTCTAAAGTTTGATTGGTCTGTGTGGTAATCTGACTAATAATGGCCCCCCTAGGCTCCTTTAGCTATGGCCTTTTGGGAGTAGGCGTGATCTTCTTGGAGGCGGTGTGTCGCTGGGCTTTGGGGTTTCAAGAGTCTGAACTAGGCCCAGGCTCGCTCTTTCTGCTGCCTGCAGAACTCTGAGCCATTTCTCCAGCACCATGTCTGCTTGCAGGCCGCCATGCTACCCAGCATGATAGCGGATTAAACCTCTGTTTTAAATGTTTTCTAGGTCAAGGTGTCTCTTCACAACAACAGAACAGCGACTAAGACAGTTTGGCTCAGGGAAACAGGTTTTTGATGGAGCGGGGAGGGTAAGAAGGAATTACAAAGGAACTAGAGGACATGGACGAGACCACACAGAAAGATCCCGTCTCTGCGAGTTTAGCGCCGCATTCTAGACTTCTGAGGACTTAAGAAGTGAGAATCAACCCATTTTCCTCTGGTGCCCTGTCTTCCGGGAACACCACTTCTCACTCTCTTCCCCTTGTGTGGCATTGTGGGTCGCTTTCTGTCCCTGCCTTACTCCTTCTCTCCTTACCTGTACCAGCTACCCCAGCTTATTCAGAGCTGCCGGGCCTCCTAACTGACTGGTTTGGGAGCTGCTATCTACCTAAAGGTCTTCCTCCACGTTTCTTTCAGCTTCAGTTCTATGAAATTTTCGGGCATTTCTAGACCTTAAACCCAAGGAATTCCCTTGTCATTCTAGGCAAACTCACAGACCAATTGGCACTCACTTTGACTTAAGAAACTGCTACAAGATGAAGGTGGTAATATTAAACCATATCTTCCTTCCCAAATCAGACATTTTAGAATAGGGCCTTAACCAGAAAATGGGCATTATAGAAATATTTAGTATTAAGTCAGTGCTAGCACAGGGCAATCACCTAATCCAACACTACAAATGTCATCAGACTGAAGGGAAGTTGGGACCTGGGATTAAAGCCCAGTGACTGGCTTGTCTAACATTCAATAGACCCTGGTTTGATCCCAGTGCCACAGAGAAGAGGGAATTGGGCACTGGCATACACATAGGGAGAAAGCTATGTGACAGGATGCAGGAAGGAGGAGAAATCCACAAGTGAGGGGGGAGCCTAGACCAGATTCTTCTCTCAAGCCCTCAGAAGAAGCTGCCTTTCAATACTTCAATTTTGACCTTGTGCTGAACTGCGAAGCATTAGTTTTCTGTTTATGGTACTGTTAGGACAGCCCTCAGAATTTATATAAACTTTGGTACTGAAAGCGGAGCTCTACTATAATATCCACATGTATGAAGATTGCTTTGAAATTGGGTAGCACTGGAAGACTTGAGACTCACATTAAAAAGGTTGCTTTGCCTTGGAGAGACTGTTGACAGAGATACGCACGATAAAGGTAGCTCTGGGGAAGGCTTGGAAGGAAAAGACGTGAGCTGTGGAGAAAGTGGCCATTGTTGCAGAGAATAAATACATTTGCATTATGAACAGAATCTTACTAGGAATACCCACGTTAAAGGCATGGCTGGAGAAGTCCCTGAGAGCAGCAAGGCCGTTTTTGGAAACTGGAGAAAGGTCATCCTCATTACAGTGATGGGACTTGGCTGACTGGCACTCTGGCAGACAGAAGCAGAACTTGAAGCAAAGAACTTGGACACTTATTTCCCGAGATTTCTCTAAGCCAAGTGTGGAAAGGACGGGCTGTTTTCTCCTTGTTGCTTATGATAGAAATGTGAAAAGAGAAAAATAAATTGAAGTTTCCCAAGGAGAAGGAAACCATCCCTGGCTGTGGTGAGTCTCACCTTCTCCAGTGTTCTCTGCAAAGAGGACCAATAGCTACCCTAGCGAAAGCCAGAGGCAGAGAGGCAGTTATTCATGAAGCCTGTTTTGGAAGGTCCTCTAGTCTGATAGTCTGGATGCCCGTGAGTTGCTCAGACTTTGGATACCAGCTGAAACACCGCATCCTGACCTTCAAGGCAGAGATGCGAGGTGGAAGAAGGGGTAGAGGCCAATGGAGAAGCCACTGCTGCTAAGCAGTCAGGAGACACAGGCCCAGAGGCTCCTTTCTGAAACCCAAGGATAAGCCTAGGACAAAGCACAGGAGGCCATGCCGTCTAAACACCGCATAGCAATCCCTCCTAGCAGAAAAGCTGGGCGGAAACTTCCTGTTAGGGTTGTACACACAATGCATCCCTGAGATAGAAACTATCCATGTTTTTATCATTTAATCCTCGCAGAAGCCTTGGACACCAGCCTCACTCTCTTCATGCTATTGGCTTGGAGAGTAAACAAATTGCCTAAGAATTCGTGGCTGGAAAATGGAAAATCGGGCTTTCAAACCATACCTGATGTCAAGGTCTTTTGAGTTCAGAAGGAGATGGGGCTGTGTAACAATGACAAAGAATAAACAAAACTGGCCAAATTCACTCAGAATAAAAATAAAGTAATACACTTTACTTACTGCTCAGATAGCAAAGCATGTGGTTATGGCTATGTGTGTCTAAGACTGATGCACAAAACTACAGGACTAAGGGCCTGATAGTCCTTTCAATGGGGATGGGTTTCAACTCTGTGTGTTTACCACAGACCTCATTAAGATTTTTTATTCTCTGAGCTTGTAGTTACCTGTACTCAGCTGTGGTCTGAAAACAACGAAGAGAAAATTGCGTAAGTAAGTACTTCCTGTTTTGTATTTCACATCATTCTGAGTAGCATGATGAGATTTCAGAATATCACACTCTGTGCCATCCAAGATGTTATTTATCCCTTTGTCCAGTGTCTCCATGCTGTATATGTTACCTTTCTGTCAATCCCAGAAGCCTTGTACATTGTCGTTATCTTGCACGTGGCTTGAACACAGTGCTTGTGTTATATAGCCCTATTTTACTTAATAATAATTTCAAAGCCCAGAAGTATCGGTACTGGGAGTTCAGATATAGCAAAGAAAAACCACAAAGTGCGCCCTTTAAATGAAAAAAAAAATGACACCTCAACTTAATAAGGAAGAAAATCCCAGTCTGAGATTACTAAAATATGTGATATTTTGTATTGTAGGATATTCTACTACGGCATATTATTTTTTCTATTTTATTATTTGTTGTTGCTACTCTGTCTAATTGATAAAGGAAAGTTTATCACGAGTATTAGAGAAAGCATAAGATGTTTGTATGCAGGGTTTATCCATTTAAGGTCTTAGCATATATTCCTCCAGGTGGGGGAGGGCTATGTACAGTCTCTCTGTCTATGCTGATGTCCTTACTAAAGTCTGTACTTTTGTAGATATAGGTTTTTAGAAGTTTGATGCACAAAGCTGCAAGATCAAGTTGCAGTAGTCCTTCTAGAAAGGTTGCATGTGTCTGAGAATCTACATATCTGTTTGTCTGTCCATATTCATAGCCATTTCTATGAGTACAGCTGTCTGCAGAAAACAGGTAACAAATCACCCACACCTGGTAACACTTTCCAACCCTTCCAAATCCCAACTAACAAGATGCTGGGATAACCTTTAGCCAGAGGTGTCAAGGGAAATGTCTTTTCCATTTGCTGTCAGGATATAGATCCTTTGTCATACCGAAGGCATTTATCATTCTTACACCATCTGCATTTCAAGTGGCTTCCTCCTCAGAGCTGAAGTTTAAATGCTATTTTAGAGAATTCACAAATCTCTTGGTGACAATGATTTTTAAAGTTCATTCCTTAAGCCTTCATTGCAAGCTAAAATTTAAGATTTTTTAATACATTCTGCAAAATACCAGCTACAGTTGCTTTCTGCTTAAGAGAAATCGTTTCTCTGTTTAAATGACACAACATCTTGCCATCCCATCCCTTTGGGGCCTTTTATTTTTTTAGTTTATTTGTTGATTTTATTGAGCTATACATTTTTCTCTGATCCCCTCCCTACCTCCCCCCTCCCCTTCAACCCTCTCCCATGGTCCCCATGTTCCCAATTTACTCAGGAGATCTTGCCTTTTTCTACTTCCCATGTAGGTTAGATCTGTGTATGTCTCTCTTAGGGTCCTCATTGTTGTCTAGATTCTCTGGGATTGTGATTTGTAGATTGGTTTCCTTTCCTTTATGTTTAAAAACCACTTATGAGTGAGTACATATGATAATTGTCTTTCTAGGTCTGGGTCAAATCACTCAATATGATGTTTTCTAGCTCCATCCATTTGCCTGCAAATTTCAAGATGTTGTTATTTTTTTCTGCTGTGTAGTACTCCATTTTGTAAATATACCACATTTTCCTTATCCATTCTTTAGTCAAGGGACATTTAGGTTGTTTCCAGGTTCTGGTTATGACAAAAAATGTTGCTATGAACATAGTTTAGCATGTGTCCTTGTGGCACGATTGAACATCCTTTGGATATATACCCAAAAGTGGTATTGCTGGGTCTTCAGAAAGACTGTTTCCTAATTATCTGAGAAATCACCACACTGACATCCAAAGGGCTGTACCAGCCTGCATTCCCACCAGCAATGGGAATTCCCTTTACCTCACATCCTCTCCAGCATAAGTTATCATCAGTGTTTTTGATCATGACCATTTTTACAGGTATAAAATAGAAACTCAGAGTTGTTTTGATTTGCATTTCTCTAATGACTAAGGATGTTTAGCATTTCCTTAAGTGTCTTTCATCCATTTTAGGTTCCTCTGTTGAGAGTTCTCTGTTTAGGTCTGTACTCCATTTTTTATTGGATTATTTGTTCTTTTGATGACCAATTATTTGAGTTCTTTGTATATTTTGGAGATTAGCCCTCTGTCTGATGTGGGGTTGGTGACGATCTTTCACATTCTGTAGGCTGTCGTTTTGTCTTCTTGACCGTGTCCTTTGCTTTACAGAAGCTTTTCAGTTTCGGGAGGTCCCATTTATTAATTGTTTCTCTCAGTGTCTGTGCTATTGGAATTATATTTAGGAAGTGGTCTCCAGTGCCAATGTGTTCAAGTGTACTCCCCACTTTCTCTTCTATGAGGTTCAGAGTGACAGGCTTTATGTTTAGGTTTTTGGTCCATTTGTACTTGAGTTTTGTGCATTGTGATAGATATGGATCTATTTTCATTCTTCTACATGTTGATATCCAGTTATGCCAGCACTATTTGTTAAATATGTTTTCTTTTATCCATTTGATATTTTTTGCTTCTTTTTCAAAAATCAGGTGTTAGTAGGTGTGTGGATTAATATCCAGGTCTTCGATTCCATTCCATTGGTCCTCCTGTCTGTTTTTATACCAATACCAGGCTGTTTTCAGTACTGTAGCTCTATAGTAGAGTTTGAAGTCAGGGATTGTGATGCCTCCAGAAGTTCTTTTATTGTACAGGATTGTTTTGGCTATCCTGGGTGTTTTGCTTTTCCATATGAAGCTGAGTACCTTTCTTTTGAGGTCTGTGAAGAATTTTGCTGGGATTTTGATGGACATTGCTTTGAATCTGTAGATTGCTTTTGATAAGACTGCCTTTTTTAGTATGTTAATTCTACCTACCCAAGAGCATGGGAGATCTTTTCACTTTCTGGTGTCTTCTTCAATTTCTTTCTTCAAAGATTTAAAGTTCTTGTCATACAAGTCTTCCACTTGTTTGGTTAGAGTTACTCAGAGATATTTTATGCTATTTGTGGCCATTGTAAAGGGTGATGTTTCTCTGATTTCTTTCTCGGTGCATATATTATCTGTGTACAGGAGGGCTACTGATTTTCTTGAGTTAGTCTTGTATCCTGATACATTACTAAAAGTGTTTATAAGTTGTAGAAGTTTTTTGGTAGAATTTTTGGGGTCACTTATGTAAACTATCATATCATCAGCAAATAATGAGAGTTTGACTTTTTCTTTCCCGATTGTATCCCCTTGATCTCCTTTTGTTGTCTTTTTGCTCTAGCTAGGACCTCAAGAACTATATTGAATAGATATGGAGAGAGTGGACAACCGTGTCTTGTTATGATTTCAGTGGAATTGCTGGGAGTTTCTCTCCATTTAGTTTGATGTTGGCTGTTGGCTTGCTGTTTATTGCCTTTATTATGTTTAGGTATGTTCCTTATATCCCTGCTCTCTTTAGGACCTTTATCATGAAGGGATGTTGTATTTTGTTGAAAGCTTTTTCAGCATCTAATGAGATAATCATGTAGTTTTTATTTTTCAGCTTGTTTATATGGTGGATTACGTTGACAGATTTTCATACGTTGAACCATCTCTGCATGTCTGGGATGAAGCTGACTTGATAATGGTGGGTGATGGTTCTGATGTGTTCTTGGATTCGATTTCCAGTATTTTATTTAGTATTTTTGCATCAATGTTCAGGAGTGAGATTGGTCTGTAATTCTCTTTCTTAGTAGTGTCTTTCTGTGGTTTGGGTATCAGGGTAATTGTAGCCTCATAAAAAGAGTTTGGCAATGTTCCTTCTGTTTCTATTGTGTGGAACAATTTGAGGATTATTGGCATTAGTTTTTCTTTCAGAATCTTTTAGAATTCTGAGCTGAAACCATCTGATCCTGGACTTTTTTTGGTCGGGAATCTTTTGATGATTGTTTCTATTTATTTAGCAGTTATAGGTCTATTTAATTTGCTTATGTGGTCTTGATTTTATTTTGATAAGTGATATTAATCCAGAAAGTTGTCCATTTCCTTTAAGTTTTACAATTTTGTAAAATACAGGTTTTCAAAATATGATCTGATTATTCTCTGTATTTCCTCCATGTCTGTTGTTATGTCCTCCTTTTCATTTCTGATTTTGTTAACTTGGATAGTCTCTCTCTACCTTTTGGTTAGTTTGGATAAAGGTTTGTCTATTTTGTTGATTTTCTTGAAGGACCAACTCTTTGTCTCATTGATTCTTTGTATTGTTTTCTTTGTTTCTATTTTGTTGATTTCAGCTCTAACTTTGATTATTTTCTGCCATCTAGTTCTCTTGGGTGAGTTTGCTTCTTTTTGTTCTAAAGTTTTCAAATGTTCTGTTAATTTACTACTTTGGGGTTTTTCCAGCTTCTTTATGTAGGCTTTTAGTGCTATGAACTTTCCTCTTAACACTGCTTTCATTGTGTCCCATAAATTTGGGTATGTTTTGTGGTTATTTTATTGAATTTCAGGAAGTCTTTAATTTCTCCATTTATTTCTTCCTTGACCCATTGATGATTCAGGTGAGCATTGTTTAATTTCCATGTGTTTGTGGGCTTTCTGCAATTAGTGTTACTGTTGATTTCTAGTTTTAAGCCATAGTGATCCAGTAAAATACATGGTGTTATTCCATTTTTTTTAATCTGTTGAGGTTTGTTTTGTTACTGAGTATGTGGTCAGTTTTTGAGAAGGTTCCATGAGGTGCTGAGGAGAAGGTATATTCTTTTATGTTTTGATGGAATATTCTGTAGATGGTGTGGGAGGTCCTTCTGCCTATGTGTTGCTTTTATTGGTTAATGAATAAAGAAACTGCTTTGGGCCTATAGCAGAGCTATAGGGGAACAGAGCTAGGCATGGAAAACTAAACGAAATGCTGGGAGGAAAAAGTCAGAGTCAGAAAAAAGCCATGGAGACAAACACACTGAAACTTTGATTTTTGGCCACAACCTCTTGGTGATGCACAGATTAATGGAGATGGGTTAAATTGATATGTAAGAGTTAGCCAATAAGAAGCTAGAGCTAATGAGCCAAGCAGTGATTTAAATAAAATGGTTTTTGTGTGATTATTTCGGTTCTGGGTGACCTCCTCCCATGCAACATATAGATGATGTCTGTTAAGTCCATTTGAGTCATATCATCTGTTAGTTCCCTTATTTCTCTGTTATTTTTTTTTTCTGACTGACCTGTCCAGTGGTGAGAGTGGAGTGTTGAAGTCTCCCACTATTAGTGTGTGTGGTTTAATGTATGATTTAAGCTTTAGAAGTGTTTCTTTTACATATGAAGGCGTCCTTGTATTTGGGGCATAGACGTTCAGTATTGAGATTGCCTCTTGATGATTTTTCCTGTGACTAATATGAAATGACCTTCTTTGTATTTTTTTTTTGATTTTAGTTTGAAGTCTACTTTGTTAGATAATAGGATAGCTACACCCACTTGTTTCCATTTGATTGGAAATTTTTCCCAACCCTTTGCTCTGAGGCGATGTCTGTCTTTGAGGTTGAAGTGTGTTTCTTGTATGCAGTACAAGTATATCCAATCTGTTAGTCTGTGTCTTTTTATAGGTGAGTTGAGTCCATTTACATTAAGGGATATTAATGACCAGTGATTGCTACCTCCTGTTCATTTAGTTTTCATTGTTGGTGATATTAATTTGTGTGTTTTTCCTTCTTTGGGATTTGCTGCTGTTAGATCATCAATTGTGTGTATTTTTGTTGATGTAGTCAACTTCCTTGCTTTGGAGTTTTCCTTCTAGTACTTTGTGTAGGGCTGGGCTTGTGACTAGGTATTGGTTAAATTTGGTTTTGTCATAGAATGTCTTGTTTTGTCCTTTTATGGTGATTGAAAGTTTTGCTGGATATAATAGTCTAGGCTGGCACCCCTAGTCTCTTAATGTCTGCATAACACTTGACTAGGACCTTTGGGATTTCATTGTCTCCATTGAGAAGTCAGGTGTAATTCTGATAGGTTTGTCTTTATATGTTACTTAGCCTTTTTCCTTTGCAGCTCTTAATATTTTTTATTTATTCTACATGTTTAATGTTTTGATTATTATGTGGTGAGGAGACTTTTTTTGATCCAGTCTATTTGGTGTTCTGTATGCTTCTTGTATCTTCATAGACATATCTTTCTTTAGGTTGGGAAAGTTTTTTTTTCTATGATTTTGTTAAATATATTTTCTGTGCTTTTGAGTTGAACTTCTTCTTCTATACCTATTATCCTTAGGTTTTGTCTTTTCATGGTGTCCCATATTTCCTGGAAATTTTGTTAGATTTAATGTTTTCTTTGACTGATGAGTCTATTTCCTCTATTGTATCTTCGGTGCTTGGGATTCTCTCATCTTTCTCTTGTATTCTGCTGTTTATGCTTTCAGTTGTGGTTCCTGAGCATTTTCTCATGATGTCTATTTCTATAAATTTTTGGTTTGTGTTTTCTTTATTGTCTCTATTGTAGTTTTCAAGTCTTGAATAGTTTTTTTTTCATATGTTTGATTGCTTTTTCTTGGTTTTCTTTAAGGGATTTGTTGATGTCATCTAATTTTTTATTTGTCTTTTCCTCCATTTCTTTGAAGGAATTTCTCATTCCTTTTTAAAGGCATTAAACATTCTATTAAAGTTATTTTTTAGGTCATTTTCTTCTGCTTCATCTATATTTGGTTGTTCAAGTCTTGCTGTTGTAGGTCACTAGGTTTTACTGGTGTCATGTTCCTCTTTGTGGTGTTGTGTGTGCTCTTACCTTGTTTACCCATCTTTTCCTTTAATTGGTGTCATTGGGGCTATCTGTGACACTGGAGATCAATCTTCCAGGTGCCAGTGAATCCAAGGCTCAGATGGTTGCTCCTCATGGTACAGTTAGTGCCACGGTTCCAGTCACCTTGTTGATCACTCTGTGTTCCTGGAGGTCACTCAGTGCTCTCTGGGTTTACTCCACTCTTGTGGAGTTTGCTGTCTCAGGCCTGTTCTGGCCTAGGTTGCCAGCTCAGACCTGTTTCTGTAAATGTCCCCAGTCTGGATCTGCTCCTGCAGAGGTCCCTGGCTTGGGATTGGTTCCACAAAGATCTCTGGCTCCAATCTACTCTCTTAGAGGTCCCAGATTCAGGTGTGCCTAGACCCACAGAGGACCTGGCTCAGGTCTGGTTCTTTGGAAGTCCCTCAGCAGTTTCTCCCCTATACCTGCTCCTGTGTAGTTTGCTGTCTCAGGTCTTCTCTAGCCTAGGTTGATGGCTCAGTCCTATTTCCATAAATGTCCCTGGTCTAGATCCACTCCCACTCATGTGGAGTTTGCTTTCTCAGGCCTGTTTCAGCCTAGGTTGCTGGCTCAGTCCTGTTCCTGTGGAGTTTGCCATCCTAGGTATGCTCCAGCCCAGGTCACTGGCTCAGTCCTGCTTCTGTGAAGTTCACTGCCTCAGGCCTGCTCTGGCTCAGCCACAGGTTGCTGGCTCCTGTTTCCATAAATGTCTTTGGTCTAGATCCGCTCCCACTCATGTGGAATTTGCTGTCTCCAACCTGCTCCAGCCTAGGTCACTGGCTTAGTCCTGCTCCTTTGGAGTTCACTGTCCCAGGCATGCTCTGGCCCAAGTCGCTGGCTCAGTCCTGCACCTGTGAAGTTCGTTGCCTCAGTGGCTCAGTCTGGGGCATTTTATCTAACATGCTCTGTATTATCTGTGTAGAATAACAGGGAGCACTTTTTAGCCTTATGACCTTTGGATTAGAGGCAAATTCCTGGCCAATGCTTACATTTAAAATATGTCTCAGGCTTATGACAAATTATCCTGGTTTACTTCACTGAGTGCATTTTTTTGCATACAGAAACTTGTCACACTTTACATATACATCATGATCATTTCTATGTAGACTTCATTCACTTAAGAATAGGTCAAAGTTCTAAGAATTGAAGATCTAATTGTCTGGGGTATGTAAAATACTGAATTTTATCTATCATTGTTGTGCATGCTGTGCAGGTGTGCTTGTGCCCTGGAGTAGTGCAGCTCAGAAGAAAATGGTGAGGAGCTGTTGCTCTCCTTCCACTCAGCCATGGGTCCCCAGGTCACCAGGCCTGCATGGCAAGTGTGTAACTGCAGAGTCCCTGGGCAGTGCCATTTTGATTTTGTTTTATCTGTTTTATAAACAGCTGATAACCAGGCTCTTTTTTTCTGTCTTCCAGTGCCAGGCCATTTGTAGATTTTTAAAAATCAGCGAAGGCTCATCATGAAGGAGCCTCTGCAGGCCCCTTGTTCTGATGGAGACCATGTGACAACTTCATGCAACCTTCATGGTTTTACCTGTGCTTATCATGGATTTCTACTGACCCATAAAGTATTTGGCACATAGCACATGCTAAATGAGAGATGAGAATTTAGAAGACAGCCCTAATTGTAAAAAGCTGGCAATACTGACAATATCATAAGCCGGGGCTAGAAAGTCAGTAATCCTAACACATTCAACTCCCCTCAACTTACATCAAAAGGAAATATGTGTGGTGAGCTTATAATTATGCATGCTTCATGATCAAATTTACCCTGGTAGAAGAGGACTGCTGTTGGCCAAGTGCTGACCAGAACGGATCTGCTCATTCCGTGGTACATATTACGTTTCAACCTGTTCTTCCTCCACTGTCTACCTGCAAGTTCTGGGAACTTATTGGACACTTTAATTCAAGGTATAATCTTTTACCATGCCTTTTTATATCATGGAAGTCAAACCACATATCCACGCTTGTCTATACTTTGATTTCAGACTTTGAGCTTCACAACCTGGCAAGAACAGTTTTCTGCTTTTTGAGTTGCTCAACTAGTGCCAA
Source organism: Neodon shergylaensis (assembly GCA_025134845.1). Taxonomy (NCBI): domain Eukaryota; kingdom Metazoa; phylum Chordata; class Mammalia; order Rodentia; family Cricetidae; genus Neodon; species Neodon shergylaensis. Next base: position 647,318 of record JABTXL010005488.1, read on the forward strand.
TTAGGTGTAGAAGCCCCAGATACCTATTGTTCCTTTCCATTGTGCCCTTGACAATATGCAAACTTTACACAGAACAGAGAACCATAAAAACACTGAGATAATGGGCTAGAGAGACAGCTCAGCAGTTGAGAGTACATACTGTACTTGTAGATGACCAGCATTTGTTTCCCAGCACCTAGGTCAGGTGGCTCACAACTGCCTGTAACTCCAGCTTTGGGGATCCAACATCTCTGACTTCCATGGACACTGTACTTTGTGCACACACCACAGACACAAACAATTAAAAATAGTAAAAAATAAATATTTTAAAAATATTAAATTATACCCCTTCTCGGTCCATGAGGATTTATGCACAGATAATGGTTAATGAAGGAGGGGGAGACATTTTCTTCACTGGTGTAGCCCCTGGTGAGCACACATTCATCTACAGACACCTCTATTCACGTTTCTTTAAATACACTCAACCAAACACACTGGGCCATGAAAACAAGACGTGAAAGTAAAAACCAAAAAGAGATATAGAAAGTAGAAGTAGAAGAGAAAGGGTAGAGAGTAATTACAACTGAAATCGTGTATATGTATGAAAGATTCATAAAATCTAATGTGTGTGCAATTAATATGTACCAACAAAACACTTGAATATTGAGTTTCAGCTTCTAATATGCATGTGAAGCATTTAGCATTAAAATGTCAGAAACTAATTTGAATTGTTAAAAAGCAAGTTGGTCATGTTCAACAAGTAACTGCTTCAATATTTTATATATTAGAAACATAATAGAGGCTACAAAATAAAGACATAATTTATTTAATGAAAGTTTAATTTCAATTACACATATGCAATATGCATACATGCATGCCATTTTATTGGGGGTCAGGTTTCCTGACCCCTTTCCCTCTCACATACAGAACCAATGGTTTTAAAAGACTTGGTTTTTGATTGTGTGTATGTGTGTGTGTGTGTGTAGGAGTATGTGCACATGTGCAGGTGGCCACAGAGGCCAGAATTAGGGCATAAGAATTCTTGAAACTGGAATTGCATGTGATTGTGAGCTGCCCAAAGTGGGTGCTGGGAATTGAACTCAGGTCCTCTGCAGGAACAGTATACTCTCTTAATCACTGAGCCATTTCTCCAGTCCTGCACCAAGATTTGTATGCCCATAGTTCATTCTTCCATCATTCACACACATTCAAAGCTCTTGGATACAAGAGTGCTTGGGTAACCATCTATTTCCGATTCATGATCAGAGTTAATGTAACCCATTCTCCGTATAAAACATCTCCCCAGGGACTACACAGGGCTCTTTGAGAGCTGTATTTATGCTTCCAGATTCCCCAGGTAGCAGTTAGTAATTCTCTGCATCAGGACACTAAGTGGAAATTCAGAATAATTACCAGAACCTACCAGCTGTTTCACTGTTGGCATTTTTTTTTGGAACGCATAAGTGAAGTAAACAAGCACCTTGATAAGACATTCTACAGATTTTGTCCAGAAAGTATCCAAATTCAGATAAATAATGTTATTGAGATAACATAATGTATTGAAATATAATGTCAGCCCTGCCAACTCACATTTCCTCAGTTTTCCCTAATAATCTTTCACTGTTCTAAGATCCTGAAAGGGAATATCACTCAGACACCTCAACGGACAGTTTCTCAGCCTTTGCTTTGGAAGCCTTTAGAATTTCGAGTCAGCTGTGGTGCTGGATATGTCTCTTGTGTTTGTAATGATGACTCTGGGGTTACAGATTTGGGGAGGGACCACAGAAATGAAGTACTATTTTCACTGTGTCATATGAAGGGTCCCCACTATTAACATGACTTAGGTCACCTGACTTGTAGCAGTTCTGTTCTGTTTTTTGCCCTATAAGCTTGTCCCATCCAAGCCTGTCACCCTGCTCTTTAGAAGGCTGCAGTCTGTACGTACAACCTCCATCTAAAGAGATAGTTTTGCCCTGTCTCTGGCATCTAGTGTCTGATAAATTATTTGTAATCTTTCTATTCAAAATTATTTACCTATTCTTCCACATTTATTTATCTTCTCTGTCATGTATTTATGTCAATGCAGACTTATAGATATTTATTTTATAGTTTTGTGTCACACCACCTCCTGCGGAGTCTACGTGGTCTCTCACGTAGGCTGTGGCACAAGCTTCAAGGAAGAGTGCCCGCAGAGAAGGTGTGTGTGTGCTGTGCTTCCTGCATCAGAGCCCTTGCACCTTTGGCATTACCTGCTTATGTTCTAAGGAACGCAGTCTGGTTTCTTCTGGAAGGGAAGATAGGATGTTTAAGTTTCCAGAGTCTACTGATGAGATATTGCTATATACAGGACTATATGATGCTAATGGAGGAAGATGGGTTAATATTCAAGGGAAAACGTTTTCAAGTTTAATCTGGTGCTTAGTAAATGAAGAGCAAAAGGCAAACTTAATTAAGCAATTAAGACAGATTCAACAAAATGGGATAAGGACGGAAGAGAGAGATAAATGCCTATAACTTCTTGAGATTGGTTTTGGGAAAAGTTTAAAAAGGAGTTAGAAATATGGAGAAGGAGAAGGAAATAAGTTCTGCTGCATAGATGGCAGAAATATAAAAAGACTGGAAACTGTGTGACTGTTAACCACAACTGCTTGCCCTTAGCTCAGAATGCCATGAACTCATAGCCTAGATAAAGATTTATATTGAAATAATGCCAAGCCATGCCTAGCATGACCAACTGCAGACTCACACCGGGGATATCTGTCTGAGAAAATCTATTCTCATGTATCTGATATAATGATTCTCAGAATAATCTGTATCACATGAAAAAAACAATACATGCTGTTAAGAATCTTTTCTGTATAAAGGATGAGCTTCATGCCTAGTAAAGACGCATTCGGATGCGATTCCTTTGAGTCTTGTCTGTCATTCGCCAACTCCTTACCCACCTATTTCTGAGGCCCTGTCCCATTGGTCCCAGTGCCCCGGCTGAGCTGGTCCATAACAGTTTTGAGTTATAATTCAACACACTTGGTTGTTTAGACTTTTTGATCTTTGCCAAGGAACACATGCTCAATCAATTGCTGTGTCCCTCTGACATCTTTGCATCACCACAGATTCTATTTTAAACCCTTTGTTATTTCTAGAACCATGAGTTGTTGTTTTTTTTTAACACATCTCCTGGTTCCTTCCCACAAGCAAGGAGTTCTCCAAGGAGAACCAGCTTGTTTAATTGAAGGATTCTATTGGGAGACAATATCTGGACACAAAGGAGGTTTGTTGTTAGGGTGTTTCTTGACTTTAGGCCCTTTCAGCTGATGTAGCTTTGAAATACATGCATACATGTTTCTTGGGATCTATGCTTCCTTATACATAAGCATATGTGTTTATATATACTTCTGTACATTATCTTATTCATCCATGAAAGTCCATGCTGATGTTTCAAATTCTTCTTGCTTTCTCATTTAATTCCAGTGCACAGATATAGCGGCTTTACCTCTAACCTCAAGGAAACAGCCTTATGAACTGCAGTACTGTGCTTACATGTAATATTTGGTCTTTAGCTTTGCAGAACCTATTCATTTCTTTAGTTTCTTAGATCAGGACTCCTCCCCATCCCACCTGACTGGATTACTTTACAGCATTCTATAGTCCAGTCTAGGATCCTCCCACTTCTATTTTTAACGATTTAATTTTCAATGTAAATTAGTTTTGGGGGATTTCATACATGAACACTGTATTGAGATCATTTCCACTGCTCCCTCTGTCCCTCCCACTCCTCTTGTGCCTCCCACTTCCTCTCAAATTCAGGACTTCTTTGTCTATTGTCTATAATTATTACTTATATATATGCATAGATGTACATTATATTTTCACGTTTAGTACATATATATAACAGATAATATTATTGTATAATATATGATAATTACATTATATGTTATATATTTTATGCATATGCATATATGTACCAGTAATATTATAGACAATAGATATGTTACCTAAGCAAGACTGGCATAATGATGCCAGTTGGCACTCCTGCCTTTTTCATGATGTCATATTCCTGAAGCCATGTAACACAAAGCTTCTTCAGACTGATTTCTCTCACTGGAGATATTTATTAAAGATTGATTGTAGCTCATCCCTTTTGATCATCAAGTGGCATTGCAGTGAGTGTCTATACTTCTGTTCTCTCACCCACTCACATTTTGGGAGACGTTTCTGTTTCAAGGAACTATTATTATTGTTATTATTATTATTATCATTATCATTATCATCATCATCAATGCTGCTCTAAGCATGAATACCTGGGCTTTTGTGCAGACACGTTTTAAATTAGTTGGGAAATACCTCATAGCAAGGTCTCTGGATGTACCATCAGTCCCATTTTATTCTTATGGGGGCAGTGTGGCTGCCTGGTAAAGCTTTTATGTGGTTCTGCATCCCGGCCATGAAATACTCCTGCAGCCTTCTGCCGTCGGCAGCTGCCATGTCTGTTCCTAGAGCTTTAACTGTCTTAAGAGGTGTGCAGCCAGCGCTGCTACACTTCAGAGCCCTGTGACAAACAAGGCTGAGCCTCTTTTCAGGAATTTATTATTGTGTATCTTCTCTGGCGACGTAACTGCTCATTGGCTTTGTTATTTTTAAACGAAATCATCTGCTATTTTATTTTCAAATCCATCACAGTCACAAAAGCAAGCAAAATTTCTTCTATTTCAAGACATTCTCATTTTTAGACCTTTGCATTTTATGTCTACAGTTACTTTCTGCTTAATGTTTTTTGTTCACAAAGTTCCATTCAGGTTCTCCTTCTCCACAGGTGGACATTTGACTATTCCAGCAGCAGCTGTTGGAAAACAAACCTTTCTTCATTGTGTTGTCTTGTTGACTTGTGAAAGGAAGGCTAATATAGTTGTAAAAGTCTACTTCAGAGATTTCTATTTTGTTTTACCCACCTATATGAGAGTTTTTTAATTGATAGGATTCTGAAATGCTTATAAATAAATTCCTCAAAATAGCCCTACAATTTAATCATTAAACACTCCCAGATATTTTGAAAAATACTTGAAAGAAAAGATATCCCATAGTCATGGGCCAGTGCAAGGATTTGCTTGAGAATGGCCCCCACAGGCTCGTCTATTTAAGGGTCTAGTCACCAGGAAGTGGAAACATTTGAAAGGATTAGAAGGATTAGGAGGCTTTGTAGGAAGTTATCACTGGGATGGGCTTTGAGGTTTCAAGAGCCCATACTAAGTCCAGTGTCTCTGTCTGTCTGTTGATCAGGATGTAGAACTCTCAGCTACTTCTCCAGCACCTACCTGCCTGCCACCATCCTCCCTACCATAATAGACTAAACCTCTGAAACTGTAAGCAAGTGAATTGCCTTGGTCATGGTGTCTCTTCACAGGAATAGAGCAATAACTAAGATAACCAATGACTAAAATATTTATTTATATCACTTTATTTTTTATATTTGCCTTTAGATTTGATGCATTCTAATAAAAAAACAGTGTAATTTTCTGGGGCAAGTGACAAGGATATTCTAAAGTTTATATCAAAATACTAAGCCAAATCCTAACCATATCCAGATACTAACCATATCCAGAAAAATCTTGAAAAAGATAAACAAAGTTGGAGTAATGACACTTTCTGATTTCTAAGCCTAATACTATCATACATTAATCAAGACACTGCTGTTTGAGGATAAGGGGGGAATTGAGAGTTCATAAGTAAATACTTGCATTAATTTTCGACAAGATTCCAAGGTTACCAAATAAAGAAATAAGAAGATTTTAAAAATACAAATATGAAAAACAATGATGTCAGATTCCTACCTCACCAAAAATTAAACAATCCCAAAAATGGTATAGAGCTAAGGGAAAGAGCTTGAGATGAAACTAATGGGTCAGTGTGAGTAAACCTCCATACCTCAGGTTATGAGATGGATTCCTAAACATGGCACCAAAAACAAAAGTAGCAATAAAATACCTAAACTGAATTTCATGAAAACTAAAAATGTTCATTTTCCAACTGCTACTATCCAGAAAGTCAAAAGGAGACTAGGGAGATGGCTCAGGGGTAAGCGGGTAAGGTACTGCTATGAGGAGGTGAGGGCCTGCCCCAGCACCACAGAAAAGCAAGGCACAGCAATGTGTATCTGCAGTCTTAGCACTGGGGATACACGAAGGGGACGAGCCCTGAGACTCACTGGCTAGGCAGCTTAGCAAATGACTGTGAGCTCCGAGTTCAAATATTAAGGTAGAGAAGCAGTTGAGGAAGAAGCTTGTTGTTGACGTCTGTCCTCCACGTGTCCCCACATGGAAGAGAGCATCCAATTATACATGCATCACACACTTGCACGCGCACACACAGTGAATGTAAAATAAACAAATAAAATATTAATTGTTAAGGACATCATTTCACCCTGCTCTAATGACTGTGAGCAAAAACAATAGACAAGTCCTGGTGGAAGTGTAGAGAAACTAGGATGTTCATCCACTGTTGTGTGGATGAAAATGGTATAGCAATTTTGCAGAATCGTTTGACAGCTACACAGATATTAGACCCACAATCACCATGTATCTGAACTCCACATCTGGACATATGGTGTACATCACTGAAGGGGTGCTCAGACAAAAACCTGCCCATGGTCATCATAGAAGCTCCACTCACTACAATGCAGGTCTATAAAATTCTGGGTGGCATAACAATAGAAAAACCATTCAGTAATAAAATATTATGAAGTGGGGTTGGAGAGATGGCTCAGTACTGACTGCTTTTGTGGAGGATTCAGGTTCAGCTCCCAGCACCCAGGTGGCAGTTCACACCCATCTGTAACTCTAACTCTGGGGTCCCCACGCCCTCTTCTGGCCTCTGTGAGCAACAGGCCTACACATGGTGCATATACAAATGTACATGCAAGTATTGGAGTCTGCTTCTTTTGCTGTGGTAAAGATTGTGACCATAGCAACTGGGGAAGGAAAGAGGTTTACACACCCTCATTACAGTCGGTCTCTGAGGAAGTCAGGGGAGGAACTTAAGGTAGAAACTTGAAGGCAGGAGCTGATCCGGGGGCCATGGGGGAACACTGCTTGCCTACTGGTTGTTCCTTGTGGCTCTTTCATCCTGCTTTCTTTTACCATGAAGGACCACCTATTCAGGGTGGTCACTGCTCACTGGGGACTGGTCCCCTCACATTAATCATGAACCAGGAAAATGTATTATAGGCTTGCTTATAGGCCAATCTGATGGAGACATTTTTCTCAACTGAAGTTTCTTCTGGTATATTCCCTTGTAACAAGTGAAGAGAAAACCAATCTGCACACAGGAAAAGCACCCATACACAAAAAATTAAAATGTATAATTTATGAATTATGAATTTGTTTTTTAAAATAAGTCTGAAGTCAGATAAGTAAAGGAGATGACTTAGCTAGCACATCCCAGACCCTGGGTTTTATCTCAAACACAAGCAAAGAGAAAGAAAGATATGAAGTACCAATGTTCCAGCATGGTAGGCTGTGGGAGTGTTAGACTTCATCGGAGAAGCTGGGACAGGGGCTTATGGACTGCAATTCCAAGAGGATGGAAATGTCATACAGGCAAATCCACAGACGCTGAAAATGTGGAGAAAGACAGGAGTGATGGCTAGTTCTGTGTGCATGACTATATGTGTGAGTATACATGTGTGTGCATGCATACATGCACGTGTGTGCATGTATGTGCAAGTGTGTATGTGTGTTTCTGTGTGTTACAGAAGAGAATTTATATATAATGAGATTATATTGAAGATTGCAGGTTCTACATGCATCAACAATGCGGAATTATGTTTGTGAAGGTTGATTCTTCCGATCCTAAAAGCTTGCTGTGAAAGCAACCAACTGAGCAGCACTCAACAAACCATAGTAGGGGGGCTGTCAAGATGCTCCAGCCAGTAAGGCCTCTGCTGTGCCTAGGGAAGAGAGAGGTGACCCCACAACCTTGTCCTCTGACCTCTACACACGCTGACACAGACATGCGAACGGACACCAACACACACCATACATGAACACACTCACATATAGCAGTATAAAGTTTAAAAAAATTAAAAAGGAAAACATACCAAGGTCTCTCTAGGCTAATAAGCATATCAGTCATTTCTAGGAATGACAATATATGTTATAACCTGTCATATTATGTGCATATTTGAGACAAGTCAGTCAACTAAGAGCTTCATTTAATTGTAAAACAATTTGTAAGACAAATTGACTAAAAACCAATCGTCTGGCTCCCTGATGGCACTGCCGCTGTTACTCTCACGTGGCTTCCTGTTTGACCAAACTTTACCGCAGGGCTCCTTTCCAAGGAGGTTTCCAGAACAGATTACAGAGTGAAGTGTACACAAAGCTACACTTCAGTGTGTTCCCCAAACGTGTGTGGGACGTTAAATGACCAGCTTGTAGACTAATTTAAAATGGTTTCATCTGTACTGGTATGAATCTATAAAACACAGCCAAATTAAGCAAAAATTTTCTTTCCGTTGTTTCTTTTGTTCCAAAAATAATTTATTGCTTGACAAACCTTAAGTATGATCTGGTTACCCTACCAACTGTGCTGGAAAAAGTCCAGGTGGAGTGTCTATCTGGTTTACATGCACAGCTTCCATTGCTTCACTTCTTGTTGCTAGGCAACCACCCACCAGCATATGAAAAATGTATTTCTAATCAAGTTTTTATTTTATGTGGCCTTAGGAAAGGAAGAAATAAAGCCCATGCACATATAAAATATCTTCCAGAGTGACTTTGAATTGAAAAAATTTGATTTATCATTAAAATTAAAAATTGTAACCTTGTGCTCAGTTATCCCTGAATGAGGGGGAGTCATAACTCAGAAACCTTCTCCTTTTTCCTGAAATGGCTGATTCATTTTGTCTGCTAAAATCATTATCACTGGGTGTGGTGGCATTTATCTGTAGTCCCAGTGCTTACAAGTCTGAGCAGGAGGGTGGAAAATTCAAAGCCAGCATGGGCTGTATAATGGGACCCTGTCCCAAAACAAACAAACAACAAATTCAAGGGCTTTGTTTTCTAGAAAGTTAAATATTGAAATTATTTGACTCATTTTATTTACATTAATTTGTTCAATAATTTATATTGAGCACTCATTGCATTAGTCAACATGGAAAAAACTAAAGCAATTATGTAACAGGTACTGTCTTCAAGATGATCACCTAATAAGGAAATGGGGAAAAATGGAAATATCAGTCTGCAAAGGAGTTGTACCCTGCCTACTAGGTAGGGTCCTACTCAGGGGTCCACAGGAACACAAGACTGAGCCTGCATTGTTAGTATGATAGTCAGCACCCAAGTGTTAAGTACTAAGTACCAAGCATCTAAGTACTAGTACCAGAGTAACAACTTGGAGTATTGCCAAACGTGGTAAACCAATGTGTGAGGATCCATTGGGCATTGCTGGATTAACTGCTGTCCATGGCCTACACTCCAAACCCGAGGGGCCTGGGAAAGAAGAACACTGACCTAACTCTGATCCGAGGAAGGTTGGACAGGACCACAGCCCAAGAACAGTCTGTCTGCTGCAGAGCGGAAGTTCAAGGTTTCCATTGCCGTGATAAAGCACCTTGACCAAAGCAGCTTAGAAGAGAAAGGGTTTATTTGGCTGACACTTCCTAGTCACTAGTACACCGTGCAGGGGAGTCAGGGTGGGGAACTTGTCATTTTAAAGCCACGCCCAGAGCAGAGAGAAATAAATTCAGACAAGACTGCATGCTGGTCTGTGCTCGGCTTCACTTGCCCGCTCTCACAATACAAGATCCCCTTGCCTGGGGAATAGTGTGCTACCCGCAGTGTGGCGGGGTCCACATTTGCAATTTACTTAGTCCCCACAGACACGCTCACAGGCCAACCTGATCCAGACAATCCCTTAATGAAGACCTTCTTCCCAGGTTTTGTGAAGTTTGCAGTTAAAAAAACAATCATCCTGCTCTGCCGCAGGTGATGTCGCAGCTGAGCCGCGTTCCAGAGGATTTGTAGCCTCTTCACCAGTCGTAAACAACAAGGAAGGTGCATACAGTAGTCAAGGACGAGAGCAGCAAAACATGGCGATAAGCAGATGGTGCAATATTAAAGTGGCAGGCAAGAGAAATTGGGGTGTGGAGTGGGAGGTGGTGTGTTCATGGCGAGTTTCATGTCAGCTTGGCCCAAGTCATCTGAGAGGAAGGACCCTTGATAGAGAAAACACCTCCATAAGATCACGCTGCAGACAAGCCTGTAGGGCATTTTCTTAACCAGTGGTGGATGGGAGAGGGTCCAGCCCATTGTGGATACTACCATCCTGGGCTGGTGGTCCTGGGTTCTATGAGAAAGCAGGCTAAGCAAGCCACGTGGAGCAAGCCAGTCAGCAGCACCCATCCATGGCCTCTGCATCAGCTCCTGCCTCCAGGATCCTGCCGTGTGTGAGTTCCTGTCCTGACTGCCTTCAACAGAGATGCAAAAGTGTAAGCCAAATAAACCCTTTCCTCCCCAAGTTTTTTGGTCCTGGTGTTCCGTCACAGCAATGAGTACCCTAAGACAGAGCTGGAGCTAAAGCTTGGGTAGCTTGAAAAGTGCTTTGAGAGCTAATTAATACGACACCACATGAGATGTTATTAACTGGAAGGGAGGTCGTTGGCTATTGTGGGTAATAGGGAAAGGGGAACAGGGGAGACTATTTTTTTATTCAAAGATTGAGTAATTATCACTGAACAAGGTCAATCATAAGTTCAAATGGATCCTTCAAACAGATGGTGAGATGCCTTTTCTGATATGTGACAACCCAATTGTCTAATGTCTTAAATACCATTTAATATTCTGGTTGTGAACTAATTACAAAAGTTAATACAGAAAGTTTAACATCCATGATCCTCTTAGCCATCAAATCCTGCTAATTTTTGAAGGGCTTCCTATTCATGGCTTTTTTCTTCAATCCCAACATCTTGGGCAAAATCTTAAATAAATACTTTTTGTTGATTAATTTTAATATTCATATACTGCATATACACTTCAACTGCTTAGCAGCAGGCTGTAGTGTAGGATGGAGTATAATAAAACTTAGGGTTTGTTATTATTTTAGATAAGGTTTGAAATCCATGCTGAATCATTAGGACTTTATTCTGTATCTCTGGAAATGCAATGATGGTCTGTCCAGAGTTGTCAGGGATGTGGTGCTATAAAATATTACCTCCTGGTAAAAAGCTGTGTGTAACCCAGTTCTCTCTCTCTCTTTCTCTCTCTCTCTCTCTCTCTCTCTCTCTCTCTCTCTCTCTCACACACACACACACACACACACACACACACACTTTCCTTCTGAACTTGGGATTGGTTCCCTAGCACATCAAACACCGCCTTGGGGGGTTAGTTCGTTAGCATATCCAGGCCTGTCCTGGGCTGGGCTCCCTAACTGAACTGCCTGGTGACCTGCCAGGCGCTTGCTTCTGAGGCCTAACTCCTGTCAGGGCTGCCTGGTAACCCTGCCCAGCGCTTGCTTCTGAGGTCTAGCTCCTATCAGAGCTGCCTGGTGACCTGCCTGGCACTTGCGTCTTAGGCCTAGTTTCTGTCAGAGCTGCCTGATGATCAGCCTGGTGCTTCCGTCTTAGGCCTAGCTCCTGTCAGGGCTGCCTGGTGACCTGCCCAGTGCTTGCGTCTTAGGCCTAGCTCCTGTCAGGGCTGCCTGGTGACCTGCCCAGCGCTTGCGTCTTAGGCCTAGCTCCTGTCAGAGCTGCCTAGGGCTTAAGCATCACATTATTCCAAGTCACGTACATGTTTTCTTAAGTTACACAAAATGGTTTCAATTATGTTCCTAACATCCTGTCTCAAGAAAATAAAACAGCCCCTGCCAAAAATGTTTTTACTTAACCATGCCACTGTGATAATTACATCTCCAAGAAGTAATCATCTTCGTGTCTTCTTGGGTCTCCCAAGACACTAGTACACCTTCAAGCAATGTCACAGATCAACTCTCTTTTCAAGACAACAACTCAAGAGAATATTTTGTCAGCCATTGTAGATGATCGAAAATGACATAATTCATCAGAGATCCTTAGTAAGGGCCATGCTCCCTCCTCCAGGGGAATCTAAGGACAAGTCAGGTCATTCTCCTTTGTCCGTAACTGAATCTTCTGTTGACGTTTGATCTGGACGGTAAGAGATGTTGAAGTTCCTAGAGGAAACAGAGCGGCCCCATAGAATAAAAAATTAACCCCACAAAAACTATTCTGCCACTGTATGAAACACTGAATCGTTACATTCACACAGTGCTGGTCAACTACAAACTATATCCCATGTCCTGCATACAGCATAGCATGGTCACCCTAGAGAACATGTTGCTTTGACTACAGATCAGACCTAGCGCTCATGTTCTGGCCTCTCCACGAAAGACACCTTCTGGGACACCCGAACTCCATGGTAATAAACAAGAAGGTACATGTGTCACAGTACAAAGGCACAGTATGCTTTGTTGAACGATCTGTGGACTGAATCTACAGTAGCCCACCCTTTTTCACAGTTTTGATTTTCATTGTTTCAGTGATCTGAGCAACAACACATGAAAAATTGCAGAAATAGCCCACAGGTTTTCAAATGCAGCCGTTCCAAGCAGTCGGATGAAAAGTCATGGCCTCCCGCTCCATCCCATCTGGGTTATGAAAACTCCGTTTGTCCAGCAAGTATCGCCCCAGCTGCTGGTCTCTTGGTAGGCTTCTTTCACGGAGATGTAAGATAGGTCTCCATATGGAACGGAGGCTGGCCAAAGCCCTCTGTCCTCCTGCCTCAATTTCCAGACCTCACCCGCATCGCATGCACAGCTGCCCTCATGTTCACATCTGATGGCTTGTCCGTTTTGAAGGTTTCTACAGTTTGCGGCTCCTTGGGAGTCAGGTAAATGTCTGCTCTCTAAGTCTCTTTTCTCCCAACCTAAGAAAACTCAAGTGTTTAGCTCACAAATGAAGTGCATGTGCTCTTAATTTCTGAGGGCCAATGGCACGCCCAACATGTTTCCTTTCATCGCCTGTGAATGAATAATCTCGTTGGCTTGCCTTTCAGTAGAGTTGTAAAGACTCTCAAATGAATAATCCAAGCATGCACATGTGTGTGGACATACAATGTGCAGAGCTAGGATTCAAACCCAGGACTTCAAGACCTGCTAAGAAGTCATTCCACCACTGACATGCGTCCCAGGCCAGCCAAAGCTTGTTAGTGTTTCTATTAGAGAAGGGGGAGGGAATAACTTTCTTCCTTGGTTAAGTACGTGCCTGGTGCCCAGAAATGTCGGCTTTAATTTTCTCTGTATGTTTCAAAGTCTTAATCACCAGAATGTTCCCCCCATTTCTTTAAAAAAAAGTATCTAGAATATCTTTATTCTTTTAAATTTTACTGCAGCCTCCTCAGGCAATAACAGTTTTCTTTCCACATGATCTTTTAACCAGAAGATGTCATAATGATAGTCCATTGGGCTTCAGACAGGCTTTCTAGAAGGCAAGGGACTGTTTCTTCAGAAACAGAAGGTCTGGGTTGGAGGATGACTCAGTGGTTAAGAGCACTTACTGCTCTTACTCAGGGCCAGAATTTGATTCCCAGGACCCACATGACTGCTGACAATCACCTGGGACTCTAGTTTCAGGGGATCCAATGTGTCTTCTGACCTCCATAGGCTCCTGTGCATAGCTGGTGCACATGCAATACCCTCATACTCGTGCACACAATAAAAGGAAAAGGAAGGAAGGAAGATGACTACTTTGTCTCAGCATCTGGGACCTACAGTTGGACACTGCCAACCTGGTAAGTCTCCCATTGCACATGTTAGTATCTTCATTCTGGGAGATAAAGCTTGAATCTAATTAGCCTTAATCAATAAAAACCCAGAGTCAGCTATTAGGGTAGACGCTGAAAGATCAGAGAAGCAGAGGAATCAGCCACAGAAACCTCTTCCCTCTACTAAATTTCAGACCGAATAGGGGAGATCCTGTCTCTACAAATCCTCAGACTGAATGGGGATTCTGTTTCTACCTGCCTTATAGTCCTGTCTCCACCCCACCCCCACCCCAGTGCTGGGTTTAAAGGTTTAAGCCTCCCATGTGCTGGGATCAGACAAAGGTGTGAGCCACCATGGCCTGGCTCTGTCTCTCTTTCAGACTGACTCGGTTTCCTGTAGCTGAGGCCTTGAATGCCCGAGCTTCCTGCTTCCTTCTCCCAAGTGCTGGGATTAAAGATGTGAGCCACCATGGCCTGGCCTCTATGGTTAACTAGTGGCCAGCTCTGCCCTCTAATCTCCAGGCAAACATTATTTATCAGAACACAAACAAAATATCACAGAACAGGGGGAAATGCGTGAAACATGGAGGATGAGGCCAGCATATCGATTGGGAAAGCAGCTACTTCTTTCCTGAGCTGCCTTCAAAGACAGAAGTAAAAGCAGAAGGAGAGGCATATAGAATAATGTATTTAGCTCCAGGATTTCTCAGAAGAGTTCTGAGGGCTGAGAATGGGGCTTAATTGGCAGGGAGCTTACTTAATATACATAGAGCTCTGGGTTCAAGTCCTAGCAACCAGGTACGGTGGCTCAGGCCTGTAATCCCAACCATCAGGAGGTGTGGACAAGAGGATCACAAGTTCAAGGCCACCCTTTTCTATGAGTGTGATGCTAGCCTGAGCTGCCTGAAACCTTTTCTCAAGAGATGCCTCATTGAGGGGTCCCTGCAGGTGTCATGGCAGGCAGGGACATGATTCTTGAAGAGGTGAGAAAGGAAACTAGGTTCAGCCTGACCTAGTGGATCTGGATCAAGCTTCTAGAGAGTCCGGTGCCAGGTAGCTTATTAGAAGCATAATTAAACACAGTATACTTTGGAAAAGGGTCAATCATTCCACTAACAGGTGCACAATAAAGCTAAAGGCATGGCTACATAGACACACCTTTGCAGTGTACATATGACCATGGAGACGGAGCCCATAGCTTTTTAGCTTAGATGTTAGTATGGTCCCTGACAAAGACAGCACAGGAGCACAGGGGTCAGCAGGCCACAGATACATGTGAAATCTCCCCTAAGCATGGGTTCTATTGACTCTGAGCTAAACACAACGGTCAAGGGAGCAGGATCTGGGATAAACATTGGGGGAGGGGAGGTGGTACCGTCGTCTCTATAGATAGCAAAGGTTACCGGGTCTTTAATAGTGTCCCCTCCCAGTGTTCTGGGTGGAATGCAGGCATTTTGTCTTCTCCATTGAGGAGAGGCCCCTGCCTGCTTAACAGCCCAGGTTTCCCTGGTGATTTGTGGGTGGTCACAGGTTCCTGTGTGCCAACACTCCATGGCCTACATCATCCTTAAGCCCGCCTCCTCTTTCCATTACCTGCCAGTCAGAGCTTTTGTGAGCCACTCCTCTCCTTGATGTCCCACATCACAATGCTGCTTTGAGGATGGAACCAGTGAGCTTAGGGAACATCCCATATCCAAGCCGCAACATTAATTAAAAAGAAGCAGGGGAAAGTGCTCATTTCAGAATGAGTGCCTCACTGAAAGATGCCAGGTACTAATCAAAAGATGGGGAAACGCCACCCCACAGAAAAGACCCAAAATCACAGATTAAGATACATTTTACCACATAATACTGACATTAAGTATATCTGTAAGAACCATAACTCAGTCAGACATGGTGGCCCATGCCTTTAATCTCACCACTCCTGAGGCAGAGGTAGGCGGAGCTCTGTGAGTTCGAGACCAGCCTGGACTACAGAGTGAGTTCCAGGACAGCCAGGACCATATAGTGAGACCTGTCTTGAAAATTCAAAAATAGAAGAAGAACCATAACTCAGTGCAGGTAGACTTTCTATAATAAAGATGAGCATGCTTATCAAAGAAATATACATATTAATATTAATCACGGTCACCCCAAATAAAGTAGTATATATTTTCAAAGTCATATTCAAATCTGGAGATTTTAGTAAAGCTGACATTCTCGTGCTATACTGGAAGTATCATCAATTGACTTCTTTTAAAATTTAGTAAATTTGTATCTATTTGTTTATATTTTAGTGTGTGTGCACATGTTCATAGAGTGTAAGTAAAGATAAGAGAATAACTTTTGGGAGTTGGTTCTCTCCTCCCACTATGTGGGGCTGGGAATAAAACTCAGGCCTGAAGATTTGGTGACAGGTACTTTACCCACTGACTATCTCAAAGACCCCCCCATCAGTGAATTAAAAAAAAACTCTTCCGGACACTGTAATTATGGTGGCCTGTACAGAATCACATCCACAGAATCAGTCTACATTCCAGAAGGTAGCACTAATCGGACTCAGCAGGTCACAAAAAAATGCAAGCAGGGACATTGAGGTAAAAGGGGGGATGTGTTGGGAGTCATGAGAGAACAGGAAGAAGTTCTAGTGGATATGATCAAGATACACTGTACATATGTATAAAGATGTCAAAGAATAAATAAAAGATATTCTAAAAATAAAACCCTCCTGGAAACCTCTTTGTGGTGTGTGTGTTGTAAAATATCCACATTGTTTCCACCTATAACAGTCCTAAGAATTTAATCCAAGGAAGCATTTTTTTAAAGGAAATAGATGTAAGACCTAGAGGAAAGCCCTAATGTTGACTTCAAATGCTATGAAGTGTTCCTCTGTTTGTATTTAGTCATGTCAGATCCTTGCCATGACACTGAATACAGGAGCAAAAACTGCTTGTGTGAGCAGCATACAGCTGGGCAGTCACTGAAGGTCTTGCAGTTAGTCTAGAAAACCTTCAAGGAGGTGAGGACTCACTAGGATGCTGGCACACAGTGCTCATAAGAGCCATAGTCCATGATGAGAACCTTAAGGTACAGCCTGAAACCAATGTCTGAAATGAGCAAGTGATTATTGACTTGTGGGGAACAGTAGAGCCCCGGGCAGTGGCTCTCAACCCTACAGAACCAATTCCCTCTTCTATATTCTGGATTTCTTATTGCCCTTTTACTATCTGATGGGCTCTATGAAGTCCGAGCATGGCGAACACAGCTCTGGCAGGCCTTGTCCTTCCCCCATTCCCTCTGCCTTGCTAAACCATTAGATCACATCCCTAGAGCTAGCCACCGAGGTCCAGGCCCTTATTTGACCATTTCCTCCTCCTGAAGTTAGCTACGAACATTCAGCTATCAAAATACTGATGTTCAGCAATCAAAAGCTCCCTTTGGCTCACCCAATTAACATGCCTAATTAAAGTTAAACACCTCATCTTAACATGGGGGCTTCCCTTTTTCCCCTTTAATAAACTGCCATTTGGTCACACATTTCTCCTATCCAGAGTCAGTACTGTGTACCTTCTGGGAAATATCCTCCCCCCATGCCCCCCCCTTGTTCCTTTACCATTTCCCCCTTGTCCTCACCTCTTGTCTTTGTCTCTTATTCCCTGCCTTCTGTCCCTCTAGGGCAAATAAATCTCCTTTGTGCTGAGAACTTGACCTTGGGTGTCTTGTGATGATAAGGATCCTTTCACTACCCAAAAGTGATGCTTACACATAATGTAATTTATTTGCATACATATTTATTAGCTTAATCTGATGGGCTGGGCTAATTGTTAAATAAAAGAAATCTTTTCAGTAATTCATAATAAAAAAAAGTATATGATACAAATCACCCTAGGGTGCCACATCCTTCATAGGTGTCACTTCCTTCATAGGTGCCACACCCTTCATAGATGTCACATCCTTGGTCTTGAAACCTGAGAGGGTTGACCCAGGAATAAAGAAACAGCAGGCACACAGAGAGAACAGCTAGGATCAGGTGGGTATGCTCACGATAACGGAGGGCATCCACTAAGCAACCCAGAAACTCTGTGAGTTTATTATATAGCAGGAGGAGGAGGGATAGTTAGTCTTGGTGGGAGGTCTCTGTAGGGGAGCAATCTCAGGCTCCCTGCACACTCAGCATTCATACTAAACCTGAGGAAGGAAGGCTTTGCCATTTCCCTATGCCTGACCCAGGAAATGTCGTGCTTTTCCCATATCTAAGGCAGTAGGGTCCCTGACATGGCTTTGCCTATGTCAACAACACACTTTCAATTAGGACTTCATCTGTTTTCCACACAAGGGAGATAAACTCACCTCCTGCTTTTGAAAATGTCTTCTAGAGAGCAATCCTGATGCCACTAAGGACCAATGAACACAGAGAAAAGAAGCATCCTTGCATTAGAAATAGGACGACATGAGCTGAGAAGACCTTGAACTCACCTGGATGCAGTGTGCAGATGTGTACATTCACTGGAGCTCTGGGGTGGCCTGAAAGGGACCAAAAGACAGGACAGTGATGGCTGTCCCTAGGAACTAGAAGACAAAACCCGAGATTGTGCGCTCTACACCACAGCAGATCTGACACCTCTTCCGTGTACTCCTGGAGAGACAGGAGGAATGGCTGCCCCATTTCATGGGGATTCTGTAGGGAAAAGTTCTCTTCCTGACCACCTGGCTTTCAACTAAGTGTGAGGGTGGAGACCAAGATTCTACTGAAGGTGACTGTGGGAATCACCTTTCAGAGAAAGCCAAGAGGTGGGGGTATTGTTCCCTGGGGAGATACCATAGAGGGGAGGACTGTAAAGAAATCTCACATTTGTGACCTTACCCTGGACTGGCAATGGCGGCTCTCTCCAAAGTCAAAATCTGTAGGCCTTGAAGTCAGACATCTGCAAGTCAAGCTCTAGGCTTCTTGCTTACCACCTGTGTGGCTTTAGGTAAGCCCTTTGGCTTTTCTAATCTTTCTGTCTAGAAAACAAATAAGAAATATTAATAAATACTTCACATAGCTGTGATGGAAATGCTAAGAAAATGTGTGTTCAGAAGAGCTTGATAGGGCTGTAAAATCCTAGAAAAATAACACATGTTTCTCATTCTTCCCCATTAAACTAATACCTATAGAATTTGTCAAGGGGAACAGTCTAGACTTCAGAACAATTCATGACAAATGATTGAGAGCTACTGCCAAGTTTCCAAAGCAGCCTTGTAAGTTAAGATGTCTTCTGGGCAGTGACAGCTAAGGCCTCCTTGCTTGACCAGTTGTCCTCACACCTCTCTTGGGCTTCTAAAGGAGAACAAATCAGCAGAAATCACTGAGTAGCTTCCTCCCTAGCTAAAGGCTTCAGAGTATTGCCAAGACTCATCTCAAGCAGCACCCAGCGCCAGCCGAGTCCCTCCTGGCACCCAGGTGCTTCTATGACTAATGTACCTTTGGTACCAACCTCCTTCAAGGAGCAGTTCTGGGGGAGGCTGTCTGGGGGAAGCACACAGCAGGAACCTTCATTCGGTACAGCTGCAACCCAAATTATCCCACTCTAGACAGAGCCTCTGTGGACTTGCCAAGAGTCACTGGGCCTAGGACGTGTGATCCCAATGGTATCAGGAAAATAACCAACTCTTGCAGTCATGAGATTAGCCTCTGCTAGTTTCTTCCCCGAGGAGCAGAGATAGACTGAGATTGAAATTCCTCAATAATAAAAACTTTTGGCTGTTCAGCAAAGTCTTCCTTCTCTCTGAAGAAACTAAAGTCCGTGGCAAATGGCCAATTTGGCTCCAAGTTTGAATTTGGAAACCTCTGAGACACATTAGATTCTGAACAAAATGTAACAAAGCTATATCCCATGCCCGCTTCAGCCCCAGTAGACATTGTGTAAACACCTGAGTCTTCCCTGAGGCTGAAATAAAGAGGCAGGATGGAGAGAGAGAAGAATCTCAGAGGAGCGCTGAGTTGCCTTCCAGGTCAGTCAGCTGCCCGAGCAACGAATCATCAGCTGAGCCGTTCCCAAGCCTTGTTTCTCCTGTACTCAGGATGGATACCAGCTTGTGATACAGGTCCAGTTACACAGAGAGAGCCTTGAAAGATCCCCGCCACGTGTGCCAGTTCCCCACAGTCAGAACAGAAGTCCTCAGCCTGTGGGTCAAAGTCCTGTAGGGGCCGGATAACCCTTTCACAGGAGGTGCTAAAGACCACTGTAAAACACAGATATTTGCATTATGATTCATAACAGTAGCAAAATTGCAGTTATGAAGTAGCAGTGACATAACTTTATGATTGGGGTCACCACAATGTGAGGAACTGCATTAAAGGTCACAGCATGAGGAAGGCTGAGAACCACTGACTTAAAAGCACAGTCTGAGCATCCTTCAGTAACCATGGAAAACTCAGAGAATTCCCGGGGACTTGGGACTCCAGTTATAGAGGTCTGCACACAGGCAGTCAGACAGGTAGATAAACACACACACACACACAGATGGGGAGGGGGAAGGTCTCGTGTAGCTCAGCCTGGTCTCAAACTCACCATATGGCCAAGGATGACTTTGAACTTCCGATCTTCCTGCCTCCACCTCCTGAGTGCCGGGATCACAGACATGCCTCACAGTGGGTTTCTGTAGTACTTGGAGTCAAACTCAGGCTTCCTACACACTAGACAAGCACTCTACCGACAGAATCACATCCCCATCCCTGGTCCTATTCTTTCAAGAGTTTAATTTTTACCCCATGGTTAACATCCCCATCATTATTTTTTCATCTCTGTAATTCAGTATAAAGGATTCATTCAGGTTATGGACATTTTTTTCTTGAATCCTTATACTTCTGTCAGATCATCCTATTACCTAATGGCAAAGGCATCTGCCTATTGGGGAATATTACTTTAACTATGTAAAGATGTATTACATTGGTTTATGCTGTATTTGTTTATTGATGCAAAGATGCGTTGCCTTGACCACCTGAAGTACCTGATTGGTCTAATAAAAGCTAAACAGTCGATAGCTAGGCAGGAAAGGGATATGTGGGGCTGTTGGACAGAGAAAATAAGTAGGCGGAATCTAGGTTTGCAAAAAGAGAGGAGAGAGAGAGAACAAGGGAGAAAGAAAAGGAGATGTGTTGAAATAAGGAGCGGCCGGGGCTGCGTCCCCAGCACCCCGGCTGCCTGCTCGGCTAGTTTATGCCCCGAAATAACAACACACAAACTGTATTCATTTAAATACTGCTTGGCCCATTAGCTTTAGTCCTTACTGGCTAATTCTGATATCCCGATCAACCCATCTCTAATAAAGTGTAGCACCGGTCTTACCGGGAAAGATTCAGCATGTCTGACCTGGTGGCTGGCTGCATGTCTGCCCTGGAGAGAGCTGCATGGCGTCTCTGCTCCAGAGCACAGAGCTTGTCGAGACTGAGCTCACTTCCTTCCTCCCAGTATGCTATTCTGTTTACTCTTCCCACCTATCTTTTAACCTATGAGGGCCAAGCAGTTCCTTTATTACTTAACCAATGAAAGCAACAGATAAGATACAAGACCCACCTCCATCATTTCCCCTTTTTTTGTTTAAACAAAAAAGAAAGGCTTTAACTTTAACAGTAAAATTACATATAACAAAACAGTTATCAAGTAAGAATTACAATTACAATATTTATATCTATTTTATCTCTTATCATAACTAAGGAAAACTATAACTATCTATCCATTCTTCAACGTGCTAATGAACTCCACGTAAAACCTGAGAGGGCTTAAAAAGGATAAAGAGAGAATTTAAGACAGCTTTTTGCTGTTTCTGGGTTGCTTGCTGCAAAGAAATTGTCCTAACTCGGCAGCAGAAAAAAACTGGCTGTTTTAAAATGCCGGCTTTCTGGGCTGTGCCGCCATTGCGATCTCTGTCTGGCTCCGGCAGGAGACAGAGCTTTTAAATAGAGCATTTGAAATAAAGCTCTAAGGCTTGCTTGGCGCATATGTGGACTTGCTGTGTGCCTGGAACTGTGCTCAGCTCAGGGGCACCAAAAGGCTCTGAGGCAGGAGCGGCTCAGCTCCACCATGCTGAACTGAGCAGGTCTCAAGCAGGACCTACCGTAATTACTGTGATAACAGCGCAGTTAAAGTTTAGACTGGGCAGGATACAGGCGGTACCGTATTAACTGTACAAGGTGCAACTTAAGTTTTAAAAAACTGCTTAACATTTTAAAAAATGCTCCTGGATAGTAAAAAAATTACAGATTCACAATAAAACAGATTTAGACAGACCACTAAATGGGTCACAATGTTGGATGAGTGTACGTAGGCTTGAGAGAGAGAAAAAAAATAGAGAATAAAGTTAATGCCTTTAAAAAAAAAGGGGTAAAGTCTTTAAAGAGACAGAATAAAGTAGACTGATAGAGTAAAAATAAGCCACGTAAAAATGGAAAATTCACAGAGAGTCTGGATTCTTTGTATTATTGTGTTTTCTTTAAAATTTTTGATTATGAAGGAGCTAAATACAGAAAGACATTTCGTTACATGGGCTGCCAAGCTAAACCAGAACGGATATCATGAGGGTATGATTTCAGAATTTGGGTCTAAGGATATGATGCTTTGGAAAGGGTCTTCTTTTGTTTTCACAGAGGATGTGACCCTGTGGATTGCATCTATCCCGGTATGGCATGATCGACCACGCCCTCCTGAAGAATTGCTGTAAACATCTTCAGAAAATTGCTTTGCTCAACTGCCAACTGAGATGAATCTAGCACACAGGTTATACCATGAAAGACCTAATTAACGACGCCCCCATTCAGCAGGAAGCAGTTTGGAGAGAAAAAACTGCGCCCATGTTCCCAAATACTGTTTATAAATGCTCTTTTACATTTAAAGGGGGATATGATATAGATATGAATAATTTGCATTGGTATGGATTTTAAGGTCAATTTTGTTATATGTATATGTATTTCTGATCTTGATTAAGGTATTGTGATTGTGTAGTTCATTTAAAAATGTAATGTATATAGGTTGTTAATGGATAATCAATAATAGTCAAGCTTGTAGCATGTTAGTTAAGATTTCCTAGATGTACATAGATATATTTTAGATAGGCATTCTTCATATCTTTCAAGGATTATAGAATATGGCATATTAAATATTTTAATAACTTAGGACTTTTCATGCCAATGAGACACTCTGCTCCTGGCATCACCAATCTACTTCAAGAGGAAGATGGGCATCAAAGAGGATACTTATGGAGTTTGATAGCCATTTGGGCAAGAAACTGTTCTTGCCTGGACTATTGCATAAACTGGACACAGAGAACCCGCAGAGAGAGGACTACTGAACTTGCCTAAAGGTGAGATGATCTTTCGGGGTTCCTGATTCACGAAAGAGTCTGTGAGACATTCTGCAGGACAAGCAGATAATGACTGCCTTTGAAATTTCCTGCTTTGTGGAAATGACTGCTGGAAACTATGGGCCTGTAGGCCGAAGATGGATGCCCCAACGGTACAGAGAAACTTTGGGTGACTGTCCAGGCAGCGAAATGTCTCTGTCATTTCTAGAGTTTTGGATTTCTTGTTCACTTAGGTAATATTGTGTTCTTCTGGAGTCTTTGATGGAGTTGAAGAATGGATAGATAGTTATAGTTTTCCTTAGTTATGATAAGAGATAAAATAGATATAAATATTGTAATTGTAATTCTTACTTGATAACTGTTTTGTTATATGTAACTTTACTGTTAAAGTTAAAGCCTTTCTTTTTTGTTTAAACAGAAAAAGGGGAAATGATGGAGGTGGGTCTTGTATCTTATCTGTTGCTTTCATTGGTTAATTAATAAAGAAACTGCCTAGGCCCATTTCATAGGCCAACCCTTAGGTGGGTGGAGTAAACAGAACAGGATAGGGGGAGAAAGAAGCTGAGTCGAGGAGTCGCCATGATGCTCCCACTCCAGCCAGATGCAGGTTAAGATCTTTCCTGGTAAGCGCACCTCGTGGTGTTACAGGGATATTAGAAATGGGTTAGATCGATATGTAAGAGCTAGCCAATAAGAGGCTACAGATAACGGGCCAGGCAGTGTGTAAATGAATACCGTTTCTGTGTAATTATTTCGGGTACAAAGCTAGCCATGTGGGCGGCCGGGTGCTGGGGACGCAGCCCAGCCGCCCCTGTTACAACAGAGATGCCAGCCAGGCAGCTGCCAGACAGACAGACACAAAATAGGACATCAAGAGTGAAAGGTTAAAACCAAGTATTTTCTCTAAATTTGCCAAATATAAATGAAGTAGCTATTATAAATATAATTCTTACTTGATAATTGTTCTTATTGTATACAGTTATACTATGTTAAAGTTAAAACCTTTCCTTTTATTTAGATAAAAAGGGGGAAATGTTGTGAAATATCACTTTATGTAAAGATGTGTTCCATTTGTTTATGCTGCATTTGTTTAACAATGTAAAGATGTGTTGCCCTGCCTACCTAAGGCACCTGATTGGTCTAATAATAAGCTGAATGGCCACTAGCTAGGCAGGAAAGGAATAGGTAGGGCTGTTCAGCAGAAAGAATAAGTAGGAGGAAGAATCTAGGCTCTTGAGAAGAGAGAGAGGGAACAAGGGAGAAAGAGAGGGAGAAAGAGAGGGAGACACCCTGGGCTAGCCAGCCAAGCAGCTGCCAGACAGACAGACAGGGAGTAGAACCTCCAGAATAAAAGAAAGGTAAGAAGCCCTGAGGCAAAACATAGATGAAGAGAAAGAGCTTGAATTAAGTTAAAGAGCTAGTGAGACAAGCATGAGTTAAGACCAAGCATTCGTATTGATAATAAGTCTCCATGTGTTGATTTGGGAGCTGGTTGGTGGTTCAAAAAAGCCTGCTACATCTGCCTCTTTTGACCTAGTGATGTTTGCCTCTCCTCTCCTCCTCTTCCCTTCCCTCCCCTCCCCTCCCTTCTCATCTCTTCTCCTCTCCTCCTTTTCCCTCCTCTCCTCTCTTTGCCCACCCCCATACCTCTCAAAAATATGTAACTGTCAGTGCTTTGGTGGAGTTTGATTTACCACTGTGATGACATTACTACACCATAAATCCTAGCAAGAGAATAAAGGTGAATTATGGCATTCCCACATTTGAGGAAAAATAAATTCCAAACCCTGCTTCTAGTCTGGTGGGAAGAGCAGAAGTTTTATGCACAGATTATTAACCCCTTTTAAAGCCTGATAATCTGCAAGATCCCAGAGATCAGTGCCAGGGTTCAAATCCTGTGTCTGGTGTTTGTCAGCCACGTGGCCTTGGCCACAAGCCCCTGTAGGCCTCAACTTTTGCCTGTCACTCACAGTTATCTTGAAGGCTGAAGAGGGTGGCATATGTGGATCACCATCATGGCATGGCCAAAGCTCACTTGGCTGGAATCCAGTTCTGAAAAGCTGTGGCCTCTGTGGACAGAGCTGCTGAATTACATGGGTCCACGTAAGAGGGAGTGATGGGGAGCCAGTTATACGAACAACCACATAAAATGTTTTGCTACTGTTGGCACAGAACTGAACTTGTCTGTGAAGGTGAGTCTGCTAGCACCTCTGTCAGGAAGACAATGGCATGCCGTCTCTGGGGCATGCGTGCCATGCATGCGTGCATGCCACCCTCTCTGCCACAGCCCCAGTGTATTTAAGTTCTTTTACTGCAAAGACGACAGTGAGGTGTCAGAGCATCACAGGTTCTGAGTCATACGAGGTCTGAGGATACTCAGGGACGACCTCACGTCCTGTTCCATTTGTCTGATGAGAAAGTTCAGTGAAGGTGCAGGGCACAGAAGAATTTGTTCCCGGTGGCACAGCCAGGGTGAAGGCGCAGGGCACAGAAGAAATTAACCCTGGTGGTACAGCCAGGGTGAAAATGCAGTGCATGGAAGAATTGCCCCAGGTGGCACAGCCAGGGTGGAGGAGCAGTGCACAGAGGAATTTGCCCCCGGTGGCACAGCCAAGACAGGCTGAACTAAACAAAGTCTTCTGATTCTGGCTCTGCACCGCCACGGACTCCAGTGATTCATGCTGCATCATTCAGCACCTACTGCAAGTCTGCAATCAGATCTAAGATCCAGTGTTCCTTGTCTCCACCCCCACCCGAGAAGCCACACCTGAGGCTTCTCCGAACCCTCGTTCACTGCTGCCATCTAGAGTAAGTTTTCCCTGGGCCAGTTTCCCGGTCTCTTCTCCTGTGCCCATCTCCATAACCTCATTACACAAGGTGCCACATACTCAGGTCACCAAAGGGCAGAACTATTCATCTCCCCCATACGCTCAGGAAACACATCTGATTCTTGCTTTACAGCCACATCCTGGTGTTGGTTCTTATCAATGTTAGTAGAGAAATGCTCAAACTTTTGGGGAGATGCAAAATGTTTCTTTAGGCAGTACTGACTAGTTGCTGAAGTCTACTTTGATAGTTGATTCTTTCCAAGGCATTGATGAGAAGGGGATTAACTGCACATCGTCCCTAACACTGCAGAGCTATTGACTCAAATTCAATGTGCCGAGACCTGTACACGCAAGTTCAGTGATAACCACACTTTCGCTTTCTCCTGAACAGTCCCCTTTTTATAGCATTACAGCCAGATGTCAGCAGCTCCCAATAAAATGCCGTTCATTCTCTCAACTTTAATTACCAGAAGGATTCATTGAACCAGAAACACCCATGAACTCGATTCCCAGCGATAAGTCATGGGCTGGTCACAGAAGTGATGAAATGGGCCCCTGACCATCAGTAGCAGTCAGGTTGACTTCCTGAGCAATTACAGCTGCCATCTGGAGGTTCCACTTCAAGGACAGAGTAATTGGAGATAATCAGAGCTGCTTGCTTTCCCAGGCAGGGAAGGTGAGACAGCTTCCTGTCTTTGCGTGGTAGTATTTTTTCCAGTTGAATCGTTGCACCACGCCACATGAAGTTCAATGTCAATCCTTCGCTATTGTTTCAGGTTTTAAAGGAATCTGCAGATAGCCCATATGCCGGTGTTTTTCGGTTTAAAGAGCAAACCTAGGTTTAATTCTGGACTTTACCAAATGTAGGATGTTTCACTGACTACAAGGTTGTGTGTTTTGGCTTGGTTTGGTTTCTGGCATCCCTGAAGGTCGAGATTTGTCTGTGAAATGGTAATGGTGCTATGTGAGTGTTCTCAAGAGGGCTAAAGACAATGAGGCTCCAGTGTCCGTTAGTCAGCTGTGATCATTGTTAGCATCACTAGCCAGAGAGCCATTGTCACCATAAGACCCCTCATTTCAAGTAGTTTGGGTAAGCTAGCTCATAGTTTTATAGCCAAGACTGGAAAAGAAGCTAGATTTTAAGTCTGAGTATCTGATTTCAAATCCCTGAGCTGTATGAGGGTCCTTAACGTCTCTGGTCATGTCACCTCATCTACCACATACAGGAAGTTACAACACAGCAAACTTTCTGTCTCTTGTCTTAGTGCCCTTGGCCTAGGTCAAGTCCTTGGCTTTCATCTAGCTCAAGGAATGTTTTGCTGCCCTTGTCTTTGGTCTAGCCTGGGGAATGTCTTACTATCCTTGACAGTGGTCTAGCCTCCTTTTATGACTATCACTTCCTAGAGATGAGGTGAGAGCAGAAAATCAAGTCAGAGGAATTTTGCATTGCACCTCTGATCTCCTATCCCATAATCCCTGATACTAAAAAATATGGAGGCCCTTGGACTTGCCTACTAAACATGTAAGTGAGGAAACCTGTTGGCATAGGTCAGAAACATGGCTCAGCTGCTAAGAGCGCAAACACTTCTGCAGAGGACGTGAGTTTAGTTCCCAGCACCTACAGCGGCAGACCACAGCCACCTGTAACTCCAGCTCTGGGGATCTGATGCTCTCCTCTGACCTAGGCACTTGCACTCACATGTACACACACACACACACACACACTTTAAAAATAATAATAAATATTTTGAACACAAAGAAAGAAAAACAAAGGGGGTTACAGAGGCTGTAAGACTCTAGGGAAAGGCAGACTCTAGGATCAATGGAGGTCACCAATAAATGGCGCGGGTCACAGCTATGAATTTGGATACAGTTCAGAAGAGGATGGGGATGGCTTCGACCTGGGACCTGGTGTCAACTCTACTTGATGCCTCCAGGTTGGTGACTTGTTCTGCTGGCCTTTGGAAGGCTCAACTGCTATGCCACTGAAATTTAAAGTGAAATGTAAAGACTTTCTGAAATTAAGCAACAGTTTCTCTGCTGATGAATCTTCTAGGGAAAAAAATAGTATGGTTTAGACACAGCGCCTTTTTAAAACTGGAAGGAATATTCAAACCGTGTGTTAATGTATTTAAGTCAGAAAGGACGCCTCTCCGTGTGTGCACACACACTCGGGTGTAATATGCACTCCCTTGTGATGCAAAACACACTCGCACAAGAAAGTTATCTTAACGTGAGCCTTTCTTTAGAACAGTACACCCCAGAACTCTTCACCAGTAGGTTTACAGAGATGTCTAGGTTAATAACACACGCTATACTTTAACAACTGGGTCTTAAGTGCCCCTCACATGCTAAAACAAGCACAATAGTTTCCAAAGTCCTCCCTACCCAATACCATAAACCCTCCACCTTATCGTCATTCCTCATAATCCGGTCTTCCGGGTTCCTCATCCGAGGACAGGGAAACCTGAGCGCCCCCTAGTGGTGAGTTACCCATAATGGCACTCCCAAGTCGTTTGTGCTTCCCTTGTTAACCCAAACAATCTCAAGTCTTAAATGGAAGGATGTTCTAGGCAGCAATGTGAAAGCTTAGTGCCGCTAGTAAGAAGTTTAAAAGTCTTCAGTCTGTGTTTCCCAGCCTCAGCTTTCTGTTTGGTTTATCCTCCTCGGCAGAGCCCCTACCCTACCCCACCACGTCCTCCTCCCACACCCCCACCTGCTTTCTCACGAAGCCTTTGACAAAGCGCCTGTGCCAGGAGGCCTCTTGGTTCAGGCCTGTAGGTGTAAGAGAAAGAATGGGGTCGTGAGTCAGGGAGGCTTGCCCAGATAAACCTTGAGACAGGCTGGGAGGTGGGAGGCTCACACCTTTAATCCCAGTACTCGGGAGGCAGAGGTAGGTGGATCTCTGAGAGTTCAAGGCCAGACTGGTCTACAAGAGCTAGGTCCAGGACAGGCACCAAAGCTACAGCAAAACCCTGTCTCAAAACAAACAAACAAAACAAAACAAAACAAAACAAAAAACCTTGAGAGCCCAGCAGAGCTCACTCTAAGTTTGGCCCAATTTCTAAAGTTTATACCAATTTCTTGCTTTGGAAATTCATCTTATTGGCACCTTTTCAACCTGATGTGCAGCTCTGTGACATCAAGAAAACGACTGCTGCCATTCACTTGGGATCACTGTAGAGATGTGTGCTCAAGGGAGAGCCATGGGCACGGCCACTGGAGAGTGCACAACGCAGCAGCGTTTCCAGAACATTCTGCCGCTGGAGTAGCTAGAGAGTCAGGCTCTGGAGTGAGTTCCTTACTGGGGTTTGCAACATTTCTTCCATCATTTTCCTATCACCAAGCTTGTGTTAGTCAGGGATTCCATTGCTGTGTGCCATGACCAAAAGCAACTTGGGGAGGAAAGGGTTTATTTGGCTTACATTTTCATGTCATAGTCCATTATTGGAGGAAATCAGAACAGGAACTCAAATGGGACAGGGGCCTGGAGGCGGGCGGGAGCTGATGCAGAGGCCATGGAGGGGTGCTGCTTAGATGGCTTGCTCCTTATGGCTGGCTGAGCTACTTTCTTATGGAACCTGGGACCATCAGCCTAGGAATAGCACTACCCACAGTGGGCTGGGCCCTCCTTCCCTCATCAATCACTAAGAAAATGCCCTTTAGGCTTACCACAGCCTGGTCTTACGGAGGCATTCTTCAGTTGAGGCTCCCTTCTGTCTGATGACACTAGCTTGTGTCAGGTGACATAAAACTAGTCAGTACAAGTCTACCTAGCACGAGAAAGTTGATCGGAAGTAGTTGGGGGCAAGAGAAGTGTTAAATATTAAATGTCGCTCACTTAAGCCCTCAACTTCCTATACTGAAGTTCCAGTGACTGATTTGGAGGTGGAACTTTTGGGGAGGGGGTTCTATAAGGCTGGTGATAACACTAAGGGCAGGGTAGACTGAGAACTGGCATCCTTAGCAGAGATGAAGATTCACGTTTTCCGTGAGGTCAGATAGCAAGGTCACGTGAGCACATAGCCAGAGGAGGCTGCCTGCGATACAGTTTAGTCCTCACCAAAAACACAAGAACATCTTGGTCTTGGACCTCCAGCCTGTAGAAGTATAACAAAACTAATGCCTGCTGTTCAGTTGTGACCCCTGTACCAGGCCTTTTCTCCTGGGCCACCAACCAGCTCCCAAATCATGACATGGAGATTTACTAGTTTCGAATGCTCAGTCTGAGCTTAGCTCTTATTTTAATCTGTTTCACTTCATCTGTGTTTTGCCTCAGGGCTTTTAACCTTTTCTCTCTCTCTCTCTCTCTCTCGTCTTTCTGCTTATCTTACTTTCCTGCTGTCTCTGTGTCTGACAGGCTGACGGCTGCCTGGCTTCTGCACCTGTGCTTGTCCCCCTCTTTCTCCTCGTTCTCTCCTCTCTTCTTCTCATGTTCTTTTTGAGCCTAGATTTCTCCTCCTATTTATTCTCTGCCTATCCTTTCCCCTGCCTACCTGTTGGCCATTCAAGTCTTTATTAGGCCAATCAGATGCCTTAGGCAGAAAGGCGAAACAAATGCAACACATCTTTACATAATTAAACAATTGCAGCAGAAACTAATGTAACGCATCAGTACATCACTAACAAAGACGGCAGAAACAAATGTAACGCACCTTTGCCTAGTTAAAATAATATTCCACCACAACCTCACTTCTTCTATCTTGAGTCTTGCAATCCTGTAAGAGTTGGGGAAAAAAATGAGCAGGAAGTTTCTGAGTGCCATGAACAAATATTAATTCAAAACTAAGCATGTAATGATCCCAGGTGCTCTGGCTGTGCTCACACACGCATCACGTGATTTTTCTACAGCCATGCTCGCTTTGCATTGCTTATACCTTCACACCATGCTGTGCCAACAGATGCCTGAAACACCTGGCGCAGATGTGCAGCTATTGTACACTGTGAACTACAGTGCTTTTGCTATGCACAAAGAGCTATCCACTTCTATGGAAGCAGTCTGGTTTAGTGACGGAAAACAAAAGACAGCATTTCCCGCCATCGTTTCCAGCAAGTACCAAATTAGGGCCTTTGGACTGGGTTGTGTCAGGAGGCTTGACTTTCAAAGATGGCTGTTTGAAATCCTGGCTGGAGTTTATGATAAAAAGAAATTGAATGCAAGTTGCAGAGGTGACCCTGGTCAGGAGCTGCAGAGGTGACCCTGGTCAGGAGCGCTTGCAGCTCTCGGAGAGGATCCAGTTTGGTTCCCAGCACCCGCGTGACAGCTCACAGTTATTTATCACTCCAGTTCCAGGAGATCCGACACCCTCTTCTGGCCTCTGTGGGCACCAGACATTCACACAGTATGCTTGCTTCCATGTAGACAAATACTTACACACATGCAAATTATTTTAGTTTGTGTTTTTATTTCGTGTGCATTGGCATTTTGCCTGCATTTGTGTCTGTGTGAGGGTGTCAGATCCCCTGGAACTGGAGCTATAGACAGTTATGAGCTGCCATTTGCCTGTTGGGAATTGAACCTTGGTCCTCTGGAAGAACAGCCAGTGCTCTTAACCACTGAGCCATTGCTCCAGCCCCACATCGGCAAAAATTTTTAAAGAATTTAGGGTTGGGTTTAGGACAGAATTCCCAGCGCTGTTTGAAATGACCCTAAACTCTCATTTGCCATCTTATGCTTTGTATAGGTGTAAAACAGTGTGACCAGCATCGACAATCACAGAATCAGAGTATCAGTCAGTTCCTAAAAATGCAGAGGACCCTGTATGTCCTCCAACATCAAATATTCGCCCAAGATTTCATCTCTATGTCTATTTTTGGAGAGATGGCTCAGAGGTTAAGAGCACTGGCTGCTCCTCCAGAGGTCCTGAGTTCAATTCCCAGAAACTACATGGTAGCTCACAACCATCTATAATGAGATCTAGTACCTTCTTCTGGCCTGCAGGGATACACACAGGCAGAACACTGTATACATAATAAATAAATAAATAAATAAATAAATAAATAAATAAATAAATAAATAAGCTTTTTAAAAATAGAGGCATCTCTCTCACTAAGATGCAAATCTGTTTTCATCTTTAAAAAGTGTCAAAACTGTATGTACAATAAATAATTACTTTAAAATAGATGTGATTTATTTTAGTGGGTATTTGATTTGTACAACTATTATCCAGACTCATTGTGTGAGGTGGTTGTAAGATGTCTCAGGCAAGAGGGCTTGCGAGTAGAAAGATGTTATAAAGACCCTGGTTTGATATTCTAGATCTGGCTTTGCTTTGGAAGCTCTTAGTGGAATACCTACAACTGTGTACTGTGCCTGAATGTGTCCCCATGTGTTGGAAATGTCATCCTAAAATTCACACGTGAATGACATTTGGAAGTGTCCCTTTAAGAAGTGACTGGGATTGGAGGAGAACATGGCGGCGTTGGGAGCTTTCTAAGGAGAGGAAGAGAAATAGCCAGTTGTGCCATGTGACACACAAGAAGACCCTCCCCAGATGTGGAGCAGATGGCAGCACAATGCTCCTGAGCTGTCTGGCCTTCCAAACCATGGGCTGAATAAATCTCCAGTCTTTATAACTCACCTAGCCTGCTGTATTCAGTTAGAGCAACTGAAAGTGAACTAAGGCCATGTGACAGGACTGGGAAAGCAGCTCAGCTGGTAGAGTGCGTGCAGGATTAAAGCCTTGAATCAACCAGGCATGATAGTATGTGCCCATTAATCCTAGCACCAGGGCGTGGAGGCAGGAGGATCGAATGCACAAGGCCATGCCTGAGTATGCAGTGGGTCTGAGGCCTATCTTGGTGTCTTAGTTACTTTTCTCTTGTCGTTTTAAAGCACCATGACCAAAGAAACTTACAGTAGGAAGGGTTTGTTTGTGGCTTATGACTCCAGAGGGATCGCAGTCGGTCACCAGCATGGCAGGGAAAGGCGGCAGCAAGCCGGCATGGCAGCTAGAACGGCTCCTGATCCAGCGACAAACAGGAAGCAGGAAGAGTGAACTGGGAGTGGTTTGTGGACTCTGAAACCTCAAAGCCCACCCCTGGTGACACACTTCCTCTAGCGCGATCCCGCTTCCAAAGCTTCCCCAAACAAAACCGCCAACAGGGCATCGAGTGGTCTGGGGCTTACGGGAAACACTCACACCAACACATTTGACTACACCATAACACGATTCTAAATTCCAGAGAAGGAAAGAGACCCCACGAGGGATGCGGTCTCACCCCGCCCGTGGGTGAAGCACTTGCTATCCTGTAGGTCTCCTCATGAACACTTCCCCGGCTATTGCTTCTTTGAGCCATTGGTGCAAGCGCATGGATCCAATTCCCCTCCTTCTGGAAGAGGAAATGAACCAGCACGAATCTCCCTGCTCCCCAAGAGTCACTCCTGAATGTCTCTGGACAGTGTTGTACATACCAGGAACGGGATGTTGGTGTCTCATACTGAACTGGACTTTACAGAGTTGTTGCATTTTGATCGGTAAAACTGAATGGGGTCACCAGGCTGCCTTTGAAGAATGAGCCAACTGAGTGTCAGGTTCTCGTCATGAGCCATGAACCTCGTCCTTCCCTTAAAAAACCGGCATCTGACCAGCTGTAAAAACATGATCAATAACTTCTAAAAAAAATAAATATTCACCACGCACATGTGAGAAGGCTCAGGGCTTCATGTGGGTCATGGAGAGGCTTTGCATCTTTGGTCATGGAAACCAAACACCTGGGTTGGAATGTAAAATGGCATGTCTGTTCCACAAACACCAAGGCGCAATCAATGCTGGAGATCACAATCCCAAACGGTGAAGTTAGGAAAATCCAAAAATGGGAATGCTGACGGAAAAAAGAAGTTTTAAAACTTATTATAAAGTATGAATTTATTTATTATTTCCACTGCTGGCAATCAAAACTAGGGTCCACTGCCCGTAGAGCAAGCACGTACCATGGAACTACATCCCCGGCATTCATTGATTTACTTTTGGGGGTTCGCTTTGTTCAGGTTTTTGTTATTTTGAGACAGAGTCTGGTGTAGCCCAGTATAGCCTTGAATTCAATGCAGCCAAAAATGACCACGAGCTTCTTATCTTCCTGTCTCTACCTCCCAAGTGCTGGAATTGCAGGCACATGCACTCTTGACCTATGAGGTGCTGGGGGTGGAACCTTAGGCTTTGTGTACGTCAGACAAGTGTTCTTCAACTGAGATACATCTGTAGCCCTATTTACATTTCTTGTTTTGTTTTGTTTTTGACAGGACAACACCATGCAACTCTGGTTGACCTGGAACTCACGGAGAACCTGCTTCTTGCCTCGTGGGTGTAACCATAACAGATATTTTGTTCTAAGCATAAGCATTCAGTTGTACTAATAACCCCGATGTGTAGCAGTAATTCTCAAGTAAGTCAAAAGTTAAGATGCTATGTGGTAGGTATGTAATTGTATGCATCCAGCTTTATGGCTGTCATCTGGGACACAGTGATGGACAACCAAAGTCTTTGATAGGATGGACTAAATCTGTCACCCGGAAAGGGGAGATGTGGAAAAACTGTCCTTCTAATACCCATGAACAAAAGGATGCAGCTTTCTTTCTTGAAAAAGTTTCATTACATTGTCAATATATTTAGTACTTACAAAGTACTGTCTTAACAATGCAGTTTGTACACTGAGATTTACAAAGACGAACTCAATGAACCTTTTAAAAAATTATCATGTAATAGGCACCTGTAATATTGGAAATTATATGAGGACAAAATGCACATGATAACCACTTGTGAAAAACAATGCTGAGTATTTAAGGTAGCAGGGAAACCCCAACAAAAACGCTGGAAAAGAAGATTTGATGCATGACAATGCATATTACAGGGATGGGGCCTGCACAGATACATGATGGTAGACCAGAAGAACTCAGAGGTGGCCAACCTCCAAGGCTATTGTTGTACTTTAAAGTCTTTCATCACAATGAATGCTGCCCTTTTTTTCTTTTAGGACATAGCTCTACTGAGAGAATATATCCCCATTCACTTTCCATGCAACACTTGATTTTAAAATCTATACACAATTTGATACGTGCTGACAAGGTACACACCAAAGTGACAGTCTCCATTAACGGTCCCATCTTGTCTGCGCTGTTTGGGGTACTCAGCTCTTAGTTCCGAACGCTCTCATACTCAGACCACAGGTTTAGTGGACACGGTACTCAGGGCATTGTGTGTGCTCTTATCCTACTGAGCACACAATCCTCTTCAAACTAGTGATTTCCCTGGTCTCTTCAGGGAAAACCAGCTTTCATTCAGTAAACGCTGCTGGAATTTCACCGTCTGGAAAGAAAGCCAATGCAGATCAATGAAGCGTGTTCTTCCTTCCCGTCTCCCTTCTTCCTTCCTCATGCCCCTCCTTTCCTTCTACCTCTCCCTCTTTCTGAGGTGTGTGTGTGTTCTCTGGAGTGTGAGCATGTGTTTGTGCATGTCTGCTTGTGCCCCTTCCTGTGTGTGTTCAGAAGTCAGCAGCTGCTATGTTCTTCCGTCATTCGGCACCTTATTTTTTGAAACAGGGTCTCTCAGTGAATCCGGAGCTCACCAGTTCAGTTAGACTCGCTAGCCAGCGAGCTGCAGGGGTCTGTCTCCACCTCCCCAGCGCAGGAATCACAGGTGCCTGCCCCTGTGGACGGTTATTAGTGTGGTGCTGAGCACTGGAAATCTGGTCCTCCTGAAGCTTGCGGAGCAAACGCTTCACCACTGAATCAGCTCTCCAGCCCCAAAACGCATTTTAAAGCCAGATTGTCTGTTGCTGCCAAATCGCTTGACCAACTCCTTCCTCAGAATTTGGTTTCCTACCCTTCTTCTTCATGAGAATTAAGGTTCTCAAGATTTTAATGTTTTAAGACTCTGAATTTAGCCTCAGAGATGTGTGCTTTCCAGGATTTCAGTTATGACTTGGGGGGGGGGAGGGAACCAGGAGCCAGAGAGCAATGAAATCCCTGTAGACTGCTCCACAGGCGCGAGCCAGGGGATGCCCAAGTGAGGGCCATCAGTCATCGGTCACTAGACGGAATGCCTTAAACAAGTTACTTATCTTACTTGTCTCCATTCTTTCAACTGGCAATTGGTAAATATGTCATAACAAAGATGGCAACAAAGACTAGGTGCCATCAGCAGCTCCTGATGAGGAGGGTCAGCACTGTCAGCTAAGCGTGCTGTCCATCAAGAGAGTAAGAAGGAAGGTGGCACAGACTTCCCTGGGACTAGAGGGATGGCTCAGGGGCCAGTCCACATCAGGCAGCTCACAGCTGCCTGTAACTCCAGAGGACCCAGCCCTTGAGAGGTGGAGACAGAAGAACCAAGGTAAAAACTCATCCGAAAGTTCAAATTCACTGGTCCGAGGCTTCTGTGGTCCAGGTTCTCTCTTGGGTCTCAAGTCCTTCTGGAAAGTGTCTGGCTACTCTTTGAGTCTCTTCCCAGCTCTGTCGTTTAAGTGAGTGACTATAGAAGAGAAACGTGAAGGCGCAGGTTCCGCTGTGGCGCAACCACCTCAGACACGCTCTCCCTTTCTTTCTGACCTGTGACAGTGTGTGTGCCCATGAGGAGCTGGGCAGTATTCCTCCACTTCAGCGGCTCTGACAGAATGCCCTGTCTGTTCTCTCGTATCTCTGCACTGAAGGGCATTCGCAAAATGCCGAGCAATTCTCCATTCCTTCTGGGAAGACACTGGGATTTTTGTCATATCTAGGGTACAAGGGTTGGTTGTGGCAACTATAACTCCTGAAGGCCCTGTTCCTCAAGCCTACTCTATACAGAACTGGGGTACATCAATAGTGAATATATTATGGGGGCTGGCCCACCCACCTTGACTGTTTAGATTTCAGTGCCAAAATGGGAGACATAAAAGACTTTGGAAGGAAGAAAAAAACCCGAATTCCAAAACACTCCCTCAGATAAAGTTTCCTTTAAAACATTTTTACCATTTTTCATCAATATTTATAAAATGATGAGTAGATACAGCCACATTCCTCCGGGGCTATGCTGAGAACACACCCCATCCAGGGACCTGATCAAAGTACACGCATCTTTGGAATCAGATAAGAAGTCAGCTCCACAGAGCACAAAAACATCAAAATAAATTATCTAAGCATGTGACGGCAGTTATTTGTTTATCTGCTTGTTTAGAGACAGGCTGCTACGTAGCCTGACTGGCCTCAAACACAAACATATTCAGACCTCCGGCTCCCAAAGGCTGGGGTCACATATGCCTGGCATTGAGTGTAATTTTTATAGGACCAACTTATGCAGCAGAGTGTGAAATCCTCCAGCCTAAGTGTGACTCTGAAACTGCCTCTTGCCACCAGAGAGTCTGCTAGAGACAACTTAGATCTTCCGTTCGTCCCGCAGGCTGGTGCCGTGGGAGCTCTAACGGACCGGGAGAGAAGCAGGACTTTTCCACAGTGTAGATCTAGCCTCCAGGCAGACATAGCTCCGTCCAGTGTTGTGCTGCCGTCTTTGAGTAGCATTAAAGGAGCACCCAGTGTCTGGATAAGTCAATCACCAGGTCCCACATAGCACCCGCACGTTCCCAGATGATTTTCTCTTGCTTTGAGTGTCCTCATGCCTTGCTTCTGCCTGACTTGTGAATGTCCAGGCCCTACCCTCCACCAACCCAGGCTGCGCTTCTTTCCTTTCACCAAGCTCGCTGGGGCATCTACCCTGCAGGCTAAGATCAGAACAACTTCTACATTACGAATGAAAACCCAGGGCTGAAAACCTGTAAGCCACTTGTCTTATCAGGACCCTGAGTCAAGGCATGTGTCGGTGTCTGAAGTCGTCCCTTGGCCACACACTGCAGGAACAGACCCGGGCAATGCTGAACCTGCGATACACAAGAGAAAGCAGCCTGGGGCACTGAAGCCCTTGGACAAGACGGGAAGGGAAGGAGGCAACAGTGATTACAGCCTCCACTCTGTTTATTCAGTCACAACGAAATGGCAGACCCTGGACACGTATTCCATTGCTTGACCCTTTCAAACTCAAGTGGAGAGCGAAGACAAAGTATAGAGGAGTGGATATGGAGGAGAAAGACAATGGAGATATTCTGGTGATGTATGTTAAGAGCCCCCCAATTAGATGCTCACATCGTCTGGCCCATGTTGAGGTAACTGTCCCAGGAACAGAGTCACAAATGCAGATGACACTTCTGTTCAGAAGGATGCTCACAGCATTGCGGCTTATATCAATAAGAGTCTGGGAATTCCCTAATGCTCCAAAGCTAAATACCAGGTACATAGATGATGCTATGTCATATAACATGTCTGTTAGAGAAAAATTTCCTTTACAAATATACCTCACCACAAGAAAGGTTTTTACATAACAAATTATTAAATAAAGGGATGGGAAGATGATTTGATCAGTAAAACGTGCAGGCTGCACAAACATGAAGATCCCCAGCACTTAGGAAAAAGCCAGGTGCAACAAAACATGCCTGTAATTTCAGCCCTGGGGACAGAGACAAGTGGCTCTTAGGGACTCGGTGGCCAGCTGGTCTAGCCAGGTTTGCAAGTTCTGGGTTCAGTGAAAGACTGTCTCGAAAATGAGGTGGAGAAATCATTGAAGAAGACATTTGATGCCTCCATCTCTCTCTCTCTCTCTCTCTCTCTCTCTCTCTCTCTCTCTCTCTCTCTCTC
>JABTXL010005488.1:685885-697619 GCA_025134845.1 Neodon shergylaensis
CTCTCTCTCTCTCTCTCTCTCTCTCTCTCTCTCTCTCTCTCTCTCTCACACACACACACACACACACACACACACACACACACACTAAAGTGAGACATTAATTAGCAACTACAGTGTGACTCAAAGCCTCTGGAATGGTAAGTGGCTGGAAGCTGTCTCATCACAAAGTTGGCCACAGTTGGCAAGAAGCCCTTTATACCTCTGTCTCCTTCAGAGGTTCCAAAAGCACGTTGCCCGGATGAAAATATTAATGGCTCATGTTGCGGGGCTGTGGCATCACCTGTGTTTTAATTTATGTCCCAGGGCTTGACTACACGGTCCCCACCCTCATCTCCACCAATGCCAGGAAGGGAAGGAGATGTAAATAGTCAGAGGAAAAGGAAAACAACAGATTTGTAATAGATCCAAAATATTTGTTTCACAAGTTTTCCTCACTGCTGGGAGGAGTTTTCTTTTCACACCCACAGAGAGGCTGAGAAAGAAGGAAAGAGTCACCAAGGAGAAAACAGAGGGAGTACGAACTGTAAAGGGCAGGGAACAAACAACTCCTGATCTGCTGGCAGAGGACCTTCCAAACTCCACTGCAGCTTCCGCCCCGGACAGTGCAGGCTCCTTTCAAAGCCGTCTCTCATTTTCTGAGCTTTGCTTCTGTTCCGGCAACAGCTCGGGCAACACTCACCTGATCACTTTCAGGGCCACGTTCTCCTGCTGCGAGTACCCTTTACCCAAACAGTCCCCACACAGCGCGGGCTCCCACAGATCTCTGAGCACCCAAATGTCTTCTCATCTAAAGGAGGCTCTCCTGCTGGATCTGCCAAACCACAGCTTAGTAATTTTAAAAATTGTAAAAGGATGAGGGGCTTGTCTGATGATGTGGGCCTGTTATCCCAGCTACTCCAGAAGCGGAGGCAGGAGGATTGAAAACTCGGGGCCAGCCTGGACTACAGAGAGAGTTCAAGTCAGCCTAGACAGCTAACAAGACTCTGTCTCAAGGTGAAAAGTAAAAATACGGGCTGCAGATCAGCGGCAGAGTGCTTCCCTGGCAGGTATGAGGTCCGGGTTCAGCCAGAAGTATTGCAAAAAAGACACAATTAATCGATCAATCATTTCTTGAAGGGAGTGTCCTTGGTTTCTGTTGTTGTGATAAAACTCCCTGATCAAAAGCACCTGGGAGAGGAAAGGGTTTACTTGGCTTTCACTCCTGCATCGTAGCCCAGTCAGGGCCAGAACCCACGGCACCACCCTGGAGGCAGGATTGAAGCAGTAACCATGGAGGAATGCTGCTTACTGGCTTGCTCACTTGGGGCCTATTGGGACTGCTGCAGGGTCACCTGCCCAGTGCTAGCACCTCTCACAGTGGGTTGGATCCTCCCACATTCATTAATCAAGAAAATGCTTCAAAGGCTTGCTGACAGACCAATGGAAGTGCTTTCTCAACTGAGGTTTCCTCTTCCCAAGTGACTCCAGTTTGTGTCAAGTTGATATAAAACTAAATAACACAGGATGGTTGAAGGAGAGGAAGCCCTGGTGTATACTGAAATAGTTGTACTCTTAGCATCCACTGATTGAGACCATATTGAATGGCCACATGACCATGAATTCAAAATGGATTTTTATTTTTTATTTTTATTTATTTATTTATTTATTTATTTATTTATTTATTTATTTATTTATTTGAGATAGGGTTTTTCTATAGCTTGGAGCCTGTCCTGGAACTAGCTCTGTAGACCAGACTGGCCTCAGACTCACAGAGATCCGCCTGCCTCTGTCTCCCTAGTGCTGAGATTAAAGGTGTGTGCCACAACTGGCCGGCTCAAAATGGATTTTTAATGAAGTTGCCTTTTAAGAATCCTGGCAGCATCTATGGACTTTTGGAAGTCATCGCATTGTGTGACATGTTGTTTACACAGCACCTTCAGAAAATTATTGATATTTAAAGGGTTTCAGATGAACACTGCCTACTCCACCCTTTTCCTGGAGATGAAACTAACACTTCGTTTCTATCCTATTCCTCCTAGTGATTTCACAAACAACCTTCTGGAGTGAGTGTCCTTGTCACCAACAAGAGAAGGACACTAATATTTATTAAGACCCCATTGAATGCCCAATACTGTGCTGGGGGAAAAAAGAGTGCTTCCAAAGGAGAAAGTGGACCAGAGCTAAAAGATCATGGTATCCAGAACCAATAGACTGAGACAGTCTAGGTCATGTGTATATACATGTTTTTCTCTGCACATGTTCTATTACATGTAATCCTTGGTAGAGAGAGTTTTCTTGTCTAGTTTCCTTTATATGCTAATTTTAAAATGTGAGAGTTAGCTAGCAGTAATTCTGAACTATTGGTTGAGCATTTACAATTAATATTAAGTCTCTGTGCATTCGTTTTGGAGCCAGACATGAATTGATGCCAGAGTCAACATAGGATGGTGGGGTAATATGGGACAGAGGTCTTAGCAAACTGGACCCTGGAGGAGTAGGGGAACCACAACTGGTCCTGTTAGGGTCAGTCCTGTTATAAGAGCAGACAACCACTTCACTACCTTCCCTAGTCATTGGTTGTGACAAAACACTCAGCAAATGCAGCTTACAGAAGAAAAGGTGCATTCTGACTGCAGTTTGAAGATACATTTCCTTGTGGAAGGCATCGCGGCAGCAGTGTGAAATAAAAGGCTGCTGCATTGCATACACTGTCCCGAAGGTGCAGCAGCCATGTGAAGTGGCTGCTGCATTGCATACACTGTCCTGAAGGTGCAGCAGCCGTGTGAAGTGGCTGCTACATTGCATACACTGTCCCGAAGGTGCAGCAGCCATGTGAAGTGGCTGCTGCATTGCATACACTGTCCTGAAGGTGCAGCAGCCATGTGAAGTGGCTGCTGCATTGCATACACTGTCCCGAAGGTGCAGCAGCTGTGTGAAGTGACTGCTGCATTGCATACACTGTCCCGAAGGTGCAGCAGCCGTGTGAAGTGGCTGCTGCATTGCATACACTGTCCCGAAGGTGCAGCAGCTGTGTGAAGTGGCTGCTGCATTGCATACACTGTCAGGAAGCTGCAGCAGCTGTGTGAAGTGGCTGCAGCATCGTATTTACAGCCAGGAAGCTGCAGTAGCAGTGTGAAGTGGCTGTGACATTGCATACACTGTCAG
The DNA here is from genome assembly GCA_025134845.1 of Neodon shergylaensis. Classification (NCBI taxonomy): domain Eukaryota; kingdom Metazoa; phylum Chordata; class Mammalia; order Rodentia; family Cricetidae; genus Neodon; species Neodon shergylaensis. Next base: position 689,030 of record JABTXL010005488.1, read on the forward strand.
GAAGCTGCAGCAGCTGTGTGAAGTGGCTGCGGCATTGCATACACAGCCAGGAAGCAGAGAGGCATGAACTCATGTTTAATCAGCCCAGGATCCCAGTCTATAAGAAAATGGTGCCCACATTCAGGATGAGTCTTCCCATGTGATTAAACCTCTCTGGAAAGTCAATTACTGATGGAGGTGGGTCTTGTATCTATCTGTTGCTTTCATTGGTTAATTAATAAAGAAACTGCTTGGCCTTTGATAGGACAGAAAATTAGGTAGGCGGAGTAGACAGAACAGAATGCTGGGAGGAAGAAGCAGATTCAAGCAGTCGCCATGCCTCTCCTCGCCAAGATGGACACAGGTTAGGATTTTTCCTGGTGGGCCACCACCTCGTGGTGCTACACAGATTGTTTGAGGTGGGTTAATCACGATGTGAGAGTTAGCCAGTAAGAGGCTAGAACTAGTGGGCCAAGCAGTGTTTAAAAGAATACAGTTTCTGTGTAATTATTTTGGGTAAAGCTAGCTGGGTGGCAGGACGCAGCCCACTGCTCCTCCTCACTACAAATTACAGACACACCCAGAGGTTTGTCTCAATGTTGTCATGTTGACAAGAGCAACCATCACATTTTCCAATGGTGTCATTGTTGTCTACTTTTATGTTCCTTATAGGAAGTAATTACAGAGGTTTCTTTTTCCTCAATGTACTCAGAATGGCATACTTGTCAGAATGTGTGTGTGTGTAGATGTGTATCAAAAACTGAGAAGTTGAACTTCTCTAGGGTTGGCTTCAGTTTAGCTATTCATGTGTTTTTTTTTTTAATATTTCTGATGCTTTAGCAGAGCCAACCCTGTTGGCAGAGGTGTGGGTAAGTCTGCTCCAAAGTGGTCAGCATGGAAGAGCTGTCCCCATTACTCATCTGTCTTGTGGCAGCATGGAAGGGGGAGAGATGCCCCCACCCATCAACACCTGAGGCAGGTGGAGGAGCTGGCCCTGAGGTCATCGGAGTGGAAGAACTGTCCTTATCCCCCAGCAGATATAACACTTGGGTGAGCAGGCCCTGCACCTCTCGCGGGCAGCAAATAGAGCCAGCAATGTTGGTGGCAGTGTGGATGAGCCAGCCCCGAATTTATGAGCCAGAGAGGGCTGTCCCCTCTACCGTCTCTCATGCAGCAGTGTGGGTGGGGGAGAGATGTCCTCTTACCCTTTGGCCCTTTCTGCCTGCAACAGAAGAGTAAGCCGACCCTCCCCCTTACCAGCTGCAGTTACCAGCTGCAGTTACCAGCTGCAGCACTCAGGAAAGCATCTTGCTCTGAGCCTAGGCAGCACAGTAGAGCTGACCTTGTGGGTAGAGGTGTGGGTAAACCAGTTCCGAAGCTGGTGCTGGTAGCATGGGAGTTTTTCCCACTACTCATCTGTCACTCAGTGGCATGGCATGAGGGAAGAGATGCCCTTCCCATCAACGCCTGAAGCAGGTGGAAGAGCTGGCCCTGAGGTCATAAGAGTGGGACAGGTGTCCCTGCCCCACATCAGCTGCAGCACTCAGGAGAGCGGCCCTGATGGTGTAGGTGTGGAGAGAACTGAGCCTAAGGATGGGAAAGTCAGGGACTGGCCCCACCTCTTGCTCATCCCTGCAAGGAGTGAGCTAGGCAGGGCAGTGCTGGAGAGAGCAACTGTCCAGAACCAGAACCATGGTTGTGTGTTGGACCTCCCCAACATCTGGAGCACAGGTGTGTGTGTGCATGTGTGTGCATGCGTGTGTGTGTGTGTGAGTGTCATGTGTGTGTGCGCACGTGCGTGCGTGTATACGTGTGTGTGTGTGTGTGTGTGTGTTGGGGCGGGGCTGGGGGGGACAGGATGGTCCTGTAGATCCAGAACTGCAGGATCTCCACAATGCAGTGAAGGGTCTAGGAATGTAGGAATATAAAATCATAAACTTAAAGAAATGAAAACTGACAATTAGCAGCTTTGTCAGAAACCAAAGGTTAACTTTGAACAACGGCTTTTTGCCTTAGAGCTAGCATCTCTGTCAGCAGTCAGGGGTTAACTTTTAAGGATAACCCCTCTGCCCCTTAGGGCCGGCAGCCGCTGCAGACAAAGGTTAACTTTTAATAAGTTGTTTCTGCGTGACTTTTGGCTTCATTGTTTCCTGTCCTTTCCTGCTATAGGAAACTGGCTATGTCATGGAAGCTGAGGGGTTTTGTAAACACTGTTAGCTGTGTCAAGAAAGCTGGAGGATCTTTTTGTTAACACCCTTGAGCCAAAACCTTATAAGCAAAAATTGTAAAATACAATATGTCTCTAAGCTTAACCTCGAAATTGTAAAAATTCCTTTTTCCATGCCTACTGCTTACTTCTTGCTATAAAAAGGGACCCTGAGCTAGCCCCCATTGCTACAATTTCAGAAGCCCGAATTCTGACTGTGGTCCCCGCTAGCTGGTAAGTTTTTTGTGCCCCATGGGAATTTTTAGAATAAAGTTTGCTTCTGATTTCATAGACTTTGGTGGTCTGTCCCCCTTGCATGCCTCCCAGATTCAACACAGAGGACAGCAGCAGAATGTCCAGGAAGAGTCCCAATGAGCGCTCAGCATCAATGGTGTAGCAGAGAAAAGGGGCCTTGAACTAGACCAGGGATTTTTTGCAATGAACACCTGCAAGAAAAGATACACGGATGAAGAGGTTTACTGTGTGACTGTGTCACAGTGCACCTTCCACAAGATTTTCCTCTTCTTCCTTTATTTTTTCAATTAAAATGTATTTTGTTTTATTTTTTAATGGGGGGTGGGTGGGATGATGTGAAAGACAAAGAATAAATACAAAGAAAATTTAAAAAAGAAAAAATTCTGATGCTTTAACATGGAGTGGAGGACTTTTGGCTAACCCTGGATCAAGGTGAGAGCCCTGGCCCTCTCAGACAGAGCAGCTGAATGTTCCTTTCATGTGTAAAATATGTAAAATGACCAACCCAGAGCGTCCGCTCTGGCCACCTCCTTTTGTCCACACTAGAAGGTTTCTCAAACCCTGGAACATTACCGACCTGTGCTAAGCCGCAGCTAGGGTCAGCTCCCGGGCACCCACACACTGACCACCCTATGGCCCTTGAAAATTACTTTGAGCCGCTTGCTCTTCTTCACCCAGCCCTCCTGGGCAAACCGTGGCAGCGACTCTTGTCTGTTGTTGGCGTCTATGTAATAAGGAATCACATGGCCTTTTGTGGTCTGTTGTGCCTCCTGATTTTCAAACTATAAAAACTACTGAAAAACTTCCCTTCTTATCATCTATTCCCATGCCTACATGCCTTATTATAACCATCAGAACAAATCCTGGCTCCTGTAAAGCTGGGCTGCACAGTGAAACAGCTGTGCAAGGATCCACAGAGCTAGCCTGTCCTTGGCCCTGGAAGAGGTGCCTGGAAATCACCTTGAATCTGAGGTAAAGCACATCCCAGCCCAGGCAGTCTATTAAGTGAATGTAGCAAGAGGCATAATACTGTTAATGCTGTTGAATATATGCATGTATGTACATATATGTAGGTATGTGTGTATGTGTATACAGAAAGAGAATGTGTGTGTATGTGTGATTTCATACATGTCCCAGGCCAACTTCCACCTGTCTATACAGCCAAAGACAACCTTGGACTTCTGTTCTTCCTGCCTCCAACTTCCAAGTGCTTAGGATGACAACTGAGTGTCACCGTGCCCAGTTTTCGTGGTTCTGGGTCCCCTGCTTACTAGGAAGCACTCTTCCCGCTGAGCTACATGGTGTTTCCTTTTTACATCTTTCTCAGGCCTGCAAGATTTGCTCAGCAGACAAATGCATTTGCTGAAGAGCTGGACAATCTGGGTTTGGCCTCCAGAACCCACATGTGAGAGAGGAAAGAGCAGACTCCCCCAGCTGTCAGAAACAGCACACGCACACGCAGACACACACATGCGCGTTCACGCACACACACACTTTTTTCCTCCAGTTACTCACTGGCCACTCCTTTTCCCCCAGCATGATCTGGTGAGTCATGGGTTAGAGCCAGGTCAGTCTTTCATCTTGAGGTGTTTATAACTGGCTCTAGGGCTGTCATTGGGAAGACAGACTTTACTCTCTGTTTGGGAACCCTGGGGAAAGGAAGGATTGCCTCTGCCTGGCTCTGACTCTAGTAGCTTTGGGCTTCTCAAGAGATGGAGGCAATTAACCCCGATTAAAATGGGACACCTCCTGGGATGAGCCACAAATAAAAGATTTAAGGGTGTGACTGCGATACCCTGGTACTTGGGGAAAAAGCAAGAAGCAGGAAGTCATCTTCACCCTGGGAAGCTGTCATCTGCAACAGGTCTCTGGTGGGCAGAAGATGATTTTTCAACAAGCACCCGAGGCCTCTACAGCATTAGAGCTGGGAATGGAGCTCAGTGTGTGAGCATAAGGCCCGTGTTCGGATCCCTAGCACGCACGCACACGTGCACACATACAGAGACACACACAGGCAGGTATGGCCACGCATGACTGTGACCACAGCACCATGGGGGACATAGGAGGATCAGTGGGTCCTACTGGCCACCAGCGTAGCTCCAGGTTCAGTAAGAGACATGTCTCAAGGGTAGAGTGTGAAAAAGAAAACCACCTATTGTCATCCTCTGGTCTCCACATGAACACATACAGGCATGTATACACACACACACACAGGCACACAAACATAAGAACACACACAAGTACACAGGCACACACACAGGCACACACACACATGCACACACACATGCACACACACACAAGCACACAAACATAAGAACACACACATGCACACACACATGCACACACACAAGTACACATGCACACACACATGCACACACACACATGCACACACACACACAAGCACACAAACATAAGAACACACACACAGGCACACACACATGCACACACACAAGTACACAGGCACACACACATGCACACACACATGCACACACACACACATGCACACACACACACAAGCACACACACACACACGCACGAGTGCCACACCACGTGCAGTCTGTATTCATCATGTAAGGGATGAACCTGAGACTCTGCTTTTCTAACAACACAACTCACCCCTGAGCAGCAAGAGCCCGGCTACCCCACTGAGGCCCTTGGCTGAGAGGAGGCACTGTAAAAACACAAGCGCTCATTGGCTGGGACCAACAGGCAACACCGCTGCCAAGTGTTAGCATCAGTCCCACCAGTGTGAGTTACACCAAAATATTATCACAAGCTTCAGCCTATTTTCAACCTTTTTCTAGAAAACAAAATATTTCTATGTTATTATTTTGTTAGTGAGTAGATATTATGGTTTTACATTCTTTTTTAAATTATATTTATTTATTTATTTTACATCCTGACTGCAGTTTCCCCTCCATTTTCTCCTCACACTCCCTCCCTGCACCTTCCCTCTGCCAACTCCCCCTTCCCCCACCAATCCACCCCTCCTCTGTTTCTGCTCAGAAGGGGGAAAGGGCAGGTCTCCCATGGGTATCAACAAAGCATGGCATATCAAGTTGCAGTAAGACTAAGCACCTCCCCTTGTATTAAGGTTGGGCAAGGCACCAGTATGAGGAACAGGGTTCCCAAAGCCTGCCAAAGCATTAGAGACAGCCCCTGCTCCCCATTGCTAGGAGTCCCACAAACAGACCAAACTACACAACTGTCACATGTATGTAGAGGGCTTAGGTCAGTCCCATGCAGGCTCCCTGGTTGTCTTTGAGCTCCGATGAACCCAAGTTAGTCATTTCTGTGGGTTCTCTTGTGGTGTCCTTGACTACTCTGGCTCCTACAATCCTTCCTCCCTCTCTTCAGCAGGACTCCCTGACTTAGACCTAATGCTTGGCTGTGAGTCTCTGCATCTGTTTCCTTCAGTTACTGAATGACGGCTCTCTGGACAACTGGGCAGTCACCAATCTATGAGTATAGCAGAGTATCATTAGGCATCATTACATAGACATTTTGTTTTTCTCCAGTTGAGTCTGAGACCCATGCCACAAGAGTGAGCCCCCTGACACTGCCTGGAGCACTAGGACCCAGAGGCTGGGTGGTTTTACGTTCTTAGCCAAGCACCTGGTTAGGTACCAAACCTCTGGATAGTTCTCAAAATACCACTTTGCTTAATGCTTTTCAAACCGGTTTACAGGCTGGGTACTCGAAAATCGTGGTGTTTCCTTACAAAGCACAACAGGAGAGAAGTTGATGTATGTATGTAATGTTAAAAATGCAATTTCCCCTTGCAGAAATTGGGCTCTAATAAGCTAATGCAGCAAAAAGAGCAACCTCCCACCCCATCCCCAAGCCTCTTGGAAATGAGCTTCCATTTCACTGCTGGTCAAGAGAGCGAGAAATGTCCCTACTTCTTTGGGAGACCACTGATCCTTCAGCTGGGACCAAAACATTTACTGAGACATTTACTTCCGCTGCTATGCAACTATCTCTGAAGTCCCCAGGATGGTAACCATGACATCTACTGATACTAACCCTATTTACCTAGCCCCTGCTCTGCAACAGGTACCATCCTAAGGACTTTGCGAGCACCCTTGAACATGACAGCCCCTGGATGAACGCTATTAGATCTGTGCTAAAGGTGAGGAAGGCTAAGTCGTGGTTCCTGGTGGAAGAGCCCTCTCCTGACTCCTCATTAGTAGAGCGCCCACCAGCACACTCTTCCTTGCTACAGACCGGCTTTCTTTGTCAAGACATGGGCATGGAGCTTTTATCAAACAAGTTCTTCCAGCAGTTTCTACTTATAATTTAGGAAATACTTTATTAGTGTCTATAATAAACCCACATGGATAAGTTCTTGCATATTTATAGCAATGCGTTACCTCTGTACAAATGGGAAAAAAATCAGTTTTTTGTTTCTAGGCTGTCTTTGTTTGCTGCGCTGTGATAAACACTGGGAGTAACAGCAGCTTGGTGAGGAAAGGGTTTGTTTCAAGGGCAGCAGGCAGGAGCTCAAGACAGAGCTTGAAGCAGAAGTTATGGAGGGATGCTCCCTACTGGCTGCTTCAGGCTCACCTTCAGCTACCTTTCTTCTGCAGCCCAAGCCCACCTGTCTAGGGACGGTGCCACCCACAGTGGGCTGGGCCCTCCTACCTCAGTTAGCAATCAAGAAAATCCCCCCACAGGGCAATCTGATAGAGGCTACTCTGCCATGCCCCAGGTATGTCAAACTGACAGTGAGGATTAGACATCACTTAGACCAGTGGTTCTCAACCTTCCTAATGCTACAACCCTTTCACGCAGTTCCTCATGCTGTGGTGACTGTCAACCATACGCTTCTTTCGTTGCTACTTCATAACTGTAATTTTGCTACTGTATGAATTAAAATGTGTTTTCTGGTGTCGTTGATGAGGGTCTTAGGTGACCCCTACTAAAAGGTTGTTCAACCCCCAAAGGGTCATGACCCATAGGTTAAGAACTGCTGACATAAACCATTATATCATGGCTGTTTATTTCTATACAATGCCACTGAACATGGGAAACAGATACATTTTCCAAACTTGACAGCATAGCTAAAGTTTCCAAAAATATAAATTATACTCACATATATGATTATATATTTATATAAAAAGATCAATAATATGATATGCATCAACATAACAATTTTTAAAAACTTTTTCTGAGTCATGACTCTTCTAAAGACCCTTTGACCATAAAAAATGCACACAACATTTAACATTCAACTTCAAGGGGCTCTTGAAACCCTAGGAAGAGAACCTCAGTGCCCCAACGCTGAGGAAGACAAGGAAGGCTCTTCTTGGCTTCAGGCTAAAGTTGGCCTTCTCTTCCCTGCACTGAACTGAGATGTTTCCCTTAGCTGTTTTCCTTAACATTTTCTTTTTCAAATGTTTATATTGATAAAAAGATTAAACAAACCTTAAATATAAAAAACATTCCCTGGCACCAGGGAGCCTATAGTATTTCCAATCTTTTTTAGCATCTATCATCAAAGAGATCGTTCTTCTATTATTAATAAATAATTGGTGAAATGACTCTGGGGGTAAAGGTGCTGACTCCCAGCCTGACAACCTGAGTCCAGTCCTGGGACCCACAGTGTGGAAGGAAAGAACTGACTGACTCCCAACAGTTGTTCTTCTGACCTCCACAATGCACCATGGGATGCACATATATGTGCAATATATATACATATGTGCATAAGCACACAGACACAAATAAATAAATAAACAATAAATAAAGTCAGCTTAAGTTCGTATTAATAACCCAGAGAATTCTGATTTTTCTTTCTCTAGGTGATGACCCAAATTAGATATGCAAGGCACTAGCATATAGTATTGTTCCTCATGGTTTCTTGGTAAGAAATAATTTGGTTAAAAAAGAGTTTGGTGGTTTATATAAAAAGGAAAAAAGTGGGAGTTAGGAAAGAGGAAAGACAGAAAGGTGAAAAATTCAGATGTTGCCACTTAGAATAATTCAAAGTCAACTTACTTGTTACCTTCTAGAGTCTAGAATCTTCACTGGTCAGCATCCTCGCTGGTCAGCATCCTTACAGGTCAGCATTCTCACTGGTCATTGTCCTCGCAGGTCAGCATCCTCACTGGTCAGCATCCTTGCAGGTCAGCATCCTCACTGGTCATTGTC
>JABTXL010005488.1:702178-727290 GCA_025134845.1 Neodon shergylaensis
GACTCAGGACCAGATGTTCAACCACAGATAAGCTGTGGCAAGCTTTCTGATCTTACCCTGACCTCGGGTGGGGCGTTTTAAGCCTTGCGAAATGGCGTTATAGGGGCTGCATAGCTGGAGTGGGGGGGTCTTTCAGAAAGGTAATCTTTAAGGAATCTTAAAGGAATCATAAATCTAAACTTTTATAAATGAAAAAGAGTCAGCTTACATACCCACTCACCCACTCATCAATAGTTTTTTTTTTAAATATTTATTTATTTATTATGTATACAATGTTCTGACTGTGTGTATGTCTGCTGGCCAGAAGAGGGCACCAGACCCCATTACAGATGGTTGTGCGCCACCATGTGGTTGCTGGGAATTGAACTCAGGACCTTTGGTAGAGCAGGCAATGCTCTTAACCTCTGAGCCATCTCTCCAGCCCCTCATCAATAGTTTTTTATATGAGGAGATTGAGGCAAGAACTGGGTATAATGAATTAATCATCACCTTTGAACATTAGCCAGACTTAGCAAGGAAAGAACATCAACCAGTTATAATTGGGCTGTTTTGTTCTTGTTCCCTAACTTTAACGAGTTCTGCATTCAACGTATATGTCTTTCTAAAACTTTAGATTGTCTTTCTGGGTTTTTCACCTCAAAACTATTTAACAAAAACACCTTAGTTTAACTTTATTATTTTCTTTTTCTTTTTTTTTTAAAAGATTTATTTATTTATGTATACAGTACCCTGCCTGCAGGCCAGAAGGGGGCACCAGATCTCATTACAGAGAGGTTATGAGCCACCATGTGGTTGCTGGGAATTGAACTCAGGACTTCTGGAAGAGCAGTCAGTGCTCTTAACCGCTGAGCCATCTCTCCAGCCCCTAACTTTATTATTTTCAAGGCTTTATTTCAGCTGTGATATATTCTGAGACCTGTGAACACATCTCCCAACATTGAGGTTAAAAGAATTTAAACTAACTAGGCTACTGGGACTCAACTGTTAATCATTAGCTTGAGTAACAAGTTAATCATGAACTTGCAGCCCTTAGGTGAAACCCACAGGCCCTGGCTATATATCATTTCCTTGTATTTATTTTTATTCATCAGAACTCTGTATAGGCTATCATTATTATTATCAATTTAGACAGTACAGCTTAGGGAGGGGTCATCTTCTTGACAATCCACAGATAAAATTGCCCAATAGAACGGGATGTTTCCAAGAGATAAACATACTACATTACAGGCAGTGGAGATCTCCCCACATCCACTCACACCAGACTAGATACCAGAGGAGTATTGCAGTAACAAGAATGTGAGGCACAGCAGAAGCAAACGGCATTTTGAGTCTGCAGTCCCATGGCCTTGCCTAAATGAGATTCGCACATGAGAGTTGCTTCCCAGTAGGCTGACACCATCAACTTCAATTGCCACCTGCTGCTCCTCTGACGTGGCCATCGGCAGCTTTCTTTCTTGGAGATCTGGAGAACTAACAAGGAATGCCCCTGTCTCCAACTTCGTTCTGATTTCTAATGGTGTCTGTGTCCTCTAGTTCGCCCTCCATACCTGTGTTTGATAACACACAGGCAATAAGGACTTGGTAAATTAAATGGACCAGCAGAAGTGGGTCCTGAAAGGTAATCTAAGAGAAGAAAGGGTTAAGACTAGACTCTAAGACAGAACAGAACAGTGGGCGTAGACCCAGGTGGGCTGTGTATACTCAGTTCTCTGGGAAATATATGGAAGCTCTTTCAGAGATAAGGGGATATTGTACTAGGCCTGAGGGAAGAAGCTGCTGTTTCTAGAACACATTGCAAGTATCTGCACTGCGCCAGACATGGGGTCCACACCATGAGTCAGGCCTTGGGTGGCAGCAGAGAGAAGTCATCAACACTCAGGACCTAAGCTGTGATGTTTGCAGAGTTCTCTTTTTACCCCCTGTGGAGGCTAGTGTGTATCTGTTTCGTGCCGGACTCTGAGAAAATAGTGGAGACAAAAGATAGGAGACTTAAGTTTAGAGACACTGTGTTCATGAAGTGTTTGTTTTCCTTACTGCCAAGACCACTTGTCCAAGTGAATCATTTAGGTTGCATTTTATTAAAGTACTTTTAAAACACATGGACAAATGCCTTTACAATCTGTAGCTGTGGGTGGCCAAACACCAGGAGCTTCCTCTTTGCGGTAGAAAGGAAAGTCAGCTTCAGGGTTTCTTTCCCAGCCCTACCACTGAGCCCATGAAATCCTCTCGTTCCCCAGTCCTTCATCTTTATTCAGCATAAAATAAAAATGCAGGTAATGTGGAAGGTTTTAAATGATAGAAATCGGAAATTTACAATAAACTGATCTGTCAGAAGAATTCCTTTTAATCCCAGGGTCCTTCATCTCGGATGCTAACAGGACAATGTATGGTGGGGCAGGAACGTTTTCCAAATATCAGCGCTACTGTGTAAATTAAGGAATAACATAAGATATTCCCTTGGCAGAGAAGTCTTCGTGTATTGTCCTTGTCTACTTTTGAATGCATTTGACATTCACGAAGTTCAGCATTCCGTCAGGACAGAAGGACAGAGAAGGACAGAATCTGTCCTCATCTCTGCGCTCTGCCTGCTACTTCTCCTGGGGGCAAACAGAGGTCTTCCTGCTTTGTCAGATGTATATTATATGCAATAAATAATACACACATTTAAAATGTGTGTGTGTGTGTGAGAGAGAGAGAGCCGTGAATGTGCCATGACCTGCAGGAGGAAATCAGGGTACATTTTCAGAGTCAGGTCTCTGCTTTCATTTTGAAATCAGGAATGGTGATACCTCCAGAAGTTCTTTTTATTGTACAGGATCATTTTAACTACTCTAGGTTTTTTGTTTTTCCATATGAGTATTGTCCTATTGTCCTTTCAAGGTCTATAAAAGAATAGTGTTGGGATTTTAATTGGAATTGTGTTGTATCTGTAGATTGCTTTTGATAGAATAGTCATTTTTGCTGCTATTTCTAACCATCCATAAGCATGGGAGATCTTTCCACCTTCTGATATCTTCTTCAAGTTCTTTCTTCAAAGAATTGAAGTTCTTGTCATACAGGTCTTTCACTTGCTTGGTTACTGTTACCCCAAGATATTTTATGTTATTTGTAGCTATTGTGAATGGTGTATTTCCCTGATTCTTTTCTCAGTACATTTGTCATTTGTATATAGACTCCATTCTTTCTCTTTCTTACTATTTATTTTTATTTTATGGACATCAGCGTTTTGCCTACATGTATGTCTGTGTGAGGGTGTCAGATCTTGGAATTACAGACAGTTGTTAGCTGCTATCTGGTTGCTAGGAATTGAACCCGGGTCCTCTGGAAGAGCAGTCAGTGCTCTTAACCACTTAGCTATCTCTCCAGTTCATGACTCCTTCTTGGACCATGTTCTGACAACCTTTCTCTCTCTTTCTTTAAGAAATAAAAACTACTTATCTCTTTAAGTTGGCTAATGGTGGCCAGCCATAACTTGTTGACGTTGCCAAACCCCAGGCTTCTTTAATCCTAAAATCTCTAGTAACACAAACACACACAAACACACAGACACACACATAAGTATGTTACTAGAGATTATATATTATACATATTATTATATATGTTACATATATACGTGTGTGTGTGTGTGTGTGTGAATTGACACACTCCTTCTAAGCAATTTTGGAAAAATAAGAATTAAAAATGCATCTAGCTTGTGAAATTTTCCATACATTCCGCTTTTTTCAAGACAGGGTTTCTCTGTGTAGCCCTGGCTGTCCTGGAACTCGCTCTGTAGTCCAGACTGGCCTTCAATACACAGAGATCTGCCTGCCTTTGCCTTCTGAGTGCTGGAATTAAAAATGTGCACCACCAAAACCTGGCCTGAAACTTGATTTCCTAAAATTTTCTTTATATTTATTTTTTATGTGTGTGGGTGTTTTGCCTACATGTGTCTGTATACCACATGCATGCAATGCCTTCAGGGGCCAAAAGAGGGCGTCAGATCTCCTGGGACTGAAGTTACAGATAGTCATGAGCTTAGCTGTGGGTACTGGGATTCTAACCTGAATTCTCTGGAAGAGCAGTCAGTGCTCTTAATTGCTGAACCATCTCTCCAGCCCTGAAGCTCCAATTATTTTTAAGGAAACTGAGATGAAAAAGGTTGTCATATTATTTATAATGACAAAAATTTAGAAACTACAAATATTTAATGTAAGGAATCAATGTAGTAAACTATGGCACATTTATAAATGGCTATTATCAGCTATAAAATACATTCACAGACATAGGAAAGTGTTTGTCATACATTCATAAATCTAAAAATGTGCCCATACATTTTAAAAAGCTAGAAGAAAGAATTTTGAATATTTTCAGAGTAAAGAATAATAAAGGTTTCAAGTGGCTGATATATTAAACATCATATATACATATTAAAATATATATATACACATATTGAAATGTAGCACATGCTACCTTATAAATATGTATAATTTTATATTTTATATATTAGTTAAAAATAAGTTTACTTTAAAAAGAAAAATACACATAGCATCATTTCTCAACATCCATGGGGCATTGGTTCTAGGACTTCACAGTTAGCAAAATACACAGACTCCCAAGTCGCTTGCATACGCTGATCACTTCAAAGTCAGAAACTGTAAACTCAGAAGGACTTCATCTGGGGGTCTTTGGAGATGCAGTCAGTAGCTCTATAGCCCTCAGGGAGTTTTCCAAGGTCTGAACATGAATGTGGGAGCTCACAGCCTATCAGGACAAAGCAGTGAAAACCCCCTTTAAGGGACACCTTTTGAAACTGAGAACAAACAGTGTTGTGTGGTGGGGTTGGTATAACCAAGAGAAGACAAGGAAAAGAATGCCCATATGTACTAAAGATGTTCATGAGCCCAGAGACTGACAGCTTCTTGGTATAGGTCTTCATTCTCTGGTAACCAAAAGTGACCGGATTTCACGCTCACAGGCAGTGCCGGCTCTGTGCCTAAGCCATTCTCGGGGTGGTGAGTCTCCTCCCGGGTCTCTCTTTCAGTGTTGTTCCGGTCGTCACTTTCCTTTCTTCCCACATGCCTTCCCAGGACCTTACATCACCTCTAAACCACTAGCAGTACCTACTACAACCTAAACGCTATATTAATAAAATAGCTTCTTCCTGTATTGTTAGGGGCTAATGGCAAGAAGAAGGTCTACACAAATTACGGAGCCTGTCAGATACAGTTTTAAACGCTATTTCCTACCCATGGTGGACACAGAGGGCCAGCTGCACAGCAGAAAGGCTCACCCAGCATTTGCTCTAGAGCACCAGCAGTGACAGGAGCCTGTTGAGGTTTGCCATGGGCACAAGGTCTTTGCTGCAAATGGGATTCTTTAAAGTTTAGATCCCACAAAGTAGAGGACGCTAATTTCCAATTTGTCCACAAAACTGAGACACGGGACAGCCAAGCAACCAAGCAGGTTGTATTTGATACATGGTTGGCGAAGAGAGAAGCAGGGATTTGCATCAGATCCAGAGCCAAAGACTTAGCCACATCATGTAGCTAACACCAAACCATGTGCATGAAACCCAGTCACAAAATGGAGTTCAGTTTCTGAATATATTTCAGCATGGGGAGGAATTACCTCCAAGGGAGATTTAAGAAAGTGGACACAATGGGGCTCTGATACAATGATTCAACAGCCTAATACAGAGAACAGATGCCAACGGTAAGAAAAAATTCATGGTGGTCTGCCAGGGGCCAAAATGAATTGCTTGAGTATCTTAAAAATGATACAATTTAATCATAACACATGCCTCAAAAGAGCATTCAAATTTTTTAAGACTTTTTTTTTCGAGACAAGGTTTCTCTGTAGCTTTGGAGCCAGTCTTGGAACTCTCTCTGTAGACCAGGTTGGTCCCGAATTCAGAGATCCGCCTGCCTCTGCCTCTCGAGTGCTGGGATTAAAGCACCACCACCAGGCTAAGACTTGGTTTTACTATGTAAATCTGACTGGCCTGGAACTTGCTATATAGACCCTGGCTGTCCCCAAACTTATAGACCTCCTTCAGCCTCTGCCTCATGAGTGCTTCAATCAAAGGCAGGTACCACCCTACTGGTTCACTCAGGTCTCTGAAGACGACTATTCAAATGTAGATCTGAACCTGCAGTGAACTGCTGGTAAGTAGGTCTTAGTCTGGAAAGATGTCTTTCATTTAAGTAGTTTCTGTTTTGTTTTGTTTTTGAGGCAGGGAAGTGTAGCCCAGACTAGCCTCGAGGATGACCTTTAACTTGTCATCCTCCTGCCTCCGTTTCCTCCAAGGTCTAGTGTTACAGGTGCAAGCCACCAAACCTTGTTTACCCCTTGCGGAGGACCCTGACTCTGTGCCTGTGAACCCTGTATCAAGCAAACTGTAGCCGCATCTTGTCGTGTGTCTTTAAAGGTGCTTCTCCTTACGCATTTCAAATTAAATTGAAATAGTCAAATAGAACAAAATGAGGCTTTCTTATAAGATAGAACGAAGTCTCCCCCTGGGAAAATCCCAACATTCAACTTAACATATTGAATAAACTATTTAGAGTGGGTATCAGCCCTATTTTATTACTATTTAATAATATTATTACCATTATCTGTTTTTAGTCATGTTATTTTATCAAGCATTTGACTTCATATTTAAGCATACAAATACAGCATAATTTGGCTCTATGTATATAAACATCTAAAGCATTTTTCAAGGATATAAGCACTGTATATTGATGGAGGTGGGTCTTGTATCTTATCTGTTGCTTTCATTGGTTAACTAATAAAGAAACTGCCTAAGCCCATTTGATAGGCCAACCCTTAGATGGGTGGAGTAAACAGAACAGGATTGGGGGAGAAAGGAGCTGAGTCAGAGAGTTGCCATGATGCTCCCACTCCAGCCAGACGCAGGTTAAGATCCTCCCTGGTAAGCGCACCTCGTGGTGTTACAGGGATACTAGAAATGGGTTAGATCGATATGTAAGAGCTAGCCAATAAGAGGCTACAGATAATGGGCCAGGCAATGTTTAAATGAATACAGTTTCTGTGTAATTATTTCGGGTACAAAGCTAGCCATGTGGGCGGCCGGGTGCCAGGGAAGCAGCCCAACCGCCCCTACTTACTACAGAGTGGCACCCAATGTGCTAATGAACTCCACGTAAAACCTGAGAGGGCTTAAAAAGGATAAAGAGAAAATTTAAGATAAATAGAGCATTTGAAATAAAGCTCTAAGGCTTGCTTGGCGCCAATGTGGACTTGCTATGTGCCTGGAACTGTGCTCAGCTCAGGGGCACCAAAAGGCTCTGAGGCAAGAGCGGCTGCTCCATGCTAAATTATGCTGACCTCAGGCAGTAACTACCGTAATTACCATAATAACAGCGCATAGTTAAGGTTTAGACTGGGCAGGACACACAGTACCGTATTACTTGTACATGCTGCAACTTAAGTTTTTAAGAACTGCTTAACATTTTAAGAAATGCTCCTGGATAATAAAAAAATTACAGATTCACAATAAAACAGATTCAGACAGACCACTAAATGGGTCACAATGTTGGATGAATGTACGTAGGCTTGAGAAAGAGAAAAAAAATATAGAGAGAATAAACTTAATGCCTTTAAAAAAAAAGGATAAAGTCTTTAAAGAGACAGAGTACAGATAGTTATAGATTAAAAAAAAAATAAAGAAAAATAAGCCACGTAAAAATGGAAAATTCACAGAGAGTCTGGATTCTTTGTATTATTGTGTTTTCTTTAAAATTTTTGACTATGAAGGAGCTAACTACAGAGAGACATTTCATTATATGGGCTGCTAAGCTGAACCTGCACATATGTTCTAAAGGTATCTTGACTTCAGAATTTGGATCTAAGGACATGATGCTTTGGAAAAGTCTTTCTTTTGTTTTCACAGAGGATGAGACCCTGTGGATTTCTTCTATTCCAATTTGGTATGATAGACCTCGCCCTCCTGAAAGGTTGCTGTGAACACCCTCAAAAAAATAAATTCACTCAACTGCCAACTGAGATGAACCTAGCACACAGGTTATACCATGAAAGACCTAATTAACGACGCCCCCATTCAGCAGGAAGCAGTTTGGAGAGAAAAAACTGCGCCCATGTTCCCAAATACTGTTTATAAATGCTCTTTTACATTTAAAGGGGGATATGATATAGATATGAATAATTTGCATTGGTATGGATTTTAAGGTCAATTTTGTTATATGTATATGTATTTCTGATCTTGATTAAGATATTGTGATTGCGTGGTTCATTTTAAAATGTAATGTATATTAGGAAATATAGGTTGTTAATGGATAATCATCAATAATAGTCAAGCTTGTAGTCATGTTAGTTAGATTTTCTAGATATATAGAGATATATTTTAGTTAGATAGGCATTCTTCATATCTTTCAAAGACTGCAGAATATGGCATTTAAATGTTTTAATAACTTAGGGCTTTTTATGACTATGAGACACGTCTGCTCCTGGCAGCACCAATCTACTTCGAGAGGAAGATGGACATCGAAGAGGATCCTTATGGAGTTTGATAGCCATTTGGGCAAGGAACTGCTCTTGCCTGGACTGATGCATAAACTGGACACAAAGAACCCGCAGAGAGAGGACTGCTGAACTTGCCTAAAGTTGAGATGGTCTTTCGGGGTTCCTGATTCATGAAAGAGTCTGCGAGACATTCTGCAGGACACAGCAGATAGTGACTGAACTGTCTTTGAATTTTCCTGCTTCATGGAAATGTCTCTGGATATTATGGGCCTGAAGGCCGAAGATGGATGCCCCAATGGTACAGAGGAACTTTGGGTGACTGTCCAGGCAGCGAGATGTCTCTGTCATTTCTAGAGTTTTGGACTTCCTGTTTACTTAGGTATTATTATATCCTTCTGGAGTCTTTGATGGAATTGAAGAATAAATAGTTATAGTTTTCCTTAGTTATGATAAGAGATAAAATAGATATAAATATTGTAACTGTAATTCTTACTTGATAACTGTTTTGTTATATGTAATTTTACTGTTAAAGTTAAAGCCTTTCTTTTTTGTTTAAACAGAAAAAGGGGAAATGATGGAGGTGGGTCTTGTATCTTATCTGTTGCTTTCATTGGTTAACTAATAAAGAAACTGCCTAGGCCCATTTGATAGGCCAACCCTTAGATGGGTGGAGTAAACAGAACAGGATTGGGGGAGAAAGGAGCTGAGTCAGAGAGTCGCCATGATGCTCCCACTCCAGCCAGACGCAGGTTAAGATCCTCCCTGGTAAGCGCACCTCGTGGTGTTACAGGGATACTAGAAATGGGTTAGATCGATATGTAAGAGCTAGCCAATAAGAGGCTACAGATAATGGGCCAGGCAATGTTTAAATGAATACAGTTTCTGTGTAATTATTTCGGGCATAAGCTAGAGCCATGTGGGTGGCCGGGTGCCAGGGACGCAGCCCAGCCGCCCCATCTTCAACAGTATATTTAACACTGTATAAGCACAAGGTATATTTAGCACTGTAGTGCTAAAAGGACAATAAACACAATTTTCCACTCGTTGCATATGGCCTAAGGCCTTGTACAAACTAAAATAAACTTTTTAGTAAGTTTTCAGTAGTGTGTTAAAGCCTTAAATCTACCACAAAAAATATTTTCAAAGAGCCTTGGCACATAAGCCGATGGCTGGGAGCAGGCACAATCAGGGATTATTGTGCGGCTCGAGGGAGTGAGAGCCCTTCCCTAGCCTTCCGCACTGAGAGGCCCCTTTCATCTGGTTTCAATTCTCTTGTTTGTGCACCTTGCCGGATTTATTATTGAATTCCTGTTTTTTTCTTGTTGTTTCATGTTCCATGTTCTAGTGATTTATGAGAAATAGCTGATGAAGATGTTATCTTTGGCACAGAGAGAGTGCACAGAGCCCCGAAGGATTCTGAGAGAACAAATGTGTTTGGAGCCACGTAATACCCGGGCTGAGCAGATGTCCATCGCGCCTGACCACTGCCAGCTGCCGATTCTGTAAGAAGAGAGTTTTCTTCCTAAATACAGCAAGAGCAGAGCTGCGTTCAGAAATCTTTGCATTCCCCCATGACTGGGGCTCATCCTGAGAGACAGCAGGACCAGAGTTAACGCCCTGGAGGAGAAATTCATCCAAAGACCGAGTCCCCCATTCACTCAGGATTTTCAACATTTGCCTTATTTGACTAAAACGTAAAATGTTACTGATGTTTAGTTATCTTACTTTCTTGTATTGTTTTATTTTGTTACTTTGGGCTTGGGAACCTCATCATGTTGCCATGCCTAGTCACAAGCGGAGAGCCTTTTCATGTAGCCTCCTGAGTGGCTGAGGTTACAGCAGGAGTTACCATGCCCTGCTCAGTTGATTTTTTTAATCATTATGAAGATGACTTATTTGTAATAGTGCAGGGAAAGAAGGCTTGTCTGAAGGGGGTAGTGGTGGCCAGTTTTCTCCTGTTAACTGAGTGAAAACTAATTAGTAAATTAAGTGTGCTTGAGAAAAATCCATCTAATCAGATGGATTTCATAGGCTAATCAAACTGTTTGGGGAATTTTCCTGGACTTCTTCACTAGAGGGAGCTAAACACTGCCCTATAAAACGTTGCTCCAGATTTAAAAGCAACAAAAAGCTGAGCAGTGGTGGCACACACCTTTAATCCTAGCACTCGGGAGGCAGAGGCAGGCAGGCTGTAAACTCAAGGCCAGCCTGGGCTACACGAGATTGAATCTATCTAAAAGAGAAATAGAGTTCACACAAAGATGATCCCAGCACTTGGGATCACATGCCTTTAATCCCAGCATCTGGGAGGAGGAGCCAGGAGTGATTTGGCTCCACAGAGAGAGGAATATAAGTAAGGCAGGAGGAGACAGGGGAGCAGATGCAGTCTGAGGATGCAGTCTGAGGTTTCCTAGAGAGAGCTTTCAGTCTGAGGATTCATGCAGACAGGATCACCCTTTCAGTCCGGGTAGAGGTAAGAGCTAGTAGCTTGCTGTTCTGCGTGTCTGATCTTTAGCATTAACCCATATATCTGACTCTGAGTTTTATTTATTAAGACCAATTAGAATTCATGTTACACTAGACTGTTTCCTGTTGTCTGGAGACACTGGCATCTTCAGGGGACCCCAAGAAACCTGGAATATGGTCAAGTCCTGGGAGAGCTAGCTGTATCATTTGTTGTCCAGTCTCTGTAATGGGATAGTGCAAGGCTTGTCTCAAGTCCTGGCTAGAATAGTCTGTGAGGCTGGACCATCTCAACAAGCAGTCCTGAAGCTGTTCTGATGCAGAACTCTGAAAAAAACTGCAGCAGAGTCACTCTGAGAGGCTGGATCACCTAGGCCACCGCTTTCATCGGTGTCTGGCCCCTTGCTCTGAAAACACACAAACTTTTAAAGGTCATATGCATATCTGTATTAACACAGGTATGGGATGTGTGATCTACACAGAATGATTTTTCGTTCTGTGTTTGAGGAGGTGAAAGGCGTCTGCCAGCTTTATAAACCCATCTGGACTGCATAGCCGAACCATAGTATAAACTCTACCCATGCCGTATGAGTGATCAGCTTACACATCACCTGTCCTGTAGTCTTTCTTGTCTTTTCCCTCTTGTTTGTAGCCAAGATACTCAGAAGGTCTCCTCTGCTCAAATCTGATCTCTATTAACTTGGAAGGAATCCACAGCCCTTCACTCCCTGTGGAAACAAAAACATAATCTCTTCTGCAGCATAATACATTTTTTGACTTACATTTTAAAGTTAAAATACTCATAAAGTATATCCCTTCCACAATCCAGTGTCTCTCAGCAACTGCTGTCTGTTTGTTAGCATTCAGAAAATTCAAAATTAACAAAGCGCCATCTAAGGTCCAAACTCCTGTGTTATAAGATTTCCCACCCTTACGCGGCTTATTCTCTCTTTTTATTACTTTATTTATTACTTTACTTCTTTTTCTAAAGATTTCACCTTATTATTTTTAAACTATTTATTTTTTGTGACTTTCTATACGCTTTTTTTCTTTTTACTAAAGCCTGAGCATATTGTTAAACATACTATAACCTGTTTAGAGTTTTCTTTTTCTATCTGAACCTGCTTTATTGTGTATCTGTAACCCTTTCTGTCTTCACGAGCAAAACCTTAAACAGCCTGGCAGCTTAACTCCTGGGGCACTGGCAGCTCAGGCCTCAGGCAGTGGCAGCCATTCTATACAGCCCAGCCTGCAGGAGAGACTGCGGGACTAAGAAGCCATGTTTGGCCCTGTTTTTCTGTATTTGGAGCCTTTTTAAAAAGCTTTTTCAGGTCTTATGTGGAAATACATGTCTCCATGTTGGACACCATTTGTAGACAGTCTTTTTTAGCAGAACCATCGGTGCCCCAATAAATAACTTATTAACAATTATGAAAACTCAGCTGATATCTTAGATTTGCTTCTAACTAGGTCTTATAGCTTAAATTAGCCCATATGTTTTAATTTATGTTCTTTGATGTGACTCTGTTACCTTTGCTTTGTAATGTCCATGCTGCTTGATCTACATGTCCTGGTAACTCTGCCGTCATCTTTCTTGTACCCGCTGTGCCTGGAAATCAGGCCAAGCTATTGGCCATTCAGCTGTTTACTAAGCCAATCAGAGTGACACATCTTCACAGTGTACAAAAAGATTCTACAACACTCTTTTTTATAATAGCCATGTATATTATTTTGGCCCAGTTACCAGCAATTTAAAAGCCCTATTTAAAAAGGGAAGAAAGCGTATTAACTTGCTCATTTTCTCTGGCCCCATTTGTACTGCTGCACACAGCAAAACTTTAGATAGGTTTCACCATTCTCAGTCTACATTGAGAAAGGCCACACGTGCACCTAGGCTCTGTCCAGAGTTTCAACACCAAACAGTATCTGTTTCCTTGGCAATCAACAGGTATCCAAATAAACCTCACCACAAATGAATGCAAAATGCCCAAGAATAGAAATTTGGATAGCTTTATATACAAGATTTGTTTTTTTAAAAAATTATTTATGTATATGAGTGTTTTGTATATGTATATTTGTGTATATGTATGTGTGCACACCATGTGTGTGCCTGGTATCCATTGAGGCCAGAGAGGGGCACCAGATCTTCTAGAACTGGAATTGCAGAGCCACCATGTGGGCAGGGGAGCTCAAACATGGGTTCCCTGAAAGAGCACCCAGCGCTCTTAACTTACAAGCCATCTCTCCAGGGTTGGAAGTTTTTAATGCGAGGCAGGAATTAAGCACACTACTGCGCTTTTGTTTGTTTTTGATAATGAAGGAGAACATCTTAAAGTCAAATTCAACTTTAGAAGCTCCTTTTACTGTGGGTTTTACTGGGCTAGCCGCTCCAGGTTCTTGCCTTGACTTCCCCACCATGATGGATTCTATCCAGGAACTGTGAGCTGAAACAAACCCCTTCTCCCTAAGCTGCTTCTTGTCAGGGGCTTTATCACAGCAACGGAAATGAAAGCACGCTTCAAGGTGTGTGCCTGAGAGACAGAAACCCCTGCATTTCCCTTACTTGTTCTTCCACTTCCCTGAGTTATGAATGAGCCCAGCTATAAAGGTATAATGGACGGCACAGAGTGACGGGAAAGTGAGGGCAGAGGCCAGTGTCAGGCTACTAGAGAAAAATTAGCCCCAACAGACACTTCCATTGTTTTCCCTTTGCCACACCCCAGTTTTTATCTTAGACACAGGTAGCTACTTCCTATTCTTGCGTTTAAACAGAGGAAACACAGTTGACAGAAGAAATCTAGGTTCAGTGTAACCACAAAAAAGGACACCCTCTGCTCTTTGCAGGAAGACAAGACTCCTACGAAAGACAAAGTGGAAACTCGGCAAAACTGCCCACAGGAGTGAGACCACTCACGCGCCCATTTTCCCGGGAGCAGCAGGACTGAGGAGCACGAGCTAGAACTTGCTGCAGATACGAAGAATGTTTAAAAGTCTTAGGGGGTTAGGATAACAAATGTTGTTTTCCACCAGCGTTTATACATCTATCAGAGTTTGAGAAGCATTTTCTGTTTCCTACAGTTAATCAGGGCCGTGACTGGTAGAGTCTCTACGTCAGCACAGACTTCCACAATCACACAGGCACATGAACACGGAAGTGACAACAGACACAGCAGCTCTCAGAACTCCCACCCAGACAGCATCATTCTGCTCTTTCCTTATCAATCAAAGCAAATCACTGGGACACTGCTGACCTCAAAGGCGAGTAAGAAGAACAAATAATTTCATTATATGTTCAGAAAGAGAAACAGAATATCAAGGAACAAGCTGAAAGGTCACCACAGGAATCGCAGCAGCGCTGACTTAGTAGGGGAGCATGCACATGGTCCTCCCTTTATTTCTGTGCTTTCAAAAGTTATCAAGGCTCCCTATGTGTCTGGATGCAGTGCATCAGCCGCTCTGATTTACAAATATCAGAAACTCTCCACTTCTGACTCTACGTGAATAAATCATGGGATCAACATCAATGGTTTAACTAACTGTTAAACCAAAGGCATCCCATGGGATTCTTCAAACAACCCATACTGTTGCCAAGATTACCAAGGGTTGCACTCCACGAACTGACAGCAAGGCCTCATTGCTGGAGACAACAGATACACAACTCACTGACACGGGGAAGTTGAGCTGGTGCCTACAGTGAGCCTTCTTCCCTTCAAGTTAGCATCTTCGGTCCAGGTAGGAATTCTGTACACTATCAAAGGAGAAATGTAAACATCAAGCCAGCCACAACCCTTGGATCTACAATGGTGTCCTGCCTGAAGGATATGCTATGGCAATGGTGGCACAAAGCTTGTGGGGTAACCAACCAATAACTGATTTGACTTAAGACCCACTCCAAAAGATGGAACTCATACCCAACACTGCTTCGGTGACCAAGAACCTGAAACTAGGTAGCCCAGGACCTAGGGTAAAATAAATACTACTGTTCTATAAAAAGAAAGAAAGAAAGAAAGAAAGAAAGAAAGAAAGAAAGAAAGAAAGGAAGGAAGGAAGGAAAAAGAAAAAACCAACAACAATAAATGTAGCAATAAAATAACTGCTAATTGCATTCTGTTATGCTCATAGGCCAGTGCCTTAGCCATCATCAGAGATTTCCTCATACAGCAGACGGGAACAAATACTGAGACCCAGAGTCAGACACTATGCAGAGAATGAAAGACCTTGAAACACTCAGCCCTAGATGGGATGTCTCCATCAAATCCTTCCCCTCAGATCTCAGAACCCCTGTGGAAGAGAAAGCAGAAAGAGTGTAAGGGCCAGAGATGAACTCACAGAAACTGAAGCAGCATGCACAGGGCCTGCACAGGTCGGCACCAGGTCCTCTGTGTATGTTTTACCACTTCGAGTTTAGTGTTTTTATGGGACAGGGTTTCTCTGTGTAGCCCTAGCTGTCCTGGAACTTGCTCTGTAGACCAGGCTGGCCTCAAACTCACAGAGATCAACCTGCCTCTGCCTCCTGAGTGCTGGGATTAAAGGTGTGCGCCACCATAGCTGGTGGGTCTCTGTTTCTTGTGCCTTCTCTTGGACTCTTTTTCCTTCACTTTGTTTTGTCAAATTCTGATGTGTTCATTTTTATTTTATTGTTTTTATTCATGCAGCCTTCTCTAAAGAGACATAAAGTGGGTGGATCTGGATGGGAGGGGAGGTGGGAGGAACTGGGCAGAGTGGGGGGGGAGCTGTATTCAGGATTCATTATATGAAAAAATTCTATTTTCCGTAAAAGAGAGGAAAAGAGTTTAACTACATATAACTCACTGCAAAACAGATTTATTTTAAATGTCCTTAGTCACCTGGAAGTAAAAATTTGCCTTGAAATTAGGATTTTTAAAGGAATTTTTATTTTTAGTTACCGTTAACTCTGGGAAAAACATTGAAAGTAAAGTGAACGTCTCTAGAGCCACTGGCTCCTGGGACCAGGAGGAGGGCCTATCTATCCCCAGCCCCACTCCAGGAGGAGGGTCTATCTATCCCCGCCCCACTCCAGGAGGAGGGTCTATCTATCCCCAGCCCCACTCCAGGAGGAGGGCTTATCTATCCCCAGCCCACTCAGTGGGTTCACATCTGTTTTTGTCTGTGCATAGCCCTGGCCCCTTTTATCCCTCCTGTTATGTTAACACTGCTATGGGGAAAGGCTGCAAAGAGTGGCTCTATTTCCAGATACAGTCAAGACTATGAACAAGTCAGTGTTCCCATTTCATATTTTATGATCTTTTCTTTGGATGTGGGGAAGTAACTGAACACACAACCAGGTCTTAGGCTGCAGTCTTGAGTAGTCTAAATATCTGTCAAAAATTGTTAAGAAAAATGATGTGGGAGTGTCATATATCAATCTGTTGATTTCATTGGTTAAGTAATAAAGGAACTGCTTGGCCCTGATAGGTTAAAACATAGGTGGGAGGAGTAAACAGAATGAATGTCGGGAGGAAGAGGAAGTGAGCTCAGACTCGACAGCTCTGCCCTCTGGAGCAGAGAAGCCATGCTCTGCTCTCCCAGAGAGACGCCATAGCTCAGCTCTCGGGCACATGCGATGAAGCTCTGACCCAGCATGGATGTAGGCTAGAATCTTCCCGGTAAGTGCACCTTGGGGTGCTTACACACATTATTAGAAATGGGCTAGTCCAGGTGCGAGAGTTAGCTGAGAAGAGGCTAGATATAATGGGCAAGCAGTGTTTAAAAGAATACAGTTTGTGTGTTGTTATTTCGGGCATAAACTAGCAGGCGGCCGGGGTGCTGGGGACGCAGCCCCCGCCGCTCTTATTTCAACAGAAAAACATCTCTCAGGGCTGGAGAGATGGCTCAGAGGTTAAGAGGACTGGCTGCTCTTCCAGAGGTCCTGAGTTCAACTCCAAGCTACCACATGGTGGTTTACAACCATCTGTAATGAGATCTGGTGCTCTCTTCTGGCCTGCAGGGATACATGCAGACAGAACTTTGCAAACATAATCAATCGATCGATCAATCAATCAATTTTTTTGAAAAAGAAAACATTTAATAAAGAAAAGAAAAAGATCTCCCTATTTAAGTAATAGACAACTCCAACAAGACCCACTTTCATATGTTCTTATGGAAACATAATTTTACACAATTCTTTTGGAAGAATCAAGAGATTGAAAATTATCCTTTCATTTAAATATTATTTAACTCTCTAGCCTAAAGAATCCCAAATATTTTTGAATGAAATATCATGTTCATTTTCAAACTGTATATGGTGGTAAAGTTATTTTAGACAGACTAAATGTTCAAGAACAGAGAAATTGTTTAGGCAAATTTTGGTAAGTTTATATGAGATACATCCCAAAACTATTAACTTTTAAAAGTCATTAAATTTATATAGTATGATAAAATCCAGGTTGGTGTGTGTGTGTGTGTATGTGTGTGTATGTGTGTGTATGTGTGTGTGTATGTGTGTGTGTGTATGTGTGTATGTGTGTGTGTGTATGTGTGTATGTGTATGTGTGTGTATGTGCGTGTGTATGTGTGTGTGTGTGTGTGTATATGTGTGTGTATGTGAACAAGATACTCCACACAGTGGTGCTAAACAAGTCTTGTTTCCCTTTGATATGATAAACCTCATGCTGACACAGCAATGGACTATTTTCCTGATTTCTAAGACAGACCACTGAAGTTTGCAGTGATGGTTAGTCTTAATCAACCTGACTAGATTAAGAAGCACTTAGACTACTAGGAAAGTAGACCTCTGAGTGTTTCTGTGAAGGTGTCTCCTGAGAAGACTGAGGGTGAGAAGCTTAGATGGGCAATGTCCTACAGTCTGTGGGTCTGCATGGGGAAAAGGGGGGAAAGAGAAAGCCAGAAACTAAGACGTTTTCCTCTCTGCTTCCTGACCACCATAACGTGAACTGCTGTGTTCTACACTTTGCCACGATGCGCTGAAACTGCTGCAGATGGGAGCCGAAATGAACCATCTCCCCATCAAGGTTTTTGAAAGGACTGGGTCCCTGTGACAAGAAGTCTGACTACCCTAGGAAACTGGAGTCAGAGGAAGGGCGCTGTGCCTGTGATTAAGCCATCTGCTCCCGTGGTTGGTTCTCAGGGCTTTGGAACTGATTTGCAGGAGGAACTAGAGAAGTTGTGGGAAATGTGTCAGAAAAAGCCATGAGCGCTATGAAAAAAGAGCAAAGGGAAAATCTGGGGGACACAGGAGAGCAGAACTGTTGTGCGATAAACAGATTGTACTCTCATGCTAATGAGACTGAAGGACTTCATTGGAAAGTACATTAAAAGCCTTTGTCTCTGGAAACCAAACCTGGGTCCTTTCCAAGAACAGTATGTGCTCTTAACCACTGAGTCATCTTTCCAGCCCCCAAACCAGTTTCTAAACTGTTTAAGACCATGAAAAATGCAGCCAAGAATTTCACATCAGAACCATGGTACATCTCACGAACTGAGGAAACTACCCACTGCAAGCTCAAGGGTATGAAAAGAAAATAAATACAGCTGAAAGATTTTGGGAGCGGAGACTGCACTCTCGTTCTCCAGGTGCCCAGACCAGAATAATCATACAAAAACTATATTTAATCGCAACACTGTTTGGCTCTTATATCTTAAATCAACCCATTTCTATTAATCTGTGTATCACCACGAGGCTGTGGCTTACTGGAAGGTTCTGGTGTCTTTCTCCTTGGGCAGCTACATGGCGTCTCCCTGACTCTGCCTTCTTTCTCCCTGTATTCAGTTTAGTTTTCCTGCCTATCTATATTCTGCCCTGCCATAGGCCAAAGCAGCTTCTTTATTAACCAATGGTAATAGAACATCTTCACAGCACAGGACACAGGGGAATCCCACATCAAGATTTCCCACTGACAAGAGAGCAGCTCCAGGGCACCCTGATTGCATAGAACAATTAGGAAGTTGTTCCCTTCCGTGCAGACTTCCAGGAACCCAGAAGTTACTATAATTGTGGTTGGAGGAATCCCTGATACAACTCAAGATGGCAGCAAACCTTGGCAGTGTCCATTTTACAAAATACAAAAGTTACGAAGTGATGAAGGTCTCAGCTGAGGTTTCAAGGGAAGTCTGGGGAGTCAAGCAGGTCAGAGCTCCTGCAGGCAGCCCCCCGAGAGTGGGGGCGCTTGGGGCAGTGAGAGCGAAGCTGAGAAGGAAACAAAGATCCCAGAAGCTAGCAGTGCCAGATGCATATAGTGCCTGCTTAGGAAAGCCAGCTCAGAGGAGAGAACAGGTAGACCTAGAATGGTGGGGCCATGGAGCAAAAATGTCAGATCTCTTGGAGTTAATATCCATGGGCCCTACTTACTTACATGGCCTGCATCTACAAGATTTCATGTCAGCCTTGCCGAGTTTGGATCCTGCTTTGGTTCCAATTCTCCTACTTCACCTTGTTTTTTTAGAAGCTTGTGGCTTGCTTTTTAAGTTTTTAAAGGCTCACAATTAAGTTACCTTGAGTCTCAGAAGAGATCTAGGGCATGGGTTTTTGAACAAGGTTTGAGCTGCTGAGGTTATGGCAATTCTTGGTTACGGAGTGCTGGATAGGTAGAAAGTTATGGCTTAAGGACAATGTATTTGGAGGCTGGCGAGATGACTCAGTGGTTAAGCGTACTAGCTGTTTTCCAGGAGGTCCCGCTTTCCATGCCCAGCGCTCACACGGCAGCTCACGTTATCTGTAACTGTAGTCTCGTGAGATCTGATGCCCTCTTCTGATGTCCACATGTACATGCAGACAAAACATTCATATAAATAAATAAGCTATTTATTTATTCATTTGGTTTGTAAGTTACTTATTTATTTATCTGGTTTGTAGAAACAGGATTTCTCCATGTAGCCTTAGCTGTCCTTGAATTCATTCTGTAGACCAGGCTGTATTCAAACTCTACAAGATCTACCTGCCTCTGACTCCCGAGTGCTGGGCTTAAAGGCCTGCACCATCACCACCCAGCCAATAAACCAATCTTTTTTTTTTTTAAAAGAAAGAAAGAAAGAAAGAAAGAAAGAAAGAAAGAAAGAAACAAAAAACAAAGAAAGAAAACGTGTTTGGGTAACAAGCTGTCAGGCGATGTACTTGAAGTTGTTAACTGTGCCTTTTGGTTGGGTTGAGTATATCTAGGGTATTAATAACGCATGCTCCTGAGGGCATCTATGAAGATCAACCAAAGGGCAGGACCTGTGCTGAATCTGCAGGACACTGTTTCATAGGCTGGACATGTGTGGAAGTAACCAGGAAGAAGGAGAAAACCCCGAGTACAGGCATTGCCTTCCTCTGCTTCTTGGCTGCCGTCTGTAAACTGTTGTATCCTGCCATGGTTTTCCCTGTCAAGATGACTAAGACCAGGGGCCAAAATAACCCCTCCCTGTTTCAAGTTCAATTCAGGTACTTTGTCATAGCAACGATGTCTAATATATATAGTGACGACATAAATGCATTTAATAAGATTTTGAATTCATTTGACAAAGTTGGAAGATAGAAAAAAACGTACATGGGTGTTTGTATATAAAAGAAAATCAGGACATTAGGTAATATATTTTATAAAAATCTTAATTTTTTAATTTTATGTGTATGAGTGCTTACTTATCTCTGTGCGTGTGTGGCACGTGTGCCTGTTGCCTTCAGACACAGAAAGAGCATCAGATCCCTGGAACTAGAGTTACAAACAGTCGTAAACAGCCATATGGAATCTGGGAACCACACCCAGAACGCTCTGCAAGTGTAGGGCGCATTCCTAAACACTGAGCCAGATCTTCAGCACTATTTCAAAAAATTCATTAGAAGGAGTCAGTTTGATATAAAAAAGATCTGTTGGGAACACTGTGAAGACTGAAGGTTCTAGAGCACCGGCTTTGATACATAACCACGGATATGTATGCATGCGCCAAGTGGCTCTTTCTGCCTGCAGAGCCTGCTTCCCAGACTCCTGAGGGATGCCGACTGCAGGCACTCATCTTTCCCCAGCAATCCTTCCAAGGCCCAGTTTGAGCTGAGCCCTTACTGACATCTTGTGCCAAGCGAGGGGCCCTGACTCTTTTGGTGGTGGTCGGTGGGGGCAGGGGTTGGGGATTCCCTTTGGACCTGACACAATGCAAAAGCCGGCAGGAAAAAAGGTCAGTATCGAGTTGGTTTCCAGATGTCCCGTCAACAATGTGTGTTTGAATCAGTTGTTTAAGGTTAGCATATGTCTCAGTTTCCTTTCTGTGGCTCTGATGAAATATCCAAACAGAAAACAACATAGGGAAAGAAATGATTTAATTGGCTTATATTCCAGGTCCGCGTTTATAATTGTAGGAAAATCAGTGGTGGGAACTTTGAGATAATATCTCTACTCTCACAGTCAGAAGAAGGGAGCAATGATTGCAGCCACGCTCCCTGCCTGCTGGCTTGCATTACCTTATAGGATTCAGGGCTCAGCCTGTGAAATAGTCTCCCACATTCAGGGTAGGTTTTTCCACCTCAATTAACAATAAAGACAAACCCCTGCATCTAAACATCCTGGAGACAAAAATGTCTTGGAATCCAGGACTTTAAACATTTAATAGAAGATAGTAAGGGGCTGGACATGGTGACAATGCCTGTTAACTCCAGTGTAGCACTCAGATCTCGAGTGTGAGGCCCGCTGGAGCTAGTCTGAAGGCAACAGGCACCTTTCAACACTGGACCGTCAACATCGCATCATGAAGGCGGGGAGAAGAGAGGGTTCACAAGGATGCACGCCTCCCCAGGAGCTATAGGCAGGCAGTGTTCGCTGGTACTCGCGGGGGAGAGAGAGCAATTTCCCTCCATGGTGTAGTTATTGGCACAGCGCCTCACTCAAGTAAATAACTTCCCACCCTTCAAACAATCCGAATTGAATGCTAATTGCATGGTCACAAAACAAACAAATACTGCGTGAAAGTAGGAGGGGCTTGGAGAACTGAGGGGGGAGGGGAGGAGGGCATTGGGACACTTTAATGGAAGAACAGTATGCATGGGAAAGAAATTCTGAAAGAATATTTTAAGTTGAAAAGATTTTTAAAAAAGAAGCTCTGTTTTTTTTTAAAAAGAGCATGTATGTATATTCATATATAACCACTGAAACATATGCATGTATATGGCACAAACATAAGAAATCATATAGTACTCTTCGTGTAACCTGGGACAGTGCCTTCATTAACCAAAAACAGCATCTTTACCATGATGTGTGCATTAATACAATCTGATTTTAGACTATGAAGACCGTCACATCAATTTAAGTCATACTTTATAATCAAATAGTTATAAAAACTTTCAGTTTTTAAATTCAAAAATCATCAGGAGGGCTGGAGAGATGGCTCAGGGGTTAAGAGCACTGCCTGCTCTTCCAAAGGTCCTGAGTTCAATTCCCAGCA
Source organism: Neodon shergylaensis (assembly GCA_025134845.1). Classification (NCBI taxonomy): domain Eukaryota; kingdom Metazoa; phylum Chordata; class Mammalia; order Rodentia; family Cricetidae; genus Neodon; species Neodon shergylaensis. The sequence continues at coordinate 724,514 of JABTXL010005488.1, forward strand.
ACCACATGGTGGCTCACAACCATCTGTAATGAGGTCTGGTGCCCTCTTCTGCCCAGCAGGCATACATGTAGACAGAATAATGTATACAGAATAAATAAATAAATATAAAAAATTGTGTACTCTTCTTTAAAAAATAAAATAAAACATTATGTAAAAACTCATCAGGAAATGCCTAGTGACATTTGAATTTCATATAAACAATAAATAAATTTGTTTTTTTTTTTATTCTTTTGTGTTTTGTGTGGTAAGAGGGTTGGGAAACAAGTACTTGTTAATAAACATCCCAAGTATTAACCACAACACACAGTAAAAGGAATCAATTTATATCTGGAATTCAAGTGTAACTTGAATGTAACATTTTCTGCTTTCCAAATATGACTTGTTGGATTTTTTTAGTTGTACATAAGGGGTTATTAAAGTGTATCTAGAAGTGTCTTAATTGGAATACTATTTGCGTTGGTTTTGGTGATAACGTTTCTCTGTGTAACAACCCTGGCTTTCCTGGAACTCGCTTTGTAGACCAGGCTGGCCTCGAACTCACAGAGATGAGCCAGCCTCTGCCTCCCGAGTGCTGGGATTAAAGGCGTGTGCCACCACCCCTGGCTTGAAATACTATTAAGACCACTCTTCCTAGAGTGACTGGAGCCCTTTTTAAAGTATGGTTATATCTGCAGCTAAGCCAACCAGATATTTCAAATGTTTGAAATAGCTTGATAGTCTAAAAACAATTAATGGCATGCATTTTTATACGCAATTCTTTCCTGTTTTCCTTTAAAGTTCATTATGTATAAAACATGCTCTTATAGGGCACAAGATTGTGCTGCGTCAGAGCCATAGCCCCACCTACTGGCAGAAATATGTGATTGCAGCTCTTCAAGACGCCCGGAGTTACAAAATGTTAGTAAAAATAGCATATGGGCGCTGTCCGTGTCCACATACTTGGATGTCCTTTGTACATCTCCTTCTCGTGCTTATCTGGGATTCAAAACACCCAGTCTCGTTCTTAAAGGAGTTTCTTCCCATGGGTTGGACTGTGAGATATTAATATGTTTCTGTCATGTATAACCATCAACCCCACTCTAGGTCCCCATTCACCTAGACATAAAAACCAGAAAGTACTTAACTTTCTGGTTTTGAGAATCAGAGAAGGAATGGACACTAGAAATGATCAAAATCTGGGGTTCTATACCCTGTCTGGGAACCAGTTAAGAAAGTTTTTAAAAAGGGGTACCCTTGTCTGATATAATCTTGTATGCTTCATCAGTGAGCTGCCGGGCTTGGACAGTGTGTGAATCTCCCTGGAGTGGTTCCATTGTTCCAGAACAAATGCCGAGAGAGAACACATATTTTACATTGAGGAAACCAGGGCTTGCTGTCAGTAAGCATCTAGGATGCTGGAGTCTCCAGCTTAAATCACACTACTGATCTTACCCGTCATTTCTTTGAACTTTTAATAGCTGATTATTATTTTTAATTATGCCCATGTGACTGTGTGTGGGTGTAGGCACTCATGCACGTTTGTATGTGAGGTGGGTAGCATCAGATGCCCAGGAGTTGAGGTCACATGGGACCATAACTCTGGGTATAGGTGTTATAAGTGTGTACTCTTAACAACCGTGCCATCTATCCAGCCCTTCTGTGCCTAAAACTTCCCATCAAGAAAAATATATGTATTTTAAAGCTCAAACTCAGCGATATGAAGTCAGAAATAAGAGTTTGTCCTCATTTCTTAACTTTGAAGCAAAATTTGTAATCGATTTTATCTCCACCTATGGCTCATTGCTTTCTCCATCCCACGGTCAAGTTCTGTTGTATTTTTGAATGAGATCTGTGTGGATCAAGCATATATACACTGTTTGGCTCATAGTAAGCACTCAATAAATATTCGCAAATTTTTAAAATGAGAAACAAAGGTGTACCATGTCCATCCATTACATACTTTTGAGACAAGCCCGTGACTGATTTCCACATAAGTAACCATTATAGTCTGCCTGGACATAGTCATGAATCCCAGCAAGCTGATAATGGACTCAACTTCTAAACTGCAAGCCAGTCCCAGTTAAATACTTTCCTTTATAAGAGTTGCCATGGTCAGGGTGTCTCTTCACAGCAATGAAACACTAAGACAGATGGATCCGTGGAAAACAGGACAGAGGGAGCTGGAGAGACGACTCTGTGAGGAAAGAGCTCCCTGCACAAGGTGGGGCCGGAATCTGGCTGGGCTGTGAATGGCTGGAGTCTTGGCACTGGTAAGGAGTGGGAGAGATGAGGAGGATGGGCGGAAGTGGGAGGGACAGAGGAGAGGGGCCTGGGACAGTCAGATCAGGGCAGGCATGTGGGGAGCTCCCTGGTGAGCCAGTCAGTCTGAACCGGTGAGCTCCAAATTCAGTGAGAGACCTTGTCTCAAAAAGTAAAAAGGGGAGGGGTTGGGGAGATGGCCCAGCAGTTAAGAGAATTTACTGTTCTTGCGAGAGACCCAGGTTTGGTTGCCAGCACCCACATGGCAACTCTCAGTGGTCTATAACTCCAGTTCCAGGAGATCCAATACCCTCTTCTGGTCTCTGCAGGCACCAGGCACACACATACATACAGACAACAGAGATGCAGCAGGCAACAGAGATGCATACAAAAACAATAAATAAATAAATAAATAAATCTTAGAAAAAAACTAAGGTGGAGAGCAACAGAGAAAAACACTCAAATTCTATCTCTGTTCTCCACAGGCACACCCGCACACAAACACAGGTGCACACACACGCGCACACAAACACAGGTGC
>JABTXL010005488.1:727300-741971 GCA_025134845.1 Neodon shergylaensis
ACACAGGTGCACACACACGCGCACACAAACACAGGTGCACACACACGTGCACACATGCAAGCACGCACGCACACACGTGTGCACACACACGCACACATGCACATGTAAGCACACGTACACACAAGCACACATACACATGTGCACACACAAACATGCACACGCACATATGCACATGTAAGCACACATACACACAAGCACACATGCACATGTGCACACATATGCACATACTCACACACACAAACATGCACACACATGTACATACACATAAGTGCACTCGCACACACACGTGTCCACCCACATCCATACAGTGCACACAAATAGGATACTATATTGAACGTTGCACATAGCATTAAACTTTACCATCTCCACTAACATCACAGTCTTGATTCATGTGTCTGGAAAACAAGTCTTGAAATCAGGCATACTGTTTTCTCCCATTCTACACTAGTTCAAAATGTTTTCACTGCTATGGGTCTCCAGGGTGGAGGAGACAGCCATTGTTGGGCTACTCCAACCATACTGTGTAAGCCAATCTAATTAGACCCCTTTTAATCTGTATTCATTCTGTTGTTCTGTTCCTCTGGAGAGCCCTGACTAACACCACATCCAGCCATAAGAGGACTTCCTGGAACCCCTAACCTGAGTTAGTCGCTACTACCTTGAAGCCTTTGCCCAACTACCCAGTGTAAGTCATTTTAACAAACGCATGCTCCGATGTCCTCCTCAGAACTTTTATCTGTTATGCCAGTGTGCTCCCCAGAATGACCCCAAACTAGTTCCCTCCTGTTGGGGAATATTATTTTAAAGTGTGTGACTTTTGTTTATGATGTATTTGTGACTCTGTGATGCTGTTTCTTTGCCTGTCTAGAACACCTGATGTTCCTAATAAAGAGTTGAACAGCCAATAGCTGGGAAGAAGCAAGGCTAGGTGAGGCTGGCAGGTGGGAAGAACAAATAGAAAGAAGTAGGAAGAGGGCGAGCAAGAGAACAAGGAGAGGAGGACATCAGGGGCCAGCCACCCAGCTATACAGCAAGCCATAGAGAGAGAAGAAAGGTATACAGAAATAGAGAAAGATAAAAGCCCAGAGGCAAAAAGTAGTTGGAGGGGGTAGAGAGATGGCTCAGTGGTTAAGAGCATTGCCTATTCTTCCAAAGGTCCTAAGTTCAATTCCCAGCAACCACATGGTGGCTCACAACCCTCTGTAAAGAGGTCTGGTGCCCTCTTCTGGCCTTCAGGCATACACATAGAATATTGTATACATAATAAATAAATAATAATTATTTTTTTTAAAGTAGTTGGAATAATTTAAGAAAAGATGGCAAGAAACAAGCCAAGCATTCTTAACTAAGAATAATGGGTGGTGTCCCCCGCAAAAAGAAAAAACAGTAAAACATACACAACTCCCTTCTCCAACCGAATTGCCTGTTTTAGACTCTGATCTACTGTTATATGCAGCCTCAACCAAAACAAAAGCATGTTGAAGAGTTTTGTTTTGTAATCAGTCCATCTTCTTCCTGGGAGGGGAGCACAGATACACCCCAGCATGGGTTTGGAGCTATTTTGCCAGGTAGTTTGGGAGTAGTTGTATAGTTTCAGATACATTTTATTTTTAATTCTGTATGTTGGCTGAGTTGGGTATGTGTCATGAGTACTGGTGCCTACATAGGGCAGAGGTATAGGATCCTCTGGAACTGGACTTACAGATGTTCAGGAGCTGCCTTGCATGGGTGCTGGAATCGAACTCTGGTCCTCTTTAATATTACTACTCTTATTACTGAGCCATCTCACCAGTCCTTCTGTGGGGGGTAGGCAGGAGGAAGACTGGCAGTTAGCCATAGCAAGACAGAACAGAGATAGACCAGTAGAGTCAGAGGGGAGGACTTGTAGCTGCAATCCATCTCTCCAGAACTCCAACTTGCTCAAACTAGCTGTCTTGTTAAATAAGAGAAACCCAAGCTTCCTCGTAGAATTTGTTTTTCCCCAAATTTATTATGTGTCACATTGGCTAGAGAGGAAAGCCCTCAATTCTAAATGTATTCCAGTTGACATTCCTCTTATTAATTTTATATCTTAAAAAGTCATCTATCTCTTCAGTCCCCACATTCTAGCTCTTAAGAGATAGGACTGAGTTGATGAATCCACTGTGTCTATATATAAACTCACACGCTAGTTCACTGAAAGTCTAAGGCAGTGAAACCTCAGCTGTGTATCCTGCAGAGTTGTGGGGTGGAGTGGCCTCAAGAGGACAGCGTTGGAATTCAGTAAAAGGATTTTCAAGAAGTCTCTCAGTGTGTGTGTGTGTGTGTGTGTGTGTAAAATGCCAGCTGATCCAGACTCTTAACTTACAAAGAGCACGAATCCTGGAGATTGGCAAGACTGGGCCAGGCGTTCCTGCTGCTGAGTCAGTGCGTCCTTGAGTGAGTTGCCCTGAAGATTCTGTGTGCTTCCTGTCCTCACTGGACATGTTTTGTTTGTGTGTAGGCATGTTCTTTTTAGCCCCCAGAGCACCGAACTCTCCTCAGAAGTATCAACTTTGAGCTTTTCTCTTCCTTCCTGGATTACAGTCAGGTGGGGGAAACTGTCTTCTAGGTCAGTTGTTCTAACGTGTATATCCTAATCATCTTCTTTGATGCTGTTGGCTTAGTTCATTTCCGTGGATCTTGGTTGCCTTTTTTTGAGGCAGAGGTTGAGGATAGAGAGTGGGAATCTGTTTTTAAAGGTTTAAGAGATACCATGTAATTACAACCATAACCCTGTCACACAATTAACATATTACCAGACATATGAGCAAAGTTAAATACTGACTGGGCAATGAATAATATAAAAATTGTTAATTCAATGCCAGTTTGATAATGGTATAGTTGTTTGAAGGACTCAATTTTTAGGCACTACGATTTTGTTTTTATTGAGCTATATTCTTCTATTGTTTCCCATGGTCCCCACGCTCCCAATTTACTCAGATCTTGTCTTTTCCTACTTCCCATGTAGATTATAGATTAGATCCTTGTATGTCTCTCTTAGGGTCCTCTTTGTGTCTTCATTCTCAGGGGTTGTAAACTGGTTTTTCTTTATGTCTAAAAGCCACTTATGAGTGAGTACATATTGTTGTTTTTCTGAGTCTGGGTTACCTCACTCAGTATGATGTTTCTAGATCCATCTATTTGCCTGCAAGATTCAAGATGTCATTATTACCCCTCCCCCCCGTTGTGTAGTACTCCATTGTGTAAATGTACCACATTTTCTTTATCCATTCTTTGGTCAAGGTTCATTTGTTTCCAAGTACTGGCTATTACAAATAATGCTGCTATGAACATAATTGAGCACATGTCCTTGTGGTATGGTTGAACATTCTTTGGGTATAAACCCAAAAGTGAGTCTTGAGGTAGTTTTCCCTAATTTTCTGAGAAATCGCCATACTGATACCCAAAGTGACTACCAGTTTGCCCCCCCCACTCCAAGGGTCATATACTGAACGCTCTGTCCCCACCAAAAACATTGCTCAGAGAAGGCTTGACTGCAATGTCCTGAGTGGAGGAAACGGCTGGATCATGAGAGCTTTGCTTTCATCAGTGGATTAATCCACTGGCAGATTCTGAATTGACTGTGGGAGGTGGAGGAATTGTGGAAGGTAGGGTCTAGCAGAAGAAAGCAACTCACTGGGGTGTCTGACGGGCATCTTGCTCTGTTGCTTTCCTCTAAGCCTCTGCTCCATCACATATCACTGTCACCAGCCCTGAGGGATGGACCCCAGTGACCTGAAGCCTCTGCCACTGAGCTAGGACCTTTCCTCCTTCAAGATGTTTTAGTATTTTGTCACAGTGATGACGCCTGACCAAACAGGACCAAGGCTTAGCTGAACCTCACACACAGCTAGGCTGCACCTCACACACAGCTAGGCTGCCTCAGTTTTGAGTCTTACCAACTGTGAAATAGAATTGTTACCTTTTAGTATAGCACTCTACTCTGAGTGCTCTTGTGACTTCTCCGGTTTTCTACACACCAGGCAGGCTTTCTATTGATGTCATAAAGGTTTCGATGGAGGCAAGGGCATTCTGAATCAGGGCTTTGGCTGTTCTCTTCTTCCCCAGATGGCTACTTGATTGGATGCAGCCATCTCCATTAGGACACTTATTGCGAGGGCTTTCCTGTTCCCACAGCAACCCCTTCCCCCCACTGCCTACTTCTTCAAAGCATACTGCCATGAAACACATTCCACTACTTTTTTCTGTCTTCCTACACTGGACTATAAACTTAACGAAGGTAGAAATTTCTAGTTAAGGCAGTGTCTCAAACACTATCAAGCATGCAGCTACGAAATTAAGTAAACAAAAACTTGCAATTCCTTAGTCCTTATTATCTTATTGTAACATAGCTTATAACCTGGGCCCTAGTGTATATTAAATATAAAATTAATTTGGAAGCTTTTAAATACGTAACTACCAGATTATTTCCAAGTTCCTTGTAGGGAAGGCATGAAGGAAATGGTATGCAGAAGTTCCCGATCCTGTCTGCATTCTACTTTTTGTTTTTTTGAGACAGGGTCTGATGTAGCCCAGTCTTGCCTCACTCTGAAGCCAAAGATGATCCTGAAGGTTTGATCCTCCTGCTTCCACTTCTGGAAGCACTGGTTACATACAGGACTGTCCCACCATGCCATTTTGTGAATGTTAAGCTATCTTTACCTACATTCCCCAAAGTCTCCCAATCTCCAGTCATTATCTTACTTCCTGCTCATAACTAAAGCACCCCACACTCATTTCAACCTGAACTGAAACACTTCCCAGGCAACACTGAAGTGGGCAGAGACTCCCGATTAAGTTTCCTTATGAAATCTACTATATTCTACCATATATGGGCTATGAAGCAGAATTCAGACCCTGCCTACCCTCCAAAAGATGCAAGGTAAATTAGTGTATAGTACATCACTGTTTCATTATATTTGCTTTCTGGAAATTTGTTGACTATCATTTCTACAAAACACTACACCGGACCTCTGCATGCACTCACCTTGACCCCATCAGATCCCAATACCCTGGAATAATTCCAAGCATTATTCCACTCGTCTGGACTACCTCTTGCCCCATATTGCCTTCCTGTTTAAGGTAGATCCAAGTTTTTGTGGTCTTACCTGACTAAATCTATCAAGTTACTTTCTAGCACTGAATTATTTTGCAAGTGAAAGCTAGGAAGTTTTTATTTGCCAAGTGCCAACAGAGAAGAGAAGCATGCTATTTACTACCCTCTTGTGGAAAGCAGAAATAGGACCCAAAGCTAAGAGAAGTCCCAAGTCTTGCCACACTAGGGTAAGTTCAGGGAAACAGGCAAGCACTTGCCAACCATTCCAATCTACAAAGCAGAATGGAAGACATTTGGTAATGCTACTTATGCCAAAGCCCCACAGAAGCACCAGAATACTGAAAGACCATGCAGGTTGTGTAAGACACTTTCTTCTGCCCCATCTTCCATTTTACCAGGATTGAGGGCCCATCAAGTCTACTTCCTAGAAGGACAATCAGAAGTTAGGTGGTCAAGACTCAACTGTGGTACCCAGCTAGACGTCTTAGGCAACCAGCACAGAACCCACTCAGACCCTTTCTATTAAGAGCATTCTCCAGACAAAAATCGGGTCACTCGACCACACATTTTCTAGACACCCAGTACACTTACAAACCCATTTGTTTTTAAGAGTGCAATGTTTTTTATTTGCCGAAAAAGTCCAATTTTAGTTTTTCTTTAAAGCATACAAAGGCCATCTAATCTTCAGACTCTGAGCCATCTTCATCCTGACTAATCTGGAAATAGCGAAGTTCGTAGGTCTCCTTGTCAGATGCAACCACACGAAGCCAGTCACGGAGATTATTCTTCTTAAGGTATTTCTTGGTAAGATATTTCAAATACCTTGGAGACAAACCATGACTTCATTTAGATATATAATTCCTACTATGGGGGTGCACACTGCCACATTTGTCTCCCCGAATTCACTAGTCCTTTATTTCTAAGAGACAAGGACAAGAGCAGCTGCTCAACACCATGTACTGCTTACATCCCCATGGAACCCGCTGTCCTTCTACCTACACTATACCATTTTTCTTTGAAACCAGCAGGGAGAACAGCAATAATAGCCTCCTCCCCCTGCCTCTAATGTACAAACACCTTAACGGATTAAAATGTTACATTTTAAACATTCCATTACAATTTGAAACACAAGAACTAACCTTTTAGAGAACTGTTTCTCAGAAACAACTGTGATTTTATTCTTCAAGCGTTCAATGTGAACAACATTTCCAAGATTTCCAGTTTTCCCATTGACTTTAACCTTCTCCCGGAGAAATTGTTCCTGTTCACAAAGAGAAAAAGTGCACAACTAGGGAAGGGAACCCTAGACGGTCACTAGGGAAGGCACCCTAGGAGCACAGTTCAGGTTAATACCAGGCACGACATTTAAACGCCAAGTATAAAGTCACAGAAGGAGAGACACTTACAAAGTTTCCAGAATCAAAAATTCCATCTTCCACCGGATGAGTGAGGTCCAAATGGAACCTCCAGGTCGACTTCTTAGGCTTCTTGTCTTTCTGCTACAAGCACAATTATGATGGCGTCAATGCAAGGTACTCAGCTTACACAGCACATTTCCAAGAAAAACACATAGAAACCACTGAATACCTAAAGGAGGCTGTACTGCATGGAAAGGGAACACTTATTAACCAACGAAAACTTTCCATTTTGCCACTATGCCTCACAAATGGAAAGCAATGTTAGAACACACAAGGAGATTATTTGCTTTTTTTTTTCAAAGAACTGTTTCGTATTGTAATTAACAACTTCAATTCAAAATACTACCTGCTTCTGTCTAAATTTTAGCCTGCATACACAGAGAAATGCTTTTCCCTATGCTTTGCTCCAATTCGTCCAAACAGATCCACCCAAATGACTCCCAATTAGTAAGTCTTCCTCCTGAGGTAGCTTTGTAATGTTAAATTGGGAGCGTCACCCCAGCCCCCTGGCCTGGGAGTTGTTTGGTCTGGACTCCAAAGCCTAGCATGCCTCCCCGAGGGAGGGTCAGGAACACCCCACAGGGTATTTTTCCCCACCCTCCACTTATCACAAACCCGGAACTAGCACTTGAACCAACCGTGAAGGGACTCGATTTACTCACGGCCGTGGAACGAGCAGGTAATCCCGGTGGGTTTAAGGCCTCGTTAGCATTACTCACCTTTGAATCCTAACTCAACAACCCAAAACATCTTGTTAAAATTGCTTTCCAAAAAGGTTTAAACCACGCTTCTCGTACCGCTAAGGTCCCGACTTTAACATATGCAACGGCAGACAGGCCACGTAACCGCGGCGACAGGTCACCAGGAGCCAGGGAGGGAGAAATCAGGAGGCCCTGAGACCGACTTCGCGAGCCATCGCCTGGGTAAACTACCGGCGGCCCGCCCAGCTCCGCCAGGCCGCATGGCACCCACGGAAGCTTCCGAAGCCCCGCGTTCTACCTCATCGGCAGAGATCCCGGGGCGACGCTACCGCCCACGGTCTTCCTACTGAGGCGCTTCCTCCTGTTCGCTGGACGCAGAAGCTACCTAGTTTATGTTAAAAGGACCGCACGCGCGAACACTCACCGGCGCCATACTGTCCCGCGGCCGTGGGAAGGAAGGGGCCGCTGGTGCGCGCACGCTCTTATAGGAACGTGTGACGTCATACGCAGAGCGCGCAAGCCGTCGGCAACTCGGAACCGGATGTGGGCTGGCGTGCTTTTTCAGTCACCTAGGAAACGGAGGCGTGGCGTTGGGCTCCCTCCTGCGCCATCTAGCGGGCAGCGGTCGTTAAACTGGTTCCTCTGCTCTTGGCCAAGGGCTTCCCAAATTCACAAGCCAGAGTGAAGTATGTTCAAGGGTGCAGGAGTCGTCTTTCTCAACTCCCGGCAAGGCCGAGTCTCACGCTGGTTTAGGATCCTCTCTATTATATTGCGATTATAATCCTCCCGAGAAAAAGTTCTATGTTTATGTGTTTACGGTCGAGGATGTCTCACTATGGAGCCCTGGCTATCACGGAAGCCATGAAGAATAGATTGGTTTTGAACTCACAGGTACCTTCCAGCCTCTGCTTCTTAAATGATGGGATCAAAGATGTGCACCACCACACCTAGTAGACAGATGTATTTCCAACAAATTATAAATTTAACCTACTTGATATTGGATTCTGAATAACTGAGTCAGTTAAAAAAAAAGAACACAGGATATTGTAGATTAAGTTTATTGTAAAACTTGTATTATGTGGCCATCTAAAATAACTAAAATACATTGTTATAAATGACTTGTAATTTATGGCTATTCTGATAGTAAAGTAAAAGAATATTTTGAGGGCCAAAAGGCAAGCTATGCTCATACATATCTGGAGTTTGAATTAGCTCTGCTAAGATAGAATTGCAAATCTAAAAGTGCAGTTAATGCGAGGTTGGACCGCTGCCAGGAAGAAGCACAGATGCTCTCTGGAGAAACACATCTTTGATCTTGTCAAGAAGAATTCCCTGAGCTAAGCTTCCAGAATTATGAGCTGGCAAGTTTTTAAATCACTAAATACATAGGAAAACAAACCACTATGAATAAAGATCAACCACCCATACTTTTCAAATCAGATCACAGAGCCTGCATATATTGAAAATATTCAGAACATAAAATAAGCATTTGCTGTATGATTAAGAGCTAAGTATATAGCAAAACATGAGGGGACCAGAGAGTTAAATTTTCTCAGTATTTAAAATGTAAACCACAAAAAACTTCTTGTACTTAAAAATACAAAAGCTGAATTATAAAGAACTTTGAAAAGTTATGCTAAACAGGAGGCTAGACACAGCTGTAGAGGAAAATCAAAAAGTCAGCAACTAAACTGCAAGAGAAGGTTAAAGAGCTGAGCCTAGTGCGGGACAGCCGTCAGGAGGTTGGAGCAGGATTGCTTGGCTCCATGAGTTTGAAATCAGCTGACAACATATTGAAACTTTGAAGAAAACAAACAACAACAAAAAATAGAGAAGAAAAGGAGGAAAAGGAGGAATGTGAAGGCTGACTAGAAGGTCTAGCAGGTAAAGTGTTTGTTAGCAAGCCTGCTGAGCAGAGTTCTGTACCAGAGCCTATGGTGAAAGGAGAGAGCAGACTCCCCAAATCTCTGACTTTCACATGCATGAGGTGGCAGGCACACATGTAGCATTACACACACGCACAGACAGACACACACATACCAGTAATAAAATGAAATTGGAAAAAAGGAGGACAGAAGCAAACAAACAAGGAAGGAATTATAGAAACAACAACAACAACAAAAATAGATTCAAGACAAGGATGCCAGAGTTCCTGCTATCTCTAAATGGGACTAGCTGGGAGATCCAGTGGGATATACCAGAGATAATAGAAACAAACAAACAAACAAACAAAAACAGACAAATGGCTGCATTCTCAGATTCTGGAAGCCTAACAAATCCCAAGTAGAACAATTTAAAAGAGACAATCCTCCATATACATTTTAGTGAGCCTTCAGGACACAAAAACAAAATTATTTCCAAAGACTCCAAAGAGGGAAAATCCAAAATATCCACTAAAGGACCTGATATCACACCAGCAATAATAAAGGCAGCAATGTGACAACTATAAAGAATAAAACTTGAAGGTGCATTTTAGACATTTTTAGATAACAGAATTCCTTGTTTTCTGCCCATATAGCTTCAGGAAGGAATTCTGAAAGATAGACTTCAGAACAATGAAAAATAATGGTATAAAGAAGGCTAGTATGTTAGAAGAAATGTTGAGCAAAAACAATTACTAATTTGTATGTAATTCTAAAGATTACCAATTGAATATAGCAGTGATAGTCATGTCTGACTTGTGAGTTAGAGTGCAATTAATGTTATTATTAATTATTAATGTTCTCATTAATGTTCTATTTATACATCTTGAGGATATATATATTACTAATATTTTTAGTTTATGAAAACTCATTAAGCTGTAAATTATGTAATTATGATGCTTATTTTACCACAGACGTTGCACGGAGCCACGCCTTTGATCCCAGCAGTTAGGAGGCAGAAGCAGGCAGATCGCTGAGTTCTAAGGCAGTCTTGTCTACAGAGTGAGTTTCAGGACAGCCAGGACTATACAGAGAAACACTGTGCCAAAAAAACAAAAACAAAAAGAAAACAAAACAAAAAACTCAAATATGAATCAAAACAGTTAAAAGATAGTGCCAGTTATCTTATGGGAAAAATGGCAAAGTCGATGAAAAACTTCCAAAAAAATACAACCTACCAAAGCTTACATCAGAATGAACAATATGTGTGGCTTGGTGTCCTTGTGGGACCTGAAAGTGGGGGCAGAGGTTGTCTAATACTTTCGCCTGCTTTGGGGACCCTTTTCCTCTTCCTGGGTTAACTTGTCCAGCCTTGGTATGAGGGTATGTGCCTAGTCTTGTAACTTGTTATGCCGTGCTCGGTTGATATCCCTGGGACGCCTGCTCTTCTTCTGAAGGAAACCGGAGGAGAAGTGGATCTAGGAGAGAGATGAGGTGTGTGTGTGTGTGGGGGGGGGATAGGAGGAGAGGAGGGAGGGGAAACTGCAGTCAGGATATAACATTTCAGAGAAGAATAAAAGGGGAAAAACAAACAAAGAGAATATCAGAATACTCCTCCGTCTCTTGAATGGATTCATTTTGTAAATAAAACCTCCCAACAAGAAAAAACAGCCAAATGGCTTCCCTGGTTACTTCTACCAACCATTTGAGGAAGAAATAATGACAGTTATGCCAGCTCTGTGTTCAAGCTTTTGTTCGTCGGTTTCCTTTTTTTCCAGAAAAGAGGCTCCAAGGATAAACGCCGTGTTTAAGGAGTTAGCCTGTGTGCTTCAGGCTGCCAGTGTGTGGTCTGGCAGGAAGTGTGAGCTCCCATGAGTACGCCATGCTTCATGTCGCAGAAACCTTTAGGTAGAAAAGCGTTGTGGTGTGCAGGGCAGTCCTGTGAAGTGCAGTTCAGAAGTGCATTTGACGTGACTGTGAGAGTCTAGCAAACTGTGCCTTGCTTGTCCTTAGAAATTGTGCTGTTTGCTTCTGTTGTCTGTTAGTTCCTTACTTCTGTTACCTGGGATCATTCCTAAGTAAACCAACTACATCTAGCTAATAGGCAATGGCAGGAAATTTGACACAGACTTCCAGACAAACAAATTAGGAAGTTCAAAGAGGGATCAGCAGTTAAGAACACTTGCTACGCAAACACTTGCTGTGCGTACGCACACACCCCATACTCACAGATAAATTATTAGTACTTAGCAATATGTCATACAGCAAATGGAGTATTATATCATTATGTGTGATTTAAATAATTGTTGTAAAATGTTTAACAAAATCTATGCAAAAATGATCAGAGTTGCTATGTGAGTTAAGAATGCTGGGTACAAAATTCATGCACAAAGCCAATTGCGTATCTCTGTAACAGAAATAGATTAGAGAGTGGAATTGGAAGGTGTCATCGAAGAAGGCATCATCTTTTGGTTTATTTATTTTTATTCAGTTTACATTCCAGCCACAGTTCTCCTTCCCACACCTCCTCCTGCACAATTCCTCCCCCCCCCCCAGGGCCTCAACAAAGCCTGGCACATTAGGTTGAGGCAGGACCAAGCCCCTCTCTTTTGCATGGAGGCTGAGTAAGACATCTCACCATGGGGAATGAGCTCCAGAAAGCCAGCTCATGCACCAGGGATAGATCCTGGTTCCAGTACCAGGAGCCCCTCAAATACCAAGCTACACAACTGTCTCCCACATGCAGAAGGCCTAGTTCAGTCCCATCCAGGCTCCGCAGCTGTTGGTCTAGAGTTCGTGAATTCCCACAAGTTTGGTTGTCTCTGTGGATTTCCCCATCATAATCTTGACCTCCCTTTGCTCATATAATCCTTCCTGCCTCTCCTTGACTGGATTCCTGGAGCTCGGCTTGGTGCTCGGCTATGGCTCTCTGTATCTGGTTGCATCGGTTACTGGATGAAGGCTCTGTGATGAGTTCAGACCCCCTCCCCACTATTGCTACGAGTCTCAGCTGGAGTCATCCTTGTGGATTCCTGGGAGTTTCCCCAGTGCCAGGTTTCTCCCTAACTCCAGAATGGCTCCCTCTATCAAGATCCCCTCCATCCTTCCCCAGTTTGACCATCCCAGTCCCTCATGTTCTCATCCCCCATCCCCTCCCCTCTGCCAGCCCCCTTTGCCCCCAGTTTACTCAGGAGATCTCATCTAATATCCCTTCCCAGGGCAATCCATGTGTCCCTCTCAGTCCTCCTTTGTCACCTAGCTTCTCTGGGGACGGCGTCACCTTTAACAGCACAAGATATTCAAACACCCAAGGAAAGGTGTCAGAAGATGCACAGGATTTGTATGAAGGAGCTGTAAAAGATAATTGAGAGAAATTGGATAAAGGAAGTTGATTAAAAATTTAATGCTTGTTGAATTGTTGGTGGACATAGCCCCCCCCCCCAATTTTGGATCTGTGGGTGCCACAATCAACCAGGAGCCACTGGCCCCAACCAGGTCTGAATCAGCAATGGACACAGATGGTGCCCCAGACTTTTGTACCATGTACCAAGGTCTCTAGACCTGGGCACAGAAGAAAGGAAAAGAAACAGCTTCATGCCATCCCTTCTGGCTGGGTCGCACAGTATTCAACCAAGTGCCATCTGTGGCCCAACCAAGAGCCCTGGTGCTGGGTGGTTGGGCACCATTGTGACGAGGGTACAGGGTGAGGAGGTGGAAGAGAGAGACCGAATGGTTTGTGGGCTTTGAAGATCCCCAGTGGCAGATCCAGAAAGGTGAGGGTAGGAAGGAATGAGCTGATGCGAAATGCCAACTAGCTACCCAAGTCCAGGAAGATTGCTGGGCCTGGGCTATGACCAAGGACTAGGTCTTGATCCAGGGCTCTGGAGCTGCTGAGGAGGCCTGCGTTGATGTCTGTGGCTCCTCTCATCACTGAGGGCCATGTAGGGACCTGTGGTCTGGGTCACCATTTGGAGCCATGTTGGTGTCTGAGGGCCGCACTGCCATGGGGGCCATCCATATATGGGTGGCCTGCAAAGCCACCTGGGGCTCTGGTGACATCCTGGCCTGTTATCAGGGACTATGTCTGGGTTCTTGGGACTGCCACAGTCAGTATCTGTGTTGATGTCCCTGGCCTATGTTGCCTCCAAACCCCACATGGATGAGCAGGTAATAATGCCCTATGCCCGGAACCTAAACATTGATCAAATGTGTGCTGATAAAGATAATTGCAGGAAGGCAGAGCTCTGCAGTCACCTAGGAGAGACGAACAAGGCCTGGCAGTGGGAAACTGTTCTCACGAAACAGATCTGAACTGTGGGAATTCATTCCCACATATTCAACAGAAGGAAAGTCAGCTATAGCGAAAATTCTACAGCAAAGGACAGCCACTTTATTCCCAATGCAATAATGCCAAAAGGCCTTGCCTTTGGTTTAGCCTTTACCAGATCCCTCGGTTCTGATAAGTCTCTCATGAAAAGATGTCTGAGCAATCTCTTTATAATGCTGCGGCTTGTAGCATAGTATCATCGGACCAGGGCTCTGCCACATTCAAGGTCTGTGTTGATGTCTGTGGCTCCTGAGACCACGCCAATATGAAGGTCTAGGCTGCCACATGGAGTCATGTTGGTGTCCGAGGGCCATGCTGCTGTGGGGGCCCTGCTGATCCAGATGGCCTTTGCTGCCACTTGGAACCATGGTGACATCTCTGCCTGGGCTGCTGCCTAGTTCTGTGACTGGGTCTGTGGTCCTATCATAGCCAAGGTCTGGACTGATGCCCATGGTCACACAGATACCCGGAGACTGGCTGCAACTGGCCTTGAGGGAGTTCGAGGACCATGCTGCCACCAGAACATTCTCATCTGACTAGTCTGCACTGCCACCAGGGCTATGGTGTCACCTGGGCCAGGGCTGTTGCAGAGGGCCCAACAGCAGCTAGAATCTGAGTGACACCTGAGGATCCTGCTGTCCTGCCATTGAGGGCCGTGTGGATAACGGCTCAGTGTCTGAGGACTGTGCCATGCCCAGAGCCAGGCTTATCTGGGTGGCCAGTGCTACCACCTGGAGTCATCTAGGTATGGCCTGCTGCCTAGGGCCATGTCTGAGTTCATGGCCTGGCAGAGGTCAGGGTCTAATGTGGTGTCCATGACTCCAGTTGCCACCAAGGGCTTTGTGGATGCTGGGGTCTGACCAGCCACCTGGGACCATGTGGCCCGGGGGCCATTCTGCTGCCAGGGCCATGTGGATATGAGGGGCCTGTGCTGCCCTGGGCTGTGGTGGTACCTGGTTTAAGCTGCTCCAAGGACAATGTCTGGGTCCGTGGCCCTGCGGGAGCTGGAGTCTGAGATGATGTTCATGGCCCGCGTTAGCACAGGAGTCCCTGAAACCATGCTGTGCTGAGCAGACCCTGTCCTTCACTGGCTCTGAGACGGCTGGTCCTGCGCAGGCAAGCTGACCCTTTCCCTCAGAGGAAAGCTCGCTCGCCCCCACAATTGGGAAAGATGGTCCCACCCCTCACCATAGGCATGCATCTCACCTGAGAAGCACACTAGAGTTGCCCCCGAGGTTGGGACACAGGGGAGCCGACCCCTTTTCATCTGCCATGCAGTGGCATGG
>JABTXL010005488.1:745211-755580 GCA_025134845.1 Neodon shergylaensis
GTGATATGTAAGCTATAATCAACCCTCTCCATTATCCCCGCTCTGTGGTATGTAAGCTATAGTCAACCCTTTCCGTTATCCCCCCTCTGTGGTATGTAAGCTATAGTCAACCCTTTCCGTTATCCCCCCTCTGACATGTACTTCTGGGAAACGGGGATCTTGGTATCTGCAAGTAACAACAATAAAGTGTGGGGACAGAGGGCGGAAGTCTAACTGGATTACTTCGGTTACTGTCTAATTCTGGTTTGTACATCTGGAAGGTTAAAGTTATTAGTAATAGTGATCATATATATATAAAGTGATAACTGATATGGTAACCCAGCATGGCTCGTAGTCTCAGAGAAAGCACATGAACGAGAGAGAGCACTGAGCTACTTACAGTCAGCCTGGTCACATGGTCCACACAGAGTGAGAACTGGAAGGATGAAGAGTTCATTTCAAGGACTCATCACCCCACTTAGCAATTCCAGCTGGCAGGGAAAGGACACCAGGGGCGAATGGACCATTAACCTCTCTGACACACAATATCTGTGGAGGATGTAGAGGATGGGAAGGATGATGGCAGGATATTTTCTATTTTCCACTGAACTATACAAGTAACTATCTTACAGGCTTAAGAAATGAATGGTCATGTGTGGGGCTAGTGTGAGAGGCCAGAAGTGGAAGGACCCAAAATTCAAGTTAATATGGGCTACACCAGGAGATACCATATCAAATAAAACAAAATAAAACCCAAACAGAAAGCAAAAGCCAAACCAAACAAAACCATCATTTTAGGTTTACACATATTTGTAATAAAATTATCTGATGAGTTGATACATAAATGTAACACATACTGATCATTCTCACCCTTGTCCTATGGCCCTACAGCCCCTCCTCTTATTTGTGTGTTTTTACTGAGTTTAACCAGGCCATCACAGTGCCTAGAGCTTGGAGGTGGAACCTGTGGGCTCAGCAGTGGGTACAAGAGTAGAGAGAATTATTTGTCCTCTGCTGGGAACTATGGTTAGTTCAGCAGGCAAGATGATGGCCTTGGGAGCACTTCTCCCTGACTGACAGCTGGGCCAGGTCGGTATGGGCTCAGTGCAGTGGCCACAGCTGTGCATTCATGATTGCAACCGCGGTATCAAATCTACAGATGTAAGTCAGGGTTTCACTACATAGCCCAGGTTGGCTTTGAACTCCAAATTATCCTCCTGCAGCAACTTCTGGTGCATCACCATGTCTGGCTAGCAAAGAATTCCAGAACTTAAAAGGAAGACAAGTTCATATCTAGCCTGGAGTTCAAAGTTAGAGATTAAGAAAGGACCTAGTACATGAGATAAAATGGAAGGCTTTCTTTCAGAAGTTCTCTACACAGTGAGCACAATTTTATAGTATAAAATATTTGAATGTACACATATAAGAATTGTGCACGCTTAAGTTTATTTTCATTTGATATAATATGAAGTTAACAGAAATTTTATGGTAACAAAATGTTATCATTAATAAGATTCTGCATTTTAAAGCATATTTTAGTATAGATGGATATTTAACATTCAAAGTTTACTCATTTTTAAAATGGAAAACACACAATTATAATATCCAGATCTTGTAATTTTAAAGTTTTAACCAAAACACTTGCAAGTAAATTCAAGAAATAGCCTATATTTCAGACCAAAAAAAGTACATTACTAACAAAGTGCCAATGAATCTGACAATATTATTTTCTTCTGGGGAAGAGGGTAAAGTACATGATAATATATAACTAGTCATTTTTAAATCATGGTTTAGAATGAGTAATTTGATGTATACTTCATAGTAACGAAGAGTGCTTACCTGTATTAGACTAACCATGATAAAGAATCGCCTATGAGCACAGCCATGATTTCTAGCAGGCTCTTCAGTCACTACTGAATAGGTTAGTATCCAGTGTTTGTAAAAGTACAGTTTCAAACTAAGACGAACCAAATCCCACCAACATTAAGAAATGGCTTCCAAGAACTTCATATAAATAAAAGAATCTCCCTTTTTACTATAAATAGGTTCAGACCTGTTTTAAGATATGAACAGTAGTGATAGAAAGCTTGGCAATAAGTACATTTCTAGCAGGTGATGGTCTCGTGTGCACTGCCCTAAGTTGTGCCCGCCACATGAAGGAGACGAATTAGCCAATGTTTACAACTCTCTTTGGGCACTTGACCTCATTAGGTAGTTATGTTGGGGTTCAGGTATTTAGTTAATGGACAAATTAAATTACATAGTGACTCTAAAATGTGTTTCTACAGAACATCTATGCTCCATAGCTAACTCCCAATGTTCCCTCTACAATCAAATAATGATGCTGTTTCTTCAATTCAGAGAACACATCTCATAGATTTAAGTTAACAGATTCAATTTTAAGATTTTTCTACCATAGATTTAAGAAAATCTTGTTGCCTATTACTCATCAGTATGCTAACAGAAAAAGGCTTGAGAACTATGAAATATTTATTATACCTAAACATTAGAAGATTTGAAGGTTCATATCAGCACAATATACTGCTTATGGAAATATGCTTTGATAGTTTTGCTTTTATACTAGAGATCCATATTTTCTCATAGCAAATGTGAATTCAGTATGTAAACATTTTAAGATACCCAAAAGAGTTAGGGACTTCCTGTCTGTTCTTAAATGGGTCTGAGAACCACTGCATCAATGTTTGGCTCCAAAACCCTCTCTGGGGTTCGTGCCAAAAAGATGCTAACAGAAACATCCCCAAGAACAAGGTTTCAAGGCAAGACCACTGGGAAGATCCCGTACAGCTGCTACTAATGCCCCCATCTTTCTTAAATATGTACCATATAGCTTAAATATGTTACACCAAGAATTTTTGTTCCTATGCACTACAGTCGTAGGACTTGGGGAAACTTGCAGTCTCTTTGTAGGCAGCTAGCTTTAAAATTTTGACACTGCATCTCTTAGCACTAACAGCCCTGATTCCAGCTCAATAGAAACAATTTTTATGAGAAACTTTAAAGGTATAAAATCAAATGGAAAACTTCTTAAAAAATCAACTTTTGAGGCACTACAGACTACAGTACTTCAGTAGATGGAAGGACTTTGAGAAAAGAACAAAGCTGTGTGTTTACACACAGTCACCTGGTGAGGTAATGGAAAGCATGTGTCCCCAATTTTTTTTAAATATCCATGTGTATCGCCGTATCTTCTGGCCTCAAGAATTTTGGTCTCTGCTATAAAGCACTGGCATAGAAATCTGTACTATGAAGGGGAACAGAGTCAAGAGCTTGGTTGGTAACCACTTCAAGTGACTGGCAGCGCCCCAGGGCATCAAGGATTCCAAGGCCAAGTTAGAGCCCAAAGGTCTGACAGGTCAGAGGGCAAATGACTGCACCAAGTGTAACAAAATCTTCACAGTAGAAATAAAGCCTCTCTTCTAGAACAAAAACATTCAGCCTGCTAATACTGTCTACACAGCACAGAGAAAGAAAAGGGTACAGACACAAATTGGCAGTGACATGAATGAGTCTCCATTCTCTACATGGTGCCTGAGAAACAAAAAGTACAGCGCATACTAGGAACTAACTGTTAGCATTTCTCTGCTGTCAAAAAGAAGGAACTTCTGTTTTATGTTAGAAATATATGTTACCTGCCTCCCTTCAATATAATTTGTAAAGCTTTACTAAACGAAATACTTTGCTCTAAGAGAAACACTACTGAGTTATGTGAAAATAAACAGTTCTGTATCTTTAAAATCTATACTTACATGTTGGAGTATGTACACTTCAGATAGTATTTAAAATGAAATATTTAGCATCCGTGAAGACTGAGATGTCATTTCTGAGATTTTTCTTGTAGAGTATATGCTTCATAGTCCAAACACCGTCAGCAGCTTCCTGGCACAGCTCCTCAGTAGGGTCTCATTGGGCAGAGTAGCAGAGCGCCCATCTGGCCGTGAAAATGAGCTGCAGATAGCATGTGAACAGAGCTGTGGTGGTTTGGCAGGTCACTGCAATATCGTCACCTTTCTCCACTTGCTGCTCCAGACAAGTACAGACCACCCAGCACACTTGACAGACATGGCACCTGGGGAAAAGTCGCAGATTCTTCCTTATTGAATAGATCGCATCCATAGCCCATGTCTTATTGCAGTCCACCCTTGCGTTCTCAGACAGTCCTGGCAGCTTTATACACTGAGCTTTATGTAACAAGGGCACCAGGCTCTTCCATGCTGTGGATCTTGCTGTTACTAACAAGAATGACTCAGGAAGCATCACTTTCCTCAGCAAACTGCTAAGAAAGGGCACTGGGTGCTCCTGGGTCCAGTCATTACATAGTGCAAATGCTGGCTCTTCAAATGAGAAGTCCAGCTCATCAAAACCATCCATCACGAAAAGGAGATTTCTGCACTCGGACAGGATCTGTCCAATGGGGACTTCAGTTCTTGGATATTAACTTGTAAAGCTTTTCTCCTTTGCTTGACTAATTTCTCTCCCACTGAGATAAAAAACATAGGCAAACTTCTTGAAGAGATTCCCATCTGCCCATTCTAACATTGCCTTCTCAACAATGTTGTCTTCCCAACTCCAGCATCTCCATAAAGGATGACTGTTTGTCACATTTTGTAAGTGTTGATATCCTTATCAAACATACTCTCCAACAGCTTTTGGTCTTTCTGAGTAATTCCCTGATATGAAGTTGCAGATTCTCCAAGCAAAGAGTTCTTATCCCATATAATACAAAACTTTTCCTTTATTACAGCTCTGTAGTCTGTTCCATCATCAGTCTTTGAGGGATAGAACTTCTCAGCGATGCCCTGAAACAGCCATGGAGTACTCTCCAGAGCCTTGTGTAGTGAGCTGCTCTCCATTGCTCTGTCCGAGTCCAGTGGGATAAAGTTTCTGTGTCACATCCTTCAGCAGCCGCCCAGCACTCTTCAAGAGCTGGAGTCGACGGGCTGTGCTCTCATGAGTGAGAGTTATCTGGATCTGGCTTCTGTTCTCGTGAACAACCCACACCTGTGGAGCCCAGACCTTGAGAACAACTTAAAGGACGCTGGCCTGCATAATCTGTGTGATGCTTTAAAAAATTCAAACTGCCACATTCAGAGGCAGGATTGGAAAACTGTGGTTTAACCCCTGCTTGCTGTCAGGATCTCTTAAGTCTTTTTTTGTAGCA
Source organism: Neodon shergylaensis (assembly GCA_025134845.1). NCBI lineage: Eukaryota > Metazoa > Chordata > Mammalia > Rodentia > Cricetidae > Neodon > Neodon shergylaensis. The sequence goes on from JABTXL010005488.1 coordinate 750,370, forward strand.
GCCAAAGTTTGGTACAAATGAACTTAATAAAGAATGCCCTCAGTTACAACACAATTAGGAATTTATGTTAAGTCTTGAGGTCTCCAACATGCAAAATGAAATATATAGTGATGGACAAAAAGGAAATTTATAGGAAAAAAGAAGTTTCTGAAGAATGTGAGAATTAACAATCCACAATAGATCATTAGGCCACACTATTGTAATACAGAAGGTGGGTGCTGGTGGCAGAGCCTGATCTGATGTGCCTTTAAAAATTAAAAAACCAACGTAACTCCAAATGGTATGGTCTTTAACATGAGAAATACTGGTCTATATCCAGAGATAATGAATTGTATTTCTAACAGGGATAAGTTACACACGGCTCTGTAAAATGTTTGCTGTATTTCACGTGGGCATTGAGAAAATGAAGCAAAGCTCACAAAATGCAAGAGAGAGAGAGAGAGAGAGAGAGACAGAGAGATACTTAGGCTTAAGTAGCTTTTGCCATTCAACTATGGAGTTAGAGATATATTGCTCTTCACCCTTCCACTGCAAAGGAAAACAGAGATTCCTGTGAAGTTTGACAAGTTACAAAGAACAAGGGCATGCTAGTCCTGAAGTAATATGAAATCAAAACACCAATGTGGTTATTAATTGGCTAGATGATGACCAGGAAACAGCAGAGATAAGTTTTTGGAATTCCTGTGGATAACACATCAATCAGTTCAACTAAGGTACACATGAGAACACCAGAAATCTAAAGGAGATACTTATAGAAGAATCCAGTTGAATTGCTAATTGTGCTTTACATGGACGAAAGCTAAAAGGTCACACTAAAGTCCACTGGCTACAACTTCAATATTTCTTGTGCTTTGCAAGTCTCTTCCCGGCACTTCTCTTATAGTATCTTTCTTCTCTGGATTGGTTTGTGGAGGTCAAGACACAATTTAAAACTCCATACAAATTAAGCAACTAAAATCGTGGGCTCTCGTATTTCCACGGCAATTTAAAATGCTGACTAGGTCAGCTGCACCATCCCGTCTCTTTGCTCTAGATGGGAGCACAGCACTCTGGGGGCTAGGCTTGGTGCAGGAGACCCGAGAGCCAGGGCGTTACAGGAGTCTGTTCCAGGCTGTACTTCAATGCGATGACTGTGATTGTGTCAGAATTCTTCAAAAACTCAGAACTATGTCTATGATTCCAGACATAATCTGCACACAATCCAAAAGTCTAAACAGAAATGGAAGGGCACGCATACAACATATTAATAGAATCCAGTTCACAGAATCTTTTCCTAGTTAGATTTTGTATCTGTAACAGAAGTCATAGAGAAATATATACATATATATATATACATACATACAGACAGACACTTAAATTAATTCTTCCATGGTTTACTTCTATTCCATTTTAGAAAAGTGCACATACATTTACAGTCAAGAATTCAAAAACAACTTAATTCCTAATTTTAGACTAATGTCAAAAATAAATCTACTTTAAAAATCGTGGGAAGGGCTGGCTTACCAACATTATGAACACTCACAAATAACGGCTGGAGGTCGTGCAGAGTCCCTATAAGGCCAGTCCTTCTAGGGCACAGGCTGGGGACATAGCCAAAAGCAAAAATACAACCAGAGTTCACTCTATTTCATATGCTGATCACAGAGGTCTTAAATAAAACCCACAGTCTCACCCCCTTCTTGGCCGCTGTCCCGGGTCTTCCTCAGCACTGTTTGACTTGCTCAGATTCTCGTTCCTATTACCACAACAGACTAAACTATGGCATTGGTCTGTCACCAGTCTGGAAAGGAGGCCATGATGCAGGCACTACATGGGACACCTGGCCACCAAGAGAACACCATTTTTTGATGAGTTTAGTTTCAGGAAGTGTGTCAGCCACACAGGGTTGGAGCTTTGACAATTCCATTTTATAATCTGTAAATTCTAGATATGAAGTCTGAAATCAGCAAAGAACAATTCAACTTAAATGCATAAAATTTCCATTCCACTAGATGCTACATTGTTGATTTAAAACCCTGGTTCGGCAACCACTTAACTTCAGGAGTGATTTGTCAGACGAGTGACATGTACTGAAGCTACTGTATCTGTTTCTTATGGCCACACACTAGAAACCACAGGAATGTTATAGGAAAGACCTTTATAAAATTATACACCTTGATATATTCTTTTAAAGTTACTAACTGCCTGCAAAACTAAGCCAGCACAATTTCAAAATGATAGAAACATAACAAAAATAAAACATGAGGTTGTTTATGAAGGCTATAGCTTTGGGACAACTAGATCCAGACCTAACGGCCCCGCTTGTGTGGAAGGTCCTGTCTATTTGCAGGGCTTTATGGCCACAGCATATTCTTCACTCATGGCACACATGACAGATACCTAGAAGGGGAAAGGACAAGCAAAGAGTTACTCGGGAGGTAATGCAAAGAGAAGATGTACTGTGTTCACTAAATCCTGCATACGTCTCAACAACTTTTATGTACTTTGTAAATGGGTAATCCAAAGCAGCTAGGCTGCCTTCTGCACAGTTTTCAGGATTATAATTTCTCAGACGGTAGGTAGCTCAGGACAACTTCCCGGGAAAACGGAAACACTCCATCAACAGTTACTCCATGTTACACTTCTGAGTTATAACGAAGTCCACCTTTCCCCTCTGTGCTCCCTTCATAGGCAGATCTAAAGTAAGTATGGAGTTCCATGTCAAGCCAGAAGAAACAAGACAAACAACCCACCTCCCACACTTGATGCTTCCTTTGGTAGCAAACAGATCTTTAAGGGTGCCACAGAAATTACCGTATGGTGACCATTTCAACATTTCAGCAGTATTTTAAAGTTATAGTTCACAGGGTTGAAATTTATTTTATATATTATTGTTGTATGTGTGTAAACAGATGAAAAATACTTTTATTAAAGGTGAAAAAAAACATACAGCAAGATGCACAGATAATGACCTCCTGCAAAGCAGAGGAGGCTGAAGTCTCCACAAACAGTCTTACGCTAACCCGTTAGGGCCAGTTTTAGAGAATGGTTTTGAGAGTCTGCTATCAGTCCTACCTGCACATCTTCACCTGCATTGTATTTTCCTTCTATTTCTTTGCCCAATTCACCTTCTGGCAGCTTAAGATCCTCACGGACTTCACCAGTTTCTGTTAGCAGGGAAAGGTAACCATCCTGAATGCATATGAGCTATTAGAAGAAATTATAGGTGCATATCGATTAGATGGCATCCTCTTTGTTGCAATGTTTGCACAGCTAAACTCGAACAGTCACTGGGTTGGATGAGAACATCATCAGACTTGTGGCGTTTAAAAATGCTAACATGACTCATGCCCTCAGTCCTACCTAGCACTTGGGAGGCAGAGGCTAGCCTGGTCTCCACTGCAAGCTCCAGACCAGCCAGAACTACATAGTGAAACCCTGTTTCAAAAAGAAAGAAAATAAAAAAAAGAAAAAAAGAAAATAGGAAAAATGCAGGCGTTATAACAAACCCAGAAGAGTGTGTGATTCGCTCCCCTTGTACTAGTCCACCACCCTCTGCACAGCCACAATATGGACAGAGCTGTTCTGAAAGAAAATGTAAGTTTTTAAAATAATATGCTTTAGAAACTTTCCAAATCATAAAATATAGAATAATTTTCCTCTAATCACCACACATGTACGTGAACATACTGTAAGCAAAAATTTCCCGTTAGTGGACATCAAGGTATGTTTAGTTTTTCACTATTAAAATGATACATTTTACAATTTGATTATAACCACAGTTAACGTGGAAATTTTTGGTCTTCAGACCACTGTTAACAGATTAAAAAAATTTACATACATATATATGTCTATATACAAATGCATATATATGTATATGTACCATACAATATATTCTATCTGGCTATCTATCTTTATATCTATATATATTATATTTTGATCTTATTTTCCCACCAGTTACCATCTCTTGACCCCCCCACTGCAGCTGGTCTCAACTAGCCCCTCTTCTATTTTCATGTCTTCCCATTTCTTGGTGAGCTGGTAAATTTCACCAGGGTTGCTTCCGGAAATGTGGGTGAGGGTTGTTCACAGGAGCCTCTGCTGCTTATAGGCACTGCATGACAGAAGGAGAAGTGTCTTCTTCCACTGACTCTGTGGACCCTCAGGGAGGGATGGCAACAGACTCCTAATATTATCTTATCTTATGGCATTAATGGAACAAACCTAGCTATGACCTAATCTGTAAAAAAACACATGCTTTGATATAATGCTTTAAAAAAGATTTATTTTTTAATAGTGTGTAGTTGTGCATGTTTGCATCTGTGTCTGTATCTGTGCAGGAGCTTAAAGAGGCCAGAGCTGCCAGGATTCCCAGGAGACAGAGCTGCAGGCAGTTGTGAGAGTGGGAACTGAACTCAGGTCCTGCAGAGCAGCAGCATCTGTCCTAACTGCTGAGCTCTAGCCCCTCCCTCGATATAACTCTTTAATTATGGGAATGAGGAAAACAGCGAAGCCGGACCATCAGTGTACCTACAGTTCCAAGACACTGCAAAAGCTGCAAACACACACACACACACACACACACACACACACACACACACGGTGGGACATTAGCCCTGACATCTGTAACCGGAGCTACGATGTATAAGCCGGCATAATGAATAGAAGGAGTATCCAAATGCTGCATGAGCACCACTTAACAGGTCTGCCATGCACAGGAGACTCAAGCCTCGATTCTACTCTGTGAATACTAGAAACTGCAACAGTACTTTCTCGTCAGGACCACCAGACCGTAAACAACCACACAGACACTTAGTATTAATATGACCTTGGCCTCAGCTTAGGCTTTTCCTCAACTGGCTCTTATAACTCAAACAAACCTGCTTCTATTAATCTACCTTCTACCATGTGACTGGACTACCTCTTCTCTGTATAGTATCCCCGGCCTGTTTCATGCCTTCCTGGCGTCTGCTGCCTCTCTTCTTCTCAGAGCTCTCTCTGGAAGTCCCACCTATGCCTCCTGCCTAGCTGCCAGCTGTTCAGCTCTCTAACACACCAGTCACAGCAACACTTCTTCACACTGCACAGATACTCTGCAGCAATGAACTTTTGTCACTGAAATGTTTCAGAACTAGCTGGGAAAAGTGAAGAACAAGGAGCGACAGGTACACACACAGTGTAAATGTCTGAGGGTGTGAGGTTCACACACAGTGTGTAAATGTCTGAGGGTGT
>JABTXL010005488.1:765393-782589 GCA_025134845.1 Neodon shergylaensis
CTTCTTCTTCTTCTTCTTCTTCTTCTTCTTCTTCTTCTTCTTCTTCTCCTCCTCCTCCTCCTCCTCCTCCTCCTCCTCCTCCTCCTTCTTCCTCCTCCTCCTTCTTTTCTTCTTTTCCTCCGCTTCCTCTTCCTCTTCATTATTATTATTATTGAGTCTTTACAACCTGGTGTGTGATTTTCACTTAATATCTAAATTTCAAGTAGCCACATTCAGGTGCACTTGAAGCTGTGTGTGACTGGTGGCTTGTCTGGGAACATCACAGACTGGAAAGAATAGCCATAGCTTCTGTGGAGGTGACAATATAATTTGAGATTTGAAGTTTGGATAGGAGCTAGTAGTAAGACGCTGTTAAAGTTTGAATATTCAATTCCTCCCAAAAGACTGATAGACTGCGGGCACGATTCCCCAGCTGGGAGCACAATTTTGGGAGATTTCTGGAAACTTTGAAGAGGAGACCTGGCTGGGCGAAGGAGGTCACTAAAGGTGTGACTTTGGTGTTATCTTGTCCCTGACATCTTTTGTCTTCTCTCTGCTTCCTGTCTTTAATGGAGAGAAGATACTTTTGACACATACTCCCTGACCGTGATGTTCTGACCAAGCACATGGGGCCAAACCATGACAAAATAAGTGCTTCTTTCATTAGGTTGCTTTTGTCAGGTATTTTGGCTACAAAAATAAAAAGTTAATGCAGAAGGGGTTTGGAAAATGCATTAAACCAAATGTAATGGGAGTTCAGGAGCCCAAAGGGTTAAATCATGGTTTTATCTTTTTTTTTTTTCTTCATGGTTTTATCTTGTACTGCAAATGGCTTAGTATGTACTGTGAAGAGATGGGTGAATCTTTACTTTGTTCTAAGGGCAGTCAACACTAAAACAATACAGTTGATAAAATTATAATTTTGTTTTTAATTTAAAAAAAAACTTTGTAAGATACCTTTATGGGGAGAAAACTATTAGAAGTAGGAAATTAATTATAAATCAAATAAAGTTTATTTTAGTGAAGAAAGTTGTGACTGTGAAGAGACTGAGAAAGTCAGTTATCAGAATTCTTCCATGGGCTTGCTTCAGTTCCTGCCACCAGGTTCCCGCCTTGAATTCTTAGCCTGACTCCCTTCAAGATGGACTGCAACTGCAAGGGAGGCAAACCCTTTCCTCCCAGCTTTCTTTTAGGCAAGGCATTTTATCACCGAGACACAACTGATATGTTGCACTTTTGATATATTGTTTGTATTCCCGTTATAACGAAGGTGCCGCTTCATTACATAGAGATCTGAGCAGACACCTCAAACCCAATAGCTACATGGAAAGAAGTGTGAAGATGTTGGCAAGAAGGGACGTGGCAGCTTTGGTTCTCGTGAAGAACCAGTACCATAGTCTCTACCCAACTCTGTCCCTTGAGATTGATGAAGGTTGCATGGGTTCCCAAGACATCTCCAAGGATGTCCATGGTAGCAGGGACTTTGGAGGCCCTTGATAGCTCATTGGAATTCTTCTGATTTTTCTTTCTCCAATAGGGGAAGTCATGATTGGAGGTTCCTCTTTTGGTGCTGGGTCCAGCTTATTGGCAGTGATTGTACCAGTGTCTGATGAGTGGTTCTTATGTGGTGGCACAGAGCCAAGCAAGGTTTGGAGCACGGACATGCGTATCTGAGCTGCAGAGGGAGGAGGTAGTACCAGTGTCTGGAAGACAGGCTCGCTTACTGCTGAACTGGTAGTGCCATGCAAGGAGCGTGTGCTCATAGGAACATGGTAGAACCAGTACCTGAAGCACAGGTGCACACAGCCCAGCTCTAGTGCTCAAGTGGGTGCTTGTCTGATCTCCTGGAGCATTCAGTGTGGCCATCGGCCTGAGAGTCTGGAGCACAGATACACAGAGACAGTGGCCCTAGACACAGGTGCAGGTTACCCTGCTGTGGCAGTGACTCTGGTGTGTGAGACCTGGGTATTCACAGAGTGTGCACACTCAGAGCTGGGACAGTTGTATGGCCCAGAGAGGACTTTCCTGTAGCAGTAGCAGCTCTTGTGTCTGCAGCAGGGGTGTACGTAGGATGCTCACGGAGCTGGGTAAAGTGTCAGTTTCAGGGGTGTGAGTGTTGCTTCTCTGCATTGTGTGTGTCAGTGCCTACTTCTTTGTGGCACTCTTGGTAACAAGGTCTTTGGTCATCTCAGGGATGAAAATTGCCATTTTCTGCTGTAGAACAGGCCACTGGGGAATGTGTGGTGTGGGCTGATACCAATACCCTCCTTTTCCTCTGTTCTTCACCAGATGTCCTATGACGGGAGTCCCAGCAGTTTGTTCAATGTCCTTTTCCTGCCTTTTGTTCTCCTTTCTTGCTGCACTTCTTAATTGGACTCTTGAGCCCTTTTGTGATTATTTTCTCTTATAGATAACTATCTAATTACTTTGTTTTTGAAAGGAATGAAGCTGGTGTCTCCCACTGTGCCATATGCATGTCTTAAAATCATAGTTATTGTGTTTAATGGAAAAACGGGGATGACTAGCTCCATAGATTGAGAAGCAGATGTAAATTAGATATACATTGTAGTAGCTATATGGCCACTAAAAGTTTAATCTGAAAAGTGTAAATAAAAGACAGGAAGATTAAAAAAATTTAAATCGAACAACTTATTTATATGCTTAAAAAGGAAGATGATAGAGGCCCTGACTGTGATTTTAGCCAGTAGTTAGGAACTTTGAACACAAACCAAAAATCCTGGCTGTGATGCGAACCAGCAGGGAACAGAGTCAAACCCATGGGGTGTGTTCTGCTGGTCTTGCTTCCATTTCCCTGCCTCTGCCACATCAGCAAGGTGGGTGGGGGGAGAAGGTGGAGCATAGCTCTGATGAGAGCCCTCTTGGCTTTGGTGGGCTCTCCATGGAGCCACTGATTGATCATTATTTTCTACCTCATTTGTTTACAGCCTGCCAATCAAAGTCTGGACACAGCCTTTTGGCCACTCCAATCCCTCTCTCAGCCAGAGCCCAGCTTGTGGGTGGAGATCGCGCCCAGGTGTTCCTGCTCCTTGGAGGAAGAGCCACTTAGCAGGAGGCTGTCCAGCTCTTCAGAGCTGCCTCACATGGGCGCAGGAAACTGAATTTCAGTGGATCCTCTGCAAAGTCAGTGTATGCTCCAATCCACTGAGCAATTTCCCCAGCTCTCCAAAGCAATCAGAGGCCAGTTTTCAACTAATAGTTTTGTAATTACTGAATGCTCACAAAAAACCTTAGGACCTGTCGCAATCATATGCACAAATTGAGACCAATCATAGTCTTATACAAAGTAAACCTATGAAGGTCTAAAAATATTTAAATTGTCTTTGGGGGTACTCAAAAACTTTTTGAGCAGTATATGGAAAAGTAATTGTCATTAAAACAGATTTTTTTTTTGAGACAAGGTTTCTCTGTAACAGCCCTGGCTGCCCTGGAACTTGCTTTGTGAACCAGGCTGGCCTTGAACTCATAGAGATTCACCTGCCTTTGCCTCCTGAGTGCTGGGATTAAAGGCGTGTGCCACAATACCTGGCTCAAAACAGATGAATCTGATCACATCATAATTAAACATTCATCATTAAGAACATAAAAAAATTAATACTATGGTTTTAGAGAGAAAAAAATCATTCACACACATATTGATCGTTAATCGCATCTCACAAGGTTTAATAAACTTCCCTGTTCCTGTATTCAAAAAATACATTTTTGAAGAATGTATTTCTTTGCTTTGCTTTAAAGTACACATAAAATAATCTCAAGATTTTATTGCTGGTGCAATTACACACTATATACTAAGTTCTAATACTTTTTTGTCAAGAGAACAGATTTTAGTCAGGATGTTTAGAGTACCCTGCCAAACTCTGCTAAAGTCAGTACCACAGCTGCCTTTTCTGTTTGATCTCTTCTGTTAAATCATACATCTTAAAGGAATGCCAGTAAAAGAAAACTATTGTCTTGCAATTCTCGGTGTCACAACTGACTCAAGTAAGAAGCATCAACACACGTTAAAATCTTGGTAAAAATGTGTTATAAAAGAAGATGTTCAGCTCTTTAAGTAGAACACTTCTTATGACAGTAGTTTACAAGTTTTGAGGTCACCGCCTCAGGCAGATGACCAAATAGCAGCACCCCTGTAGAACAGGCTGGCATTAATTTCCCAAGTGCACCAGTAAGAATTTAAAAAATCACTCATAGAGGGTTCTTGCCAAAGCTTCTCAGATTAATTACTGCGTGGTGACTAAACAAATCCAGAAAATGGGACATTTTACAAAGTTACTTACCTTAAAAATGGGCATGCTGTCAGAACTCCATGATGTAATGAGAATCTTTCTAGACTGAGAGAGACCTCTGAGACACACCCGCAAGCACAAAGAACATTTTACTAGATCCTGAGTTTTCAACTTACAAACGGTTTGAATATATGTCCGTTTGTGGCTGAGCAGTCCGTAGACACTTATTCTCTGTGTTCCGACTAATTGTGAGTTTCTGTGTTATCTGTCATCCACACCCACGATAGCTTCTCTGATGAGGACTGAAAGCCCCACTACCAGTGGGTAAAAAAGGGTTCATATTTAGAGGGGGGTTTGATCCTGAGTCCATTAGCAAAACAGTAGTAGTGTTTCCATCCCTCCCTGGAGCGTATGAACTCCCAGCTATTTTAAATCTTTATCAGATTTAAGATGACCAGGCATGCATTTCCTTCTTCTTAGCTTGTCTTAACTCTAATTAGAAAGTAATTGATTACTCCATAATTAATACACAAGCCATTTTAGGGTCTGTTATCTACTTGCAAATTTTTAGCATATGCAAACACAAACACATCAGGAGGAATATGGAAAAATAGGATTTATTGTAGCATTCTTTCACATTTTATGTATCTTCGAAACTTAAAAAGAATTGAGAAAAGCCTTCAGGACTATTGGGATTGTTCTGAGATGCTGACACCAGGGGGTGCTAGCACTTTTCAAGCATAGCTGAACAGGCAAGCAGCAGAAGCAGACAGACCATGCTTAGGAAACATTTGGGTGAACGGAGAACAGTGTTCAACGTAAGCCTTTGATTTTGCAGCTCTCCACTCTGGTTTGCATTATTTTCTTCTGTGTAACTTGAAGAATTGAAGGGATGCAGTTTCTCTGGGTCCTGTTTGACTGTTCTTATTTCCAGGCTTCTGTTAGCGTCGTCCCTGTCTGGGAGGACACTAAGATTCACACTATTGTTGAGCAGCTTCCTTGAAGATTTTCTCCTCTGCCAGCTCCCGATTTCCCTCGGAGTAGTTTCTTCTTCTTCTTTTTTTTTCCATTGTTAGGATTACAATAACCATTCCCATGAATTCTTGTTAATGCTTTTCATGAATCCTGCTTCTCCTGAGCTCCCAGGCTGTCGTGTGTAGAGGTCAGAGGACAACTGTTGCGCTTTGGTGCTCTCTCTGTTCATCATGTGGGTTCTGGGAACTGACTGGATCATGAGGCTTAAAGCACCTTTACCCCTGAATCTGAGGGAAGAAACCCACATGCAAGGTTGTCCTCTCTCTGACTTCTACATCACACACACACACACACACACACACAGAGAGAGAGAGAGAGAGAAGGGGTGGGGAGAGGGGAGAGAGAGGAGAGAGAAGAGAGATGCCCCCTCTGTTCTAGCCTCTGGAGTCTAGCGTCCAGACCTGTCTCTACCTGTGCTGGCTGGCCATTTGCAGGTCTTCCTCTGTGAAATGCCTGTGGTCTGTCCTGACTTTCCCAGTCTTTCTGATTTATCTCTGCCTCAGCAGAGGTGGAGAAGGAAGGAATTAGAGCATGACTTGGGGATCTAAATAGTGGAAATCTTTTTTGGGTAAGTGGAACTCAAAATTAACTTCTCAAATAAACATACTAAACTTCCCCACTCAATTATAAAATATGGATTGTTTGTATTAATCCAATTTATTTTTGAAAAAATAACATTTTATTAACAAATCATCTATAATTCATTACAGTGAGAATTCTGGCTACTCTGTGGTGGCCAGAATCATTTGTATTCACAGCCAGCATCTCCCTCCATTTTGGAAAGGAAAACTGCAATAATGACTGAACGTATATGAATGTGTCCACATTCCTTTAAGAGCTTTTCTTTAAGCATTTCATTTAAGGATGAGAGATCTGCAGCCAGGAGAGCAGGTCTACGTTCCCAGAGCTGTGATCCTGTCATTCAGACTTCCTTCCCTGGCTCCGGAATTGTGCTCTCTGTACTTGCTGTCCACCAAGGAAATGGGACAAGCATTTGCTGGGCTGGACAGTGAGAGGAAAGAGAAAGCCTGATCCACAAGAAAGCTTGTGTTTCAACCGTCTTGCTGGACACTAACTGTGCCCATAATAGATGCATACAGGTGCATTTAAAGAGCTGTCTGCTATGGGGCCCGTGAGATGCCACAGTGTTAAGGGCACTTGCCACCACGCTGGATTATCTGAGTTCTATCTCCAGGTCCTAGATACATTCTACCCCCCACCCCACTACTTCTACACACTTGACAGGACATGCTGCCCCTCCAATAAATGTAATGGTAGTATTTAGAAAGATATCTGCACATGGTATACAATTAATTCGTGCAGTGGTTGTCTTAAAAGGGGACTCAAAGGCCACAAAGTATTTGGATTGTTGAAAGTCAGTCTAGGGACTGAAGGGTTGGTTTAGTGGTTAAAAGCCTGTGGTGCTCTTACAGAGGACCTGAACTCAGTTCCCAGGGTGCTTGTCAGGCAGCTCACAGCCTTCAGGTCCAGAGGAAGCTAGCACCAACGCCTCCGGTCCCTCCGGGCACCTGTATCCACATGCATATATCCTGCATTCACACATACACACAATTTAAGAAAAATCAAATCTTTGAAAAGTCACTCTGAAAGGTGACTGTACCCCGATGTTAAATCTCTCTGCCAATGCGATAAATCAGATCAGGCTGAATTAAAAGTTCAGGTTTAATGAGCAAAGCATTTGCAACTTCCAGGTGGTCTCGGGAGAAGGAGGAAACCAGTGGGGGAGAACTACATAGAGGGGGCTTTAAATGCCCTCCAGGGGTGGATCCACAGGTCGCAGGCCTTTTCTGGGTGGGGAATGGAGAGGGCAGTCCCAGGGAGCTGCTGCTCAGCATGCTGGGTGCAGGGTCTGGAATGGGGCCCCTGAGCTGGAGATCCCAAACACACTCTATGATGGCCTGAAATTGAACACTTACAGATTTTTCTCTGGAATGTATTCCCACCTGACAATGGAGGAGATTTCAGCAAGGCAGGTTCCAATTCCATTTAAGGAAGCAGCTTCCAGCATTTAGAGCTATCTATTTAAAGGAAATGAACTCTTTTGTGAGAGATGGAGGGGTAGTTTTTAAAATAAACTTTTAAAGAAGGTTTTTTTTTTTTTTTGCTGGAGTTGCAGGTGATTGTTAGCTGCCGTACTGGTGCTAGGAACCAAGCTTGAGACCTTTATAAAAGTAGTAATTTGTTGTAGGAGAGAGAGCCTGCTTTTGATTTTACTGCCCAACAGCTTATACCTGAAATAATCATAGAGAAATTGTATTAATTAAATTACTGCCTGGCCCATTATCTCTAGCCTCTTATTGGCTCTCATATCTTGATTCAACCCATTTCTAATAATCTGTATGTCACCATGAGGTCGTGGCTTACCGGGAAAGATTCTGCATGTCTGACCTGGCAGCTCCATAGTGCCTCGCCCCTCTGTTCTCTTCCTTCCAGAATTCAGTTCTCTTTTCCATGCCTACCTAAGCTCTTCCCTATCAAAAGGCCAAGGCAGTTTCTTTATTCAACCAATGAAAGCAACACAAATACAGACGTACCTCCTACACCAGCAATTTCTTCTAACTACTGAACCTTCCCTCCAACCCGTAGATTTCATTCTTCAATTAATTACATATTCATTTAATTTTAGTTTCAGAGCAAACTAGAGAGGATGCCTCCCACGTTCCCAGTGTCCCCCACTGGAGTGAGGTGCTTGCTGCAATAAACCAATTTATAGACAGACCCTCATCACCCAAAGACTGTGAATGGTGTCAAGGTTTGCTCTTGGTGTTGTGACGTTTTAGACAACTGTAATGATGTGGATGTACCTTAGAGTATGGTACACAGTAATTAGTTTCACTGTCTGAAAAGTCTTTGTGAGATCCAGTGATTTCACAAGACAAAATAACAGATACTTAGTTGCAGAATTGCTCGGGGAAAATCCATGATGAACTATTTCAGGTATTATTTGGGCAGCAAGTTGGTTCAGGACAATTCTGTCTGTCAGTTATGTTTTAAATAAACATTTATTGGCCAGTAGCCAGGCAGCAAGTATAGGTGGGACAACCAGAGAGGAAGTAGAGGTGGGTTGAAGAGAACAGGAGAATTCTGGGAAGGAGGAAGCCTATTCCTCCCTAGTCCTGTCCAGAAACAGAAGAAGGAAGATGTGACCTACCCTGCTGAAAAAGGTACCAAGCCATGTGGCTAACATATACTAGAATAGTGGGTTAGTATAAGTTATAAGAGCTAATAAGAAGCCTGAGCTAATGGGCCAATCAGTTTATAACTTATGTAGACATCTGTGTGATTTTCTTTGGGACCTAATGACTGTGGGAACCGGGCAGGACAGAAACCCCAACAAGCAGGCCCACATTACAGCAAGAGAACTCTGAAATGCACTGAGAAAGCAATGAACAGCACACTCAGCTTTGCTGAGAGTGCAGCAAGCAGGCATCTTTTGTTTTACTTCCTCCAGAGCTCAAGTGTGAACCTAGGAGAAAAGAAAATCCTGTGGTTTGGACAATGTCTGAGAGTTTTACAGGCACACCTGTAATCCCTGGACTCGGAAGGCAGGAGCCTGGCCTACGGAGTGAGACCATGTGTAAGAAAAAGAAATTCCCATGGATGAGGTAGAAATGGAGAGGACCAAGGTGTCTCTTGCTCTCATGTGGTTTGAATCTCTTTTTGCTGTGGAAATGGCTGCCTTCCTCCTGTGTCCTTAAATCCACACACAAGAGAAATCTGTGTCTCACCCTCTTTGTAAAAGCTCTATTGGGTTAGGATCCCACCTACAGCCTCAAGACCGCAATTTGCCATGACTGTCTGTTCCTGTCACATCGTTAGAGTGAGTGGAGACAGGACTTTAATATGGGTGAATCTGGTGGGTGCACCCTGCCCAGTAGACATGAGGTCAGTTAGGCCATCTTTCTCCTGAAGTTTGAGAATATTCGCCTCATACTTATTTGAAAAGAAGCAAACCAAGCCTTCCAGGAAGGGGCTATCATTTGTCAAACTATTATGGCTGCCAATAACATAACTCATTTCCTCTGCTTCCTCTGTAACAGAAACTCGTTCACTGGGAGATTCTCTGGCTAGGCAGTGTGCCTGAACTGAGGGGACAGCCAAGGTGCCAGGACATGCTTTGCCCAGTGTCCACTACTGTTCTGTCTTTGGGGCTTTAATGAAGTTGTTGCCTGCAGCTGGGAGCACTCCTTGCTTCTCAGCACAGCTCCTGGAGCTAGTTTCTCTGATAGTTCGCACTTCTGTAACCAGCAAAGGAAAATGAGGCCTCCGAATGTCTGGGATATACTTGAACCTGCGTTAGTTACTGTTAACCTCCGTGTCTTTTCTTTCCCACTTTATCCTTATGGTATTTTGCTGCCCAGCTCAATCAATATTTGATGCACAATGAATCTAAGACCTTGAGAATTTTCCTAACTTGCACACACAGCTAGTTAGAGATGCCAGGCTTAGGGCCTAGGCTGCTGGGAATCCCATCTAAAGTCAAGCTCCTCACGGAAGGAGACCAGCCAGTTTCATAGCAATCCTTCCCTTGATGGGCATTGCCCAGCCCCTGCAGCATCTGTTGCTGGTTTTCCGTGATTAAGCTTGGTTAACTGGGTATTTACCATATGAAGGAGACTCTGAACGAGCTGTTCATATGGTAGGCTTTGCTTGTTGAGCATTGCCATTAGGCTTTGGAGATTACATCATCAACTGACTATATCCTGAAGGACTGGTCAGTATGAATGCTAGTTTCTCGTAACTGTTCTGAGGAAAGCTTGCAGTCAAGACCTGTCTTAAAAGCCTCCGGGAGCCATCACCTAGTTGTTCATGGTCTGATTGGTAGTATTCCTTTAAGATATCCATTTCTCTAAGTAAGTCATTTCTCTTCACAGGTACTCAGTCCTCTCTGTTTCTGATCTCTTTTGACAGTTCATGAAATGCACCTAGGGATGGCTCTAGGTGAAATGTAAATCCAAACTGGAAGGAAAACAGCGAACTGACCTTCCACACCAGGTGATATTGACGTTCTGGGGGCTCTGACATAGGGACCCTGCTCTTGTCTTCTACAGTGTTTCTGCAAACAGAAGCAAGTGTGATGTCATCACTGGGAACTTGTGTGATTTACAGCAACCTAGGAACCGAGTCTCTGGCATGCCCGTGACAGTGCTTTCAGGGAGGTGTGACTGAGGGTGGAGGCATTGCTCTCTATATGGGGGACACCATCCCACGGCCTGGGGTCCTGGACTGAACACAAAGGAGGCTTTTAGTTGTTATTTTTAAAGAAGTTGCAGTCATCTCCCCTGCTTCCTTTTCCTTCCTAACTAGCTCAAGTGAAGATAATTAGCTCCTTTTCAGGATTCTCGTTTTCAGAGTTCATAAGAAGCTTTCTGAGAAATGCCTGCTCTTGTTATCAATTGCTTGATTTATTGCTATTTTTTGTGTTGTTCTGCTGTTGAATGAGCGGTTTCTCTTTACAGTCTCAGGTCATGGAACTCTTAAATTGCTCTCCAGTAGCTAGTTCCTGGGCCACTGCCACTCTTCCTCCCATGCAAGTCTTCTTCTCAACACTCTGACTGCCTTTCCTTCAGCTTCTTTAACACTTATTTTTACAGGAATAAACAACAACAAACCATTCCTGGACCCTCAGGACATGGGAAAGGAGACTCGCTCCCTACTGCCGTGCAGGAGGAAGAGAGAGCGCATGGTGCCTCCGACTGCTCCTTTCTACTTGGCATCTGCAGATCTCTTCAGTTCAGGCAGAGATGAACTTGTAGCTCATTGTAAATCAGAAGACTGTGAATTGGAAATGCACTTGACACACCTGCCAGATGCTGTAGGCCACAACGCAGAATGCTGTCCAGTGTGGTCATTTATTCTCATGATCCCGGGGCCTCGGTTGACCACACTGGCCACCACTGAGAGAGGGTCACACTGCATCATCACGAGGCAGAAAAAGACCAAGATTCGGAATTCAAAATGCACATTCCCCTGCCTGCACGCTGCTTCCTCACCATTGTGAGAACCATCTGCTAGCTCCAGCTTGGCCTTGTAGAAAGAGTTCATTTTCTGAAGCGAGACCATGCAAGGTGAAGTCTCCAAGCTACAGCTGAGCTCCTGCCTGCTGAACCTGCCTGGGATCCCTGGTGCCATCCTTCACGAGGAACACAAACATCCACTCAGTGTAGAGGTGGAATTTGTAGTCTGCAGTCCCTGATCTTCACTTCAGCATTGGTCCAGCCGGTATGCTAACTTATTTCATTGATGACAGTCTGTCTGTTTCTGCATTCTCTGCCCTTACTTTGTATTCAAACCTAGCATGCCATTTTTCTGAATCAGTGGTCCCTTCCTAAGCCCCATTGGTTTGTGTTGTTCAGGATCCTATTTCCACCTCCCAGCCTGGACTGGCCACCTGCTCTCAGATCCCCCTGATCCCATTGCCTCTTGGACCTAAGTCTACTTCCGGGTTGTCCTCAGTTCATCTGCCAACCTTCCTGAGTGTTTTTACTTTGTTGCTCCCACTAAGACTTATCCTGATGACCAACTCTACCCTAGGGTCTAGGTATTCCTAGGTCTGTCTGAAGCTTGACAAATCCTCCCCACTACAGCTATGGCTGTTCTTATTATTCAAATGGCATCTGGCTTTTGACTGAACTATGTCCTATGCTTCCAGCTGTTTCCACCTGTGAGGAAACTGGCATAGGCTGCACTGTTAGTACAGGGTTTGGGTCCTTGTAGTAAACCATGCAGGACCACACTGCACACAAGCACACAATCTCTTTCCTGCCTTCTCTCCAACTTTCCTTTCTCTTTTCTCCTCCTTTCCCCTCTTTTCCTGTTCCCCTCACATGCTCTCCCTTCCCTCCTTTTCCTCTCCTCTCACTCTTTCCTCTGTAAGTCACTCAGCTTGGCCTGGAACTCATGATGCTCCTGTTCCAGACTCCAGAGTGTTGGGGCTACCAACATTGTTGACCTCCACATTTTGAAGATTTAAAATGTGTTCTTTTTGTGTATATATTTGTTATTTAAAAAAGATATAAAATACAACCAAAACAAAGAAAAAATGACACTTATACTGTTCAGAAATAATTCTTTAGCTCTACAGTTACCATATTTATGGAGCAATACACCTATTAAATTGAATTACATCATCTTATTTTTTCAGCAATATATTGTTTTAAATCTGAATTTTATCAATAAATTACTTGAAGGTAAGTCAGATTAAACACTAGATAAGTTAAAATATAATGTAAAAGTCCCCTAAAAGGACACCCAGACGTCTCTAACATTCATTATGATATCTTTTTTGTACTTCTGAATGACTGGATCTTTCAATAAATTCATTTCTTAAAGAGGATAAGCAAATGGTGAATAATGATGCAAAAAGAAAATGTGTCAGTCATCAGGGAAATGAAAACCCCAAGTCCAGTTAAATAAATTAGTAAATTAATTTTAAAAAGAATACTAAAAAAGACCTTAAAAACATCTCTTGCGCATGTGATAGAGGTACATAACGAGGAACCAAATAAATCCCTTAAAAATATAAACAAGGTATATTCTTTCCTATTTGGGTGGAATGTTCTGTAGATGTCTGTTAAGTCCATTTGATTCATTACATCCATTAATTCTCTTATTTCTCTATTGGGTTTCTGTCTGATTGACCTGTCCATTGGTGAGAGAGGAGTGTTGAAGTCTCCTACTATTAGTGTGTGCGGTTTGATGGCTGCCTTGAGTTTTAGCAATGTTTCTTTTACGTACGTGGGTGCTTTTATATTAGGGGCATAGATATTCAGAATTGAGACTTCATCCTGATGAATTGTTCTTGTTATGAGTATAAAATGTCCCTCTCCATCTCTTCTGATTTATTTAAGTTTGAAGTCAACTTTGTTAGAAATTAGTATGGCCACACCTGCTTGTTTTTTAGGTCCATTTGCTTGATAAACCTTTTCCCATCCCTTTACTCTAAGTAGGTGCCTGTCTTTGTGGTTGAGGTGTGTTTCTTGTAAACAGCAGAATGTTGGATCCTGTTTTTGTATCCAATCTCTTAGGCTGTGCCTTTTTATAGGTGAGTTGAGCCCATTGACATTAAGTGATATTAATGACCAGTGGTTGTTAACTCCGATCACTTTTTTAGTAGTAGAGTTTGTGTGTTTCCCTTCTTTGAGTTGTGCTGGTGAAGGGTCTCTAGATGTTTGAGTTATTGTGGGCATTGTTGGACTCCTTGGTTTGTGATTTTCCTTCTATTACTTTCTGTAAGGCTGGATTTGTGGCTACATATTGTTTAAATTTGTTTTTATCCTGGAAGATTTTGTTTTCTCTATTTATAGTGAACGAAAGCTTGGCTGGGTATAGTAGTCTGGGCTTGCATCCATGTTCTCTTAGTTTCTGCAGTACATCTATCTGATGTGGGAGTGTCATATATCAATCTGTTGATTTCATTGGTTAAGTAATAAAGGAACTGCTTGGCCGTCATAGGTTAAAAGATAGGTGGGAGGAGTAAACAGAATAGCATATTGGGAGGAAGAGGAAGTGAGCTCAGACTCGACAGCTCTGTGCTCTGGAGCAGAGAGACGCCATGCAGCTCTCTCCAGGGCAGACATGCAGCCAGCCACCAGGTCAAACATGCTGAATCTTTCCCGGTAAGACCGGTGCTACATTTTATTAGAGATGGGTTGATCGGGATATCAGAATTAGCCAGTAAGGGCTAAAGCTAATGGGCCAAGCAGTATTTAAATGAATACAGTTTGTGTGTTATTTTGGGCATAAGCTAGCCATGTGGGCGGCCGGGTGCTGGGGACGCAGCCCAGCTGCTCCTATTTCAACATCTATCCAGGACCTTCTGGCTTTCATGGTTTCCATAGAGAAGTCCGGTGTAAGTCTGATAGGTTTACCTTTATAAGTAACTTGGCCTTTTTCCTTTGCAGCTCTTAATATTCTTTCTTTATTCTGTATGTTTTGTGTTTTGATTATTATATGGCGAGGAGATATTTTTTTTTTTTGGTCCAGTCTATTCGGTGTTCTGTATGCTTCTTGAACCTTCAAAGGAATATCTTTCTTTAGATTGGGAAAGTTTTCTTCTATAATTTTATTAAATATATTTTCTGGACCGTTGAGCTGTACTTCTTCTCCTTCTATCCCAATTATTCTTATGTTTGGTCTTTTTATTGTGTCCCAGATTTCCTGAATGTTTTGTGATGAGAATTTGTTGGTTTTGCTGTTTTCTTTGATCAGTGTGTTTATTTTCTCTATGGTATCTTCAGTGTCTGACATTCTTTCTTCTATCTCTTGTAATCTGTTGGTAGTACTTGTCTCAGTAGTTCCTGTTCGCTTACCCAGATTTTCCATCTCCATCCTTCCCTCGGTTTGTGTTTTCTTCAATACTTCCATTTCATTCTTCAAGTCTTGAACCGCTTCCCTTACCTGTTTGATTGCTTCTTCTTGTTTCTCTTGGTTTTCTTGGGTATCTTTGAGCGATTTATTCATTTCCTCTACCTTTTTGTTTGTAATCTCTAATTGTTTATGGCAGTTTTTCACCTCCTGTTTAAGGTCTTCTATTATTTTCATATAATTCACTTTTGAGTCGATTTCTTTTAATTCTTCTGGAGTTGGGTGTACAAATCTTCTTGTTTCAGGATCCCTGGATTCTGGTGATGTCATGTTGCCTTTCAGGTTGTTGGAGGAATTCTTGCATTGGTACCTTCCCATCTCTTCCTTCAAATGGAGCCAGGAGAGGCCTGGTGTCTTGGTCCACTCTTTGCTGTGACTGACTCTCTGGGTGTTTCTCTTCACTGTAGAAACAGGAACCGTCCTGTCCTGATGGAACTCCTCAGCACCAAAACATGGACGCCTGGTAGTCCAATGACCCGCGGACAAAAGGGGGAACTTGGGGGGTAGGGTGAGGACGAGTAGAACACAGGAGACCCTGTCTCACAAGCTGAAGGTGCTTGTGCTCCCTTGTGGGGGTCCTTGAGGCCTGCCCAGTAGGTAGGCACTCACCACTCTGAGTGGGTAGCCTTCGTGTAGGAGCAGAAGACTGTTCCTGATCAAAGGACCTTGCAGACTAAGTAGGCTTGGGGGAGGGGGGTCGTGTGTAAGAAAGACAGCCCCGCAGAAGGAGCTGGGAGAGGGGGATTTGTGCTCTCTTCAGGGACAGACCGCCCCTGGATAGCACACACTCACCCGTCCAGATGGAACTCCTCAGCACCTAAACAGGGCTGCCTGGTAGCCCAATGATCCGGGGACAAAAGGACGAAAGTGGCATGCAGGGCGGAGTCCAGGAGAGCACAGAAGATCCAGGAGCACAAGCTGGAGCTGCTCGGGCTCCCTTACTGGGGACCTTGAGGCCTGCCTGGCAGGCAGGCACTCACTGCTCTGCATGGGTAGCCTTAGTGTAGGAGCTTAAAACTGTTCTTGAGCACTGGTCCTAGCTTACAGCCGGGCAGGGTTGGGGGGAGGATACTCGGGTGCTGGTTCGTGAGTAAGAAAGATGGCCCTGCAGAAGGAGCTGGGGGAGGGGGGTTTGTGCTCTCTTCAGGGACAGACTGCCCCTGGATAGCACACACTCACCCATCCAGATGGAACTCCTCAGCCTGGGTTCACCTTATTTAGCTTCTCTAGGATCACAAATTATAGGCTCAATGTCCTTTATTTACGGCTAGAAACCAATTATGAGTGAGTACATCCCATGTTCATCTTTTTGGGTCTGGGTTACCTCACTCAGGATAGTATTTTCTATTTCCATCCATTTGCATGCAAAATTCAAGAAGTCATTGTTTTTTTTTTCCACTGAGTAGTACTCTAATGTGTATATATTCCACACTTTCTTCATCCATTCTTCCATTGAAGGGCATCTAGGTTGTTTCCAGGTTCTGGCTATTACAAACAATGCTGCTATGAACATAGTTGAACAAATGCTTTTGTAATATGATAGGTCATCTCTTGGGTATATTCCCAAGAGTGGTATTGCTGGGTCCTAGGGTAGGTTGATCCCAAATTTCCTGAGAAACTGCCACACTGCTTTCCAAAGTGGCTGCACAAGTTTGCATTCCCACCAGCAATGGATGAGTATACCCCTTACTCCACAACCTCTCCAGCAAAGGCTATCATTGGTGTTTTTGATTTTAGCCATTCTGACAAGTGTAAGATGATATCTCAAAGTTGTTTTGATTTGCATTTCCCTGATCACTAAGGAGGTTGAGCATGACCTTATTTGTCTTTTGGCCATTTGAACTTCTTCTGTTGAGAATTCTCTGTTCAATTCAGTGCCCCATTTTTAGTTGGGTTAATAAGCATTTTAAAATCTAGTTTCTTGAGTTCTTTATATATTTTGGAGATCAGACCTTTGTCTGTTGTGGGGTTGGTGAAGATCTTCTCCCAGTCAGTAGGTTGCCTTTTTGTCTTAGTGACAGTCTCCTTTAGCAAGACCATTTTAAAATAGGAGCTAGAGAGTTAGCTAAAGGCTCTATGACTCAGAAGGGCTCAGTTCTTCCTTCCTGTGATCTCAAGTTGAGGATTTGGACCTGGGGGGGTCATACTTTAAAATGTCATTGGTGTCTGTCAGAAGTAACTTAATCATTGCAAAGGGAAAATATCTTTTTTTTTTTTTTTGTTTTTCGAGACAGGGTTTCTCTGTGGCCTTGGAGCCTGCCCTGGAACTAGCTCTGTAGACCAGGCTGGTCTTGAACTCACAGAGATCTGCCTACCTCTGCCTCCCGAGTGCTGGGATTAAAGGCGTGCGCCACCACCGCCCGGCTAAGGGAAAATATCTTATTAGCGCGAGATATGACCATGCAAAAACAAGAATTCCAAGGATGGAAGACATCTAGCAAAAAAAAAATCACATAAAACATTCGAAGAAGCAGAACTTCAGCTCACGATTACCATAGTTTTAAGCCTCACACTGTCCTGTCTGTTCACTTACTAACATTTGGGGAGAGAG
>JABTXL010005490.1:0-28326 GCA_025134845.1 Neodon shergylaensis
AAACCATGTCGGATAGAGACCCACATACGGTGGGTGTTGCGGGGGGGGCAGCCTACCTCACCCCTATACCTCTACACTGTCAAAAAAGCTGAGGGCTTGAAGTCTCACTACAGCACTTTTTTACTATGCTATTGTTTGAAGTTTTCCTTTTAATCATGGCACTGTGTGGTGTATGTGAATGGTTTGCATAAGTCCCTGCACCTGTGCATGTCTGCACCTTTCACGCCTCAGTTCTGGGTTTCCATGTGTGGTATCTGTCAGTCATATATGCCCTTATGCATTTATTTAAGGCTTTATTTTTGCATAGTCCTTGGTAGCTTCATGTCTACCCGTGTTGATCTGTGGTATCCGTCTGTGTGTCAGTGGCTCTCCATGCCAGCCTAGGTCTGCAAAGGTTGGCATGTGCCTCTGTACTTTCTATGCTGCTATCTTGGCATGTAGGTTTAGTGTGTGTGTGTGTGTGTGTGTGTGTGTGTGTGTGTGTGTGCGTGGCTCCCATGTCTTACGAAAGTACACCAATTTCTCATCATCTTCTGTGTCGTGTGGATGGATGCAAACCATCCATTTTCTTGCTGGAGGAGTGTTATGGGCCTGGACTGCTGTGACAAGAAGCAGCCATCCTTGTTTCGAGTGTGAGGTGTGGCTTGCAGTGCCCCCGGGAACCACTTCTCTCTGTGTGCAGTCACCTGCCGTAGCACTCTCCTGGAGAAGAGTCACATGTGTTGAAACCAACCCCCTCTTGCTTTAGCTGCTACAAGTCCTGCACACAGCCTCCTGCCCCCATGCTTCCTGGTCCTGCCATGAAGGTGTTTAGCAGTGGTAGGACTGGGCTAAGGAAGTAAAATGCTTGCTACATACACAAGGACCTGAGTTTGGATCCCCAGCATCCATGCCAAAAATGGGGTGTGGTGGCACATGCCTGTAATTCCAGCACTTAGGGGCTTGGCAGAGACAAGAGTATTCCTGGAGCTTGCTGGCTAGAGTGTCTGTCTAGTTGAACTGGCAGCTCCAGGTTCAGCGAGAAATATTGTTTCAAAATAACAAGGTGGAAAGTGATTGAGGAAGACAATCAACATTGACCTCTGACCTACACCCCTCCCTAGAAGTCGTGAGGTTAGCACAGTTCACCCTCTTGCCATCTGCTCTGGCATCCTTCCTTCCAGATATGTACTGGATTGGTTCTCTTGAGCAGGTTCCTGTCTGTTCTTTTAGAAGCTTGTTCTGTGCTGCGCCCTGCCTTCTCTTTCTGAGCTCACCTGCTCTGCCTTATCGTGTTTCTCGCAGGCATGAGGATGGTGACAGCAGTAATCGTTACCAGCCCCATCGTCATCAATTCAAACGTAGCTCTACAAGCACTTTGTAAATTACAAAGGCCTGGGGCTTGGCATACACAACCCCCTTCACTCTCTAAGTCAAACCGACAGCCTAAACGAAACAGTGCACACTCCTCCAGTGGAAGCTGGTGTTGATGGGATAGTCACGAGAACGGGGTGCTGATTGATAGTGTCATCACCATGGAGGAGGAACTGACTTCAGGGTCACACAGCTAGTCTGTGGTAGAGGCAGGAAAAGAACATGGACATTCCGGATGGACTTTATCACTGCTGTTTTATTCCCTTAGCATATTAAACAACAACTTTCATATGGCTTTCTGGTTCAGGTCTACCATTATATTTTGCCCAGATCAGTGCACCCATTGCCCTCTTTTCCCTCCTCTAACTGCTTCATTTCCCATCCACAAATAAAACGGTCCTCCTGATGCTTTCATGCCATGCACGTAAATATGAAAATCTCAACTCTTCATATGGTAGTAAACATGTCATGCTTGTCTTTGTTTCCCCGTTACTTTTTCTTTCTCCTCTCCTATCATTCCCTTTCTAGTCTGTAACACATCTTTTTTTAAAAAATTGTTTTTATTGAGCTATGTATTTTCCTCTACTCCCCTCCCTTTCTTCCCCCTTTCCTTCTATCCTCTCCCATGGTCCCCACGCTCCCAATTTACTCAGGAGATCTTGTCTTTTTCTATTTCCCATGTAGATTAGATCCATCGATGTCTCTCTTAGAGATATGCTGTCTAGGTTCTCTGGGATTGTGAAATGTAGGCTGGGTTTTCTTTGCTTTATGTCTAAAAACCACTTATGAGTGACTACATGTTATATTTGTCTTTCTGGGTCTGTGTTGCCTCACTCAATATGATGCTTTCTAGATCCACCCATTTGCCTGCAAATTTCAAGATGTCATATTTTTGCTGTATAGTACTCTATTGTGTAAATGTACCATATTTTCCTTATCCACTCTTTGGTCAAGGGGCATTTAGGTTGTTTCCAGGTTCTGGCTATGACAAATAATGCTGCTATGAACATAGTTGATCATGTGTCCTTGTGGCACGATTGAGCATCCTTTGGGTATATACCCAAAAGTGGTATTACTGGCTCTTGAGGAAGGTTGTTTTCTAATTTTCTGAGAAATCTCCATACAGGTTTCCAAAGTGGCTGCACCAGTTTGTACTCCTACCAGCAATGCAGGAGTGTTCCTTTTATCCCATATCCTCTCCAGCATAAGCTGTTATCAGTGTTTTTTTTATCTTGGCCATTGATCTTGGCCATTTTTACAGGTGTAAGATGGAGTTGTTTTGATTTGTATTTTCTTATGGCTAAGGATGTTGAACATTTCCTTAAGTGTCTTTCAGCCATTTTAGATTCCTCTGTTGAGAGTTCTCTGTTTAGGTCTGTATCCCATTTTTTTAAATTGAATTATTTGTTCTTTTGATGACCAATTTCTTTAGTTCTTTGTATATTTTGGAGCTCAGCCCTATGTCTGATGTGGGGTTGGTGAAGATCTTTTCCAGTTTTGTAGGCTGCTCTTTTGTCTTGTTGACAGTGTCCTTTGCTTTACAGAAGCTTTTTAGTTTCAGGAGGTCCCATTTGTTAATTGTTGCTCTCAGTGTCTCTCCTGCTAGGGTTATATTTAGGAAGTGGTCTCCTCTGCCAATGAGTTCATGTGTACTTCCCACTTTCTCTTCTATGAGGTTCAGTGTGGTTGGTTTTATGTTGAGGTCTTTGATCTATTTGGACTTGAGTTTTGTGCATAGCGATAGATATGGATTTATTTTTATTCCCCTAACACCTTTATTCACAGGAAGCAACTGTTTCTGCTAGTTGTTCAGTGTTTTTTTTTTAGAATGACTCTATACAGAGATGTTCATCCCCATGCATGTGTGTGTGTGTGTGTGTGTGCGCATTGGCATTCAGCCCTATACATGTGTGTATATATGTGTTCATTGACATCCATCCCTGTGCATGTGTATATATACATGTGCATTGGCATCCAGTTCTGTGCATGTGTGTATATATGTGTTCATCAGTATTAAGCCCTGTACATGTGTGTGTGTGTGTGCATGCACATTGGTGTCCATCCCTGTGCATGTGTATTTATATGTGTGCATTGACATCCAACCCTGTGCATGTATATATATGTGTACATCGGCATTTAGTCCTGTACGTGTATATATATATATGTATGCATATATATGTGTGTGTGTGTATATGTGTGCACTGGCATCCATCCCTGTATGTGTATACATGTGTACATTGGCATCCAGGCCTATACATGTGTATATATGTATACATCGGTATCCAGTCCTGTGCACATGTGTATACATATGTGCATCGGCATCCAGCCCTGTGCATGTGTGTATATGTGTACATTGGCATTTAGTCCTGTACGTGTATATATATATGTGTGTGTGCATAAGCATCCATCCCTGTGCATATGTGTGTGTATATATATTATATGTATATGTGTGCATTGGCATCCATTCCTGTATGTGTATATATATATGTGTATATAGCATCCAGGTCTATACATGTGTATGTATGTATACACTGGCATCTAGTCCTGTGCATGTGTGTATATATGTGTGCATCGGCATCCAGCCCTGTGCATGTGTGTGTATGTGTGCACTAGTTTCCATCCCTACCTATAGCAACAAGACATATGGACTGGCTTTGTGTCTTCTTTTCTTTATTTACTATCTTTAGAATCCTTTCCCATCAGGACATGAAGAACAGCTACAGTCTGTAAACTATCTCCCTATTATATAATTACACAGACATGCATTTATTACCCTTCCAGTCTCCCGTTGATGGACTTTTGGGCAGTTCTGGATGTTCTTCTCTTACAGACGTGACTATAATTAATAATGTAGCCTTAGCATCATTTCTCACAAATGCAAATCTATCAGCGGGATGGATTCCTAGAAGTGGAATCGTGTTGGCTTACTTATGAAGAAAAAAAATCAATGCTTGGTTAGTTTAGCTTTCTCAAGAGGGTGGTGCATGGCAGTGCTGATCCAGAGGGTAGCCATGCCATTGTGTATCATTATGTCAGAATTAAAAATCGACTCATTAAACAGTTAATGGGGACTTGCAATGAGTGGTAACTTGGAAGCTCTGCTCACTGCCCCTCCCTCTGCCTTGCTGAGGTGCACAAGTCTCTGAGGCTGGAAATAACTCTCTGATAGCAACGAAAGAAGATGCATAACTCCTCCTAGGAGCAGCATGGAGTCTGGGCCTTCCTTACCGTGTGTTCTCTCACAGGCTTTGGCTCTGCTTTTGCCTCACTGGAGTTCATTTTTAATCTTCTTCTGCAGTTTGGCCTGTGGGAACAGGTAGCATGTGGCTAGTCAGACTGCCCTATATAGAAAAAGCCTGGAAGGGACAACTGAGGGCACAAGCTCTGCCTCAGAATCCTGTAAACTTCTGGACACTGACGTTTCTTCTTCTGAAAAGTGGAGATAATGACACCTACCCCAGCCGTGACTGATAACGCAGGCTTGTAATCTCAGCTACTTGAAGAGGCTGAAGCAGGAAGATTCAAGTTCAAGGCCTTCCTGGACTTCAGAGAGAGTCTGAGGTTAGCTAGTGCAACTTAGAGATACTCTGTCTCAAAAACATAAAGTAAAAAGAAAAAATAAGAAGAAAGGTTGGGTATGTAGCCAGTGGCAGAGGACTTGGCTGGCATGCACACAGCCCTAAATTGTGTCTCCGACATGGCAAACAATAGCAGCAGCAACAGCAACATTGACAGCAGCAGCAGCAGCAACAGCAACATTGACAGCAGCAGCAGCAGCAGCGATATCAAATACAACAACAACACCATGCTGCCCTTACATGGATCTCTTCTGGGGATTTAACTAGTTCTTGTCTTCACATATTAAAAAGATCTACTTAAAACTACTTTGGGGTCCCCGAGTATAGAACTGAACAAAATTCACCAAGTTTCCTGATCATGTGGGCGTGGTAGTCTATGGAAGGCTGCTCATGGTGTCTGCCACGTAACAGACAGTAGAGAATAGAAAGGTCTGTGTTTGCCTTGAAGGGTTAGGGTATTTGTTTTCTGGCATGGAAGAGGTGGACAGGGTAGTGATCTGCAGACAGAATGCTATGGGAAAGGCATGTAAGAGGGAGATCACAAAGATGCTTGGGGAATAAAAAATATGGCTCCGTGAACAGCAGGTGATGGGGGGTTGAACCCAGAACTTTGTACATGACAGGCAAGCACTCTACCACTAAGTAATAACCCTAGTCATTTTTTTTTAATTTTATATATTTGAGGTGGGCACTTTCTAAGTCGTCTAGGCTTGCCTGGAGCCCAGTAGGTCTTGCATTTGTGATCGTTTGCTGGGTATACAGAGCCCTTTCTCCCTCTCCACATGAGGCGCAGGCTCTGGGGCTCACATCTTATTTTCTGGATTCCCAGGATCAGTTCTTGCCATGCTTGCAGCTCAGCTTGTACCTGTCTGACCCATGGCTGCCCACATCCACCGAGTTTCATTTCACACGAGACCCCAGGTATTTCCTGCATCCCTTGGTACTCCATGGCCCGCGTACTTTAGCAAAATACCAACTTTTGCTCACGTGTGTTCTGTCAGTTCCCTTATGGTTTTTAATCACTCTCTTTTGACTTGATAAATGAGTCTCGACTTCTCTTAACTTTCCCGAAGACCCAGGCTAGAAAAACATCCTTTCCAGTAGCTGTAGCAGTGGTGAGGGAAAAATGAGCCTCCTCCATACTCAATAAATCACTTTGTCACCTTAATCTTTTATTGATCTCAATAAAAGTTGTATTTTGTTTCTTAACAAAAATCCACCAGGGAAGACATCGTCTGCAGGTGGGGGCATGGTGAGAATCATGGTCAAGTCATCACCCCGTATAGTTATTTATGGGAGAGCAATGGATTTGAGAGGGGCTGGGGGTGGAGGGAGACTCCGGAACCATTCTCGCAAATGATGCATTGTGTTTTAAAAGACACCCTTGACTCCAGGTAGCCCACTCTCAGACAAGACTCTGAAGCTGCATTTTATGCAGACATTTATAAACAGGTAGTAAACATCCTGCTTCTCCAAGATGAGAAAGCGAAGGCTCTTTCAAGCTTGCAGGTAATGCGTCTATGTGGTCAGTTAAATTTAGAACATGGCAATCATTGCAGCCCAGGCTGACTTGATCTCTGGGGGAGGATTATCAAAACAGGGTACTCAGGGAGGAACGGGGACATTGCGTCAGGGCTGGAAAGAAAGCTCTTGTTCAGGATTGCAGTCAATTTATTTTCCCCTTGCTGCAGAAGCACAGAAATACCTGATAAAAGTGGCCTTCAGGGTTGACACATGTGTCTTCAGTGATAACATGTGTGCTTTCAGGGTTAATATGTGTGCCTTCAGGGTTGACATGTGTGCCTTCAGGGTTAACACGTGTGTCTTCAGGGTTAACACGTGTGCCTTCAGGGTCGACACATGTGCCTTCAATGTTAACACGTGTGCCTTCAGGGTCAACACATGTGCCTTCAATGTTAACATGTGTGCTTTGAGTGTTAACATGTGTGCCTTTAGTGTTAACATGTGTGTCTTCAGTGTTAACACATGTGCCTTTGGGGTTAACATGTGTGTCTTCAGTGTTAACACATGTGTCTTCAGTGTTAACACGTTTGTCTTCAGTGTTAACACGTGTGCCTTCAGGGTTTACACGTGTGTCTTCAGGGTTAACACGTGTGCCTTCAAGGTTAACATGTGCATCTTCTCATCTTCCCCGGGGTTCGGTGAAAGGAGAATATGATGATTTTGCCTGAAAAACACAAAACAAAATGAAGCGAAACGAAACAACCAACAAACAAGTAAAACAGAGCAGTGCACAAATACACGGTGTCCTTCTACTAACATTTCCTGTGGGTCTGAACTCAGCTGTCATTTCCATGAGGACATCACTCATGGCCTTCACTGACCCATGACAGGAATGCTGTGGTACTGTAAGACACAAACCGGACAAGGTCCATGACTCCAGTGAACTTGTGTTCTCTAGTGACATGGATATAGTCACCTCGTTTACAGGGTTTCAGTTACCTGTGGTCAAATATTGGATGGAAGAGTCTAGAAATATGCAAATCATAATTTGTCACTAACTTTAGTTATACCATTCAGTTATTATTGCTTAATTTTATTATCTACTACTGTTAATCTCTTTCTATATAAAATATATACATTGAAGTGCATAGTATGTGTGATTATATAGAAAATACATGGCCTGGGGCAGCAGGAAGGTACAATAGATAAAGGGGCTTGATGCCCAAGCCTGGCAGCACGAATTCATTTCCAGAACCTCAGGAAAGACAGACAGAAAAGTTGACCCCACAAGGTTATCCTTTGTCCTCCAAATGTGCTTATGGGGTATGCACCCCATGCACATATACTCAGCAATAATAAAACATGTAATAAATAAAAAGAAAATAAATAAAAAGTCTATATAGGTAATATTTGTAGTTTTGGACTTTCTGACAAGGGCCTTGGAACATGTCCCTGATGGCTAAGGGGATAACAGTTTCTACAGCTGGAATTCAAATCTTGATGCTTGGTGAATGGGACTTAACTCATGGGAGCTAAAATTTGTCTTTATTTTTTTTATCTGATTGACAAGTGATTACAGTACCTCTGGGTTCAATTTGCGTGTGTGTGTGTATGTGTGTGTGTGTGTGTGTACAGCAGGGATTCCAGGTTCATAGCTCTTGCAGGAGAGATATGAGCCAAATACTCTCCGAAACTCATTTCACTCTTGCCTTGACTCCTGCTGATACTGGGCCCTGTTACTGTGCTAAGTTCCATGAGGTCTTGCTAACAATGGTCAGGGTGGGGTCATGATTAGTGCATCCTTGCACGTGGGGTGATATCATGAAGGCCTTCAGTGCTGCTCTCAGGACTGTGAAATCTTCTCTAGATCAGAGTTAGTGCACTGGCCTGGTAGCTGCCTGGTCCGTGACTTTATGGAAAAGTTTCTTAGTTAAGAATTGTTTTCAATGTGCCTAATTCTTGGAAGAGTGTTTAAAGAAAATCAGTATTTGTGACATACATGATATGTAATCAAATCTCAGCGTCCATAAATGAAGGTCATTGATCTCAGCTGTTCGTGTCTTAATCGTTATTTATCAACATTCTCACAAATTGCAGCAGTGTTAGACAGCAGTAGCAGGAAGCTGTATGTTCTGCAAAGCCTGGGATATTTGCTATCTGTCTCTTTAGCTTGCAGGTGAGAACAGAGAATAATATAATAATAATATAGAAATATTTGTCATAGCAGCTTGGAAGGTGACCCATAAATTGCGGAACATAGTTTGAAACTATTGTTAATCTAAGCCAGATGTTACTAAGGTTGTGAATCATTCAGGTTGTGCTAGGTTGTGCAGTGGTAACAAGCAAGCTCACGGAACTCGGTGGCTCAGAAGCCTGTGTTCTTATTCATAATGCACCTATATGTCAGCCAGGGTATAATAAGTTGTGGTACAGCAGCAAGCGAGGCCCCAGCATGCAGTGAGTCTTAAGGGTCATTTCTTACATGCCTGTTATAGACTGGCTAGGGTTTTTTCTTTGCCAACATAGATGTCTCTGTTTGAAATATTTTAGCTCTTGTAGAAGGAAGAACCAATTCTGTGAAGCCCTTCTGGTTCTTAGACTCACACTAGAGAGAGAAACACAATGGGTCTGGTAACATTCCACTGGACAGAGCAGGTATGCTGGCGGGTCCTGAGGGCTACAGGTGTGGGTATGATCTTCCCATAGGGTCGACACCGCAAGAGAGCAGAAGAATTAGCAAAGACAAGGAAACAAATTCTCCCGTCACTACAGAGTGGGAATGGGGAGGAGCTTGGGGCGGGCAGAATCGTGGGGCACACTCAGCTCTCTGCCTTTACTGCTTTAGTGTGTGGTGACAGCGTGGAGAGGCCGGGCAGTACGATGGCAGCTGAAGGCAGGAGACTGACATGGGCGCCTGCTTGGGCAGCTGGGGGAGTAAGAGGTTGGAGAGCACCAGTTTTGCTTCTCTCGTGATTCTCTTTTAAATTAAATTATGAGATAATATAGCATTTAGCACACTGCATATAACAGAATAAAATATCAAATACTTCAGCAATGAATGTTTTTTATGAACCAAGAGGAATGATTAGAAATTCCATTAAATGATTTACCTTCATGAACACACACACACACACACATGCACACAAACACTCCTTCTTGACATGAAGCTGATGCTGTTAAGCACACACCCTGAAAACCTAATATCCGAATTCAACTCACAGTCACTTTTGCGTTCAGGTGGGACTGTGATACTATGATGCTATTAACCCAGAGAAGATTTTGGAATAATTAGAATTCTTTTAGGATTCCTATCTTTCCAGTAAAGTAAACAACCAACCGGCCGTTTCCATGGTGCTTGAGAGCCCTAGAGCTCAGGGAGTCTGTCAACACTCAAGACCAGGCTGCAGGAACTATCTATGCTTGCATTCCCCAGCAGGCCAGGGAGAAAATACGGAGCAGTAAAAACTAAAATTGTTTGGTTACATTGGGGAAGAACAAGTTTCTGCCTCTGATGGAAACAAGGTTTAGCAGAATCTAAGCTGAACTGAGAAAAATTACATGAACATATATACACACCACACATCAATATTGACTTTAGCGCTCCAAAGCTAGTCAACTTGGGGATGAATACTACATTGAACAAATATTTGAATTCTCATTCCAACCCCGGCTATTGTACTGCGGGACTTGGGGGAATGATGAAAATGGTAAATAAGATGGAGAAATTCCCTGGCCTTGCTTCTGGAGGGGATAAACACCAACAGGCAGATAGCACAGTGTTGAGTTATGAGGCTCTAGTGGGAGAAAGCGGCAGAGAGAGG
Source organism: Neodon shergylaensis (assembly GCA_025134845.1). Classification (NCBI taxonomy): domain Eukaryota; kingdom Metazoa; phylum Chordata; class Mammalia; order Rodentia; family Cricetidae; genus Neodon; species Neodon shergylaensis. The sequence goes on from JABTXL010005490.1 coordinate 10,217, forward strand.
CAGTGACTTGCCAAAGTGTAAACCAAGGTGCAGCTATAGTAGTGTCTGCTTCGCTGTTACTTTCACAGGGTGGTCTGGGAACGTATCGTTCAGGAGAGGCATCTTCTCGGAGGATTAAACTCTGCCAGTAGTTGGGGGAGGGATGCACATGCAAGGGTGCAGTGACAGGAAAGCACTTGGGACTTCCATGCAGTTGGGTGACCCTAAGGTGATGGTGACAGAAGAGAGCTGAGAGGAAGTGGCCAGCGTGGTAGAGACTGAAGTGAGGGACGAGGAAGCAACATGGCCCGAAGCTCATTTCAGAAGGACTGATTGACGGGGCATCTCTCTGGGAGAGCTTTGTAAGTGGCAAAGTTACAAGTGGGCTAATGTGGATATCAGTGATGGGGATCTTTGTGGGGATTTGAGAGCTGTAATGTTGGGGAAGCTTTTTGAAGTTAAATGCTATTTGCTGGGCCTGACTGCACAAGGAGCAGGAGAGAATGCACAAACGTGAGAATGACCCCAAGGGTTCCAGACAGAGCAACTGGATTCTGTCATCTGTCAAAAGGGGGAGGGCCCAGTGGGAGAGGAATAGGTGGAACTGGGTCATGAGCTCTGCAGCTCTCCACGTAACCGAGGCTGTGCACTCAGAGATGACTTATATCCTCGTAACACTCAACATTTTGCAGAAACAATTTCATGTCAGACGTAGGAGCTAGGCAGGATGGATGCTATTTGTTTCCATTTTGAGAATGAAAATAACCAAAGCTCAGATAGAGTAAGCCAGAAACAGTGTAATAGACAGGACAATTTTGAAACATGAGACAGAAACCAAATCCAACAAGCTCAAACACGGGAAAATGGATTGGCTCTCCGGGAATGTGGCTGGGACTGATGGGACTGTGGTCTGTTCCATTTATCCTAGATGTTACCTTCCAACTAGAGGCATGCTCCTAGAGGGGGATCTCAGAAAACTGTGCATGGTCCACCCAGAACAAACTCTGTTTCCCTTTCCGAATATTCTTGCAGTAAACACCATGGCCAACTGGGTGAAAATGCAGGCAGGAGTGTTTAGTGAGTCACCAACATCAGGCTCTGATGATAACCTGGGAACCCTGCCACCTCTCTGCCAGGAGAGGTTGACTTCTTCTGCCCATGAAAGATAGAGAACTCCCTAATTCCCAAAGAAGCAGTATTCCTGAAACCCGTTTCTGCCAGACCTTCTGGGACAGAAATTTCCCAAGACTCAGCTCCAGCTGGAACAGACCTTTAGAGGGTCTTGTTTCCAAGCCTGGGTTGGAAGGCTTCTCAGCCACGAGCCTCTGTTCTTGGAATTCTATCAGTCAAAAGTTATTCCTTCGGGCATTAACTGTCACTATTCCCTCCGCCCAATCCTCTTGGCACAGCTAAAAATCCTAAACTCTTGCAAAAGCCATCCCAATATCCTTATGCCTTTTTTTCTCTATGTCTCCATGACAGCAGAGCTCACTCGCTCTCTTTTCCTCTACTGGCTGGTTTCTTTCTGTGTTCCTTTGTTCTTTGATGATACAGAGTCTCACCTATGTAACCCTGGCCAGCCTAGAGTTTTAAAGAAAACTACATAATAGGCCAGGCTGGCTTTTTACATGAGACAGTTCTCCCATGGCTGCTCCCTGAGTGCTGGGAATAGGTGTTCAGCAGCGCACCTCCCCCTTCAGGCCACTTGACTGATGTCTTTCCCACCCCTCAGCATAAACATGCTGTTTTCTCAGACGTCAGCCCATGTCCCTTTCTTCCTGCTGCATCTTTGCTCTCTCTTGAGTCTCTTCCTGTAGGAGGGGCAATTGGCTGCCCTCCTGAGGGTCACGCCTCGTTTTCCTTTCACAAAATTCCATGTAGTTTAAACATCTCTAAGCAGGGATGTGGGACAAAGGCTCATGATAGGAATGAACCTTTGTCCTGATTAGCTTAGGAATGAACATGTGATCCAGTTCTTACCAATGGGATTCAATAAAAAAAAGCTGGGGATTCTGGGAGAAATGTTTCAAGAATCTCAACCATCCACAACCATTTCCTGCTCTTGAACAATTGTAACAACCTTCCTGGTGCTTGTTTTCCCTGTTCCCCTGTGGGTGGGACTTTGACTCATGGGTGGGATGATGACATGCCAGTGTTGCTTCTCTGAAGCTCCCTCTTTGCACATCCCCAGGTCTTCTCTCTGGTCGGTCACTCTCCCATGCTTGCCAGTGTCATGGAACCAGCCAGGATGAGAAATTTTCTTCCTTGACCTTAAGCTGTTCCAGAGCAGACGAGCTGACTTATGCTATTTTTTAGCCATCCTAAATGACATGAAAAAAATGTTCTCAGGTGTGACCTGGAGCATTGAGAAAGAATTGGTGACATAGGAAAGACCAAGAACAGAGAATGGGATGGGGGAATCTCGGGAAACACACAGCTTGGCTCTCCTAATGTTACAGGGTACCTATCCTTATTATCTTTAATTTCCAATGTAACACAGTCTAGACTCACCTGAGAGACAGGAGGGCCTCTATTGGGAGCTGGTCTAGAGGAGAATGGCCTGTGTACATGTCTTGGGTGTGTGTGTGGGGGGGGATTTCTTGTTTATTAATTGATGCGGCAGGGCCCAGCCCACTGTGGGCAGCATCACCCTTAGGTAGGTAGTCCAGGGCTCTATAAGGAAGCAAGAGTCTATGAGTAAGTCAGCCACCTAGCAGCATGGTTCCTGCTGTACCTTCTTAGCCGTGAGTGAGTTTCTCAATCAGAGGTAATGCTATACGGACTAGCAAGCAATCTTGCCTTCAGGTTCCTGCTTTGAGTTCCTGCCCCGGCTTCCCTCAGGGATGAAGTGTGACCTGGAAGCAGAAATTGCTCTTGGTCAGTGTTTTTTTTTTTAAACATAGTAACAGAAAGAAAAATAGAACAATTCTTCAGATCCTTCTCACAACATCCAGGCCTGGTGTGCTCACCCTGTGTATCTCTCTGCCTTTAGTTTAAGTGCACAGCACTGGAAAGCTCAAGGTTTAATCTCATGTTGCTGTGCTCTTTCAGACAGCTGTTATGCATGGAATTTCTCTCTGTCTCACTCGCCTTGTCAAACTCTTTCTCATCTTCCAAAGCCTTGTTCCACATCACATTTCGAGGGTAATTTTTCAGCGTTCTCGTGAACAGGCTTTCTGGCTTCCCATCCAGCATTGCTTCTGCGACCGACTATACCTGAACATGTGGCAGTTGGGCAGATAAGCTGCATCTCAGGCACCTGCCTCCTACTCAGAACTACAGGTTCCTTGCCTGCAGAATCGAGCTTTCTTCACAGATGCATCTCTGTGGTTGGAGTTCAATCCTAGGATGAACCACGGCTTCTGTTTGAACTGAATCTCCTGCTTTCTAATCTCACTGGAGATCCTCGTTGATATGTCCGTTCAGACCCTGGCACTAGGCTCAAACCAATGGGGAATCAGGATAATATGACTAGCTTACATTCTGAACGTTTGTATGTGTGTATATGCTCCTGTATGTGTGAGTGCACATGTGCACTTGAGTGTGTGTGTGTGTGCATATGCTCTTGTATGTGTGAGTGCACATGGGCACTTGAGTGTGTGTGTGTGCACATGTACATGTGCATGTGATGGCTAGAGGTTAACCTTGAGTGTTGTTCCTCAGACACCATCTACACACCCCCTTTTTTTTAAGACAGGGTTTCTAATTGGCTGGGAGCTCACCACGAAGCCTAGGCTGACTGGCCAGTGAACACTACCAGCCTGAAACTGCTGCCTTTTTATGTATAGGTAGTTTCTGGGGATCATGTGTACTAAACAAGCACTTTGCCAACCAAGTCTCCTCCCCGTCCCCATTCTGAGTGTTTATTAAAATCACCTTGAGGCTAGGGAGGTATTCTCTCACTTTGCCTACACAACCACCTTGCAATAATATACAAGCATTTGTATTTTGCAGACGACGCACAGAAAGGTTACGTTCCAAGGTCATGGAGTCAATAATGGACAAATCAATGATTCAAACTGGGATAGCTAACCACGATCCTGGTACACTTCGGGGATTAATAACTCATGCCAACTGTTGTCACTGTGGTCTGCCATATTTCCTGCGGTCTTGTCCCCCATCTTTGGAACAGAGCTTTTCAATTCGGAAGTCTGCTAGAATTACTTCTCCCACCTCAAGTTGCCGAGAGCCCTGTGATATACATCACTGAGAGCCTGTGGCACAGTCTTCAATCTTCTCCACACTCAGCCACTTCCAACCTTGACCTTACAGTGGTGAAGATGATTCTTCTGGGACTGTTACTCAAAGGAAAAGTGAAATGGTCTCTGTGGGGAGACTGCAGGATTTCCGTTCCAGCCTTCCAATTTCAGATCAGCCCGAAGAAAAGAACTATGCTTGGAGCCCGATCCACAAAATTAGGTGAGCTCCGTTCTCTGCCTCTCTTAAGAAATATGGGCGCCACTCTAAAAATCTTTTTTTAATCTCCTCTCTGGTCCATCTAACAGGAAATTGGTCTCTGCCATAGGCCAATAAATCTCCAACTCTTTATTGAATATTAAAGAAAGACTTCAAGTCAAGTTCAAAATCTCTGTGCTTGCAGCATCTTACATAATGCTGCAGCTTGGTACCTCGGGCTACGAGAGCTTTAAAAAGGAGAGGAATGGGAAGCCTGCAGGTCAGTGGCCCTCAGGGATGATTGCTTCTCCTTAAAAATAATAGCCTATTACTCTGACAATCTTAAACAAGGCCTTCCCTCGCTGGCTTGCACATTATAATTGAGAAGACGGGGAGTAACGACTGCTAGTCTCTGGGCATATCCACAAGGAGCGTGCAGTGCCTTCTCCCAGAAGACTTTGGTCTTTACATAGTTGTGACAGGTGATGGACGGTGGGGGCACTTCTCAGACACCCTTTTAGGGCTGAGGCTCTCCCTTCATTCTGCATGGTCTAGTCGTGTTTCTCTCTCAGAGATGTCTTTGGCTTGAGAAAGCTGCATGGCTTAAGGTCTCTTGCCATTTGAATGTGCAATGTCTGCTGTAGAGTCATGGGTTTGAGCACCATGTCTCCAGGTCGCAGTGTTATTTCAGGAAGTTGTGGACTCTTTAATAAGAGAGATATAGCTGGACAAAGCCCATTGCGAGGAGGAGGTAGAACTTGGCGTTTGTGACCTGATTCTGTGAACTCTTTAATAGGAGAGAGATAGCTGGACAAAGCCCATTGCGAGGAGGAGGCAAGACTTGACATTTGTGACCTGGTTCTGCTTATTTGGAGGTTCTGATAGAGAAGTGCTCATTTACTCTGGACCAAATAACAGCCCTTCTCTAACGGGCAAGGTTATCTTCTTCCCCTAAATGCCCAGCTTCAGGAAGGACGCACATGGAGCCATGAGGGAAGAAGTGGAAAACTGAGCTAGCCCGCCAGATCATCCAAATGAATTCTGCTGGAAACGGAGTGGCAGATGTCAGAAGTGTAACAACCACGTCTCCCTCACCAGCTCTCTTTATGGTCCCTGTTCTACAGAAATGGTGGTGAGTCCCAGACACACCCTCCCTACTGTGGGCTGCCTGCTGCTGTTTCTTTCCTGGCTTGTGCAATGCCTCCTGGAACTGTGAGGCAGAATAAACCATCCTGCCCTAAGTTGCTTCATGTCAGACAATACTGTTGGAGGAGGCCACTTAGCCATGAAATAACCATGCAGAAACTGTATTAACAAATCACTGCTTGGCCCGTTAGCTCTAGCTTCTTCTTGGCTAATTCTTAGATATTAATTTAACCCATTTCTATTAATCTGTATATCACCACATGGCTGTGGCTTACCGGGTAAAGTTCCCAGCATCTATCTCCAGCGGCTCCATGGCTTCTCTCTGACTCTGCTTTCTCTCTCCCAGTATTCAGCTTAGTTTTCCTAGCGCTGTTCTACCCTATCGGGTCAAGCCAGTTTCTTTATTCATTAGCCAATAAAAGCAACACATAGATAAACGGACCTCCTATACCACAATACTGTCCCTGCAAATTAGTACAAGGGCACATCCTCTTCCAGAGTGCAGCCCAAAGGCATGAATGGAGGAAGCACAGATGAAAAACTGGTTTGTTTGTCCCCATTCATTTGCAATGCCGAAGACCTTGCCCCTTCAGAGGCCTCCATACTGTGATTCCGTGTCTCCTCCCTTCCTCACCTCAGATTTCTCACTCGGCCATAGGTATGGATTATATTGCACTGTGCCACAAACTTCCTCCACATGGAGCAGTCTAGGTCTCTGGGAACTCTTCTTAATTTAGAAACACCTCGATGCATCAGCATGTTACTCGAAGTTTACATGTCTTATATGGAGTGATCTGTAGAGGGAACCAATCTTATACTATTTTAAGATACACATACATATTTTTTTCCAGTTAAAGGTGTTTTAGTTTCATTTCTTGCTGAGATAAAGCACCCCAAAAAACGGAACTTAAGAGTTTTATTTCAGCTCACAGCTCCAGGTTTTGGCTCATCCAGGTTTTGGCTCATCATTTGGGAAGTTAAGGTAGGAGATATCTTAAGACAACCTCCCCCCTCCTGACGTGTCCCTAGGACTATCCAGTGTAGACAGTACTTCACTGAGACCCTCATCGCAGGTGATTCTAGGTTGTGTCAGGTTGACCCTCACCAAGGTGTAGAATTGATAATTACTATTTTCAGATGAGAGTTCACATTATGGATGGGGCAGCAGAAAGCAAGAAAAATGGGGTATACCGGGGCCCAGAGCTCTCTTAGTTCTGTTGGTAAAAATAAATACGTGCATAGTTATTTTATTTTTGGTTGTATGTTTTGGAGGCTAAGGTGTTCTGTATAAAATCCAAAGGGGGAAATCTTATATAGTTGCGTAGCTGAAGCCCACTTCTCTCATTCAAGAGCTGTGTGATCATAGACAAATGGCGTGACTTCTCTGATCCTACTTCTGTGTAAGGAAGAGAAGTGCTTTTTGTTTCCCTTCAATGACTATAAGAATTTAAAGAGCCAGAGTCAAGACCCACTGAAAGAAAGCTTTCCTCTAATGCAGAGACAGATTTCTCCTGGTTCTGCTTCAAGTTCAAAACCAGCCTAGGCTATATAGCGAGACTATCTCAAAACAAAAAGCAAAACCATGGCTACAAACAGACAGACAACAAAAGACAAGTGTCTCACAAATGCATCTTAGTACAGATATGTGATACTAATAAATATTGGTTTGAACAAAGCTTGGCATTGAAAGGTGCTGTGTAAGAGCAATCATCCTGCCTCACTATCACCACCATCACATGGGTACCTCATATTCAATGTCCTATAGATTAGCAGTTAAAAAGGTTGGCAAGTGCTGGGGAGATGACTCAGCGGTGAAGAGCATACACTGCTCTCTTGCAGTGGACCAGCTAGGTTCTTGCTCATGCTCATGGGTAGCTCACAACTGCCTGTGACTCCAGCTCAGGGGGATCGGGTGATTTTTTGCTTTTTGTCTCTGGAGGTAACACACACACATGAAATAAATTATTAAGAAGGTTGGCAGAGGCTGGGACAGTGCCTGCTATCCAAACACAAGGACCTGGATGTGGAGCCCCAGCGTGCAAGTTGAGCATGGTGCCATGTACCTACAAGGTCAGTGCTGTGGAGGTGAAGACAGGAGGATCCCTGGGGTTTGCTGGGCAGCCAGCCTTAATCACTTAACCAGTGATTTCTAGGTTTGATGAAACACCCTGTATGAAAATGTAAGATTGAGATCCATCAATGAAGATGGATTTTGACTTATGTTGACTTCTAGCCCCCGCAGGCATAACTATACATACAACTCCCCATGAGCAGAAAGAGGTACATACACATCGGGCACCCCCTACTAAAAAGATTGGCAGTTCAACTTCTAGGACCCAAATTCGGTGCCCGCTCTTTCTTCTTGGTACAGACATGGAATCTCTTTGGGTCATACATTCGTTATTTGGTAAAGCAACCATGGGATCAGACTCCACCATCATCCTCAAGAGGAATATACGAGATGATTTACGTAGCACAGTTTGTGGGTTCACTGGTGTTTTTTACTGTTGAATGATTATTTTTTACTGTTATCATAAACTTGGGAATCAGGAGAAAAAATACCCTTTTGTATAACAAACTCACATGTTGATACAATTTGGTCTCTTCGTCAGAGTCTAGCAAAGCAACCAGAGATGTATTTACTGGGCACATCACAGACTGGCTGCAAACGCTTTAGTGCCATCAATACTTACTTAATTCCTGCCCTTCACATACCAGGGACTGGTGTGGCTGTGTTCCCCATTGTCCGGTTTCAATGCTTATCAAGAAAAGGGCAACACAAGCAAAATCATCCCCTTTCTTGTGTTTAGGCAGACCACTCACGCCGCTAGCACTGTGCCCATAGTTCATAAAACAGAGCTTCGGAGTCTGGCTGGCAAGGACCGAATGTGCAGTATGTAAATCCACCAAGACTGAGCCCGCGTGTAAGGACTGCTCTGCAGGTGCTGTGGTTGTTTCGTTATTATTGTTTAATTATTATTCACAGCGCCATCACTGTTATTGTTTCCCCAGGTCTTAAGGGTTACCTCCCCCGCTCTCATCATTCATTTTTACTGCATTTGTTTATTTCTGTGTGTTTGGGTAGGAGTGGGTGCGTGCCATGGCATGCAAGTGGAAGTCAGAGGACAATGTGTGGGAGTTAGCTCTCCCCTTCCACCACGGGGTCCCTGAGATTGAACTCAGGTCGCCGGGCTTGGCGGTAAGTGCCTTTACCTGCTGCGCCACCTCCTTAGTGCTCTCGTACTTAAAAAGATATTTACCTTCCAGATGCTTGTCCTCTATGCTGCTGTGTGCAGACACCCTGGGCTTAGTGGGCATTGACTCACGGGCATTTAAACACTGGGTCTTGTTTTCTTGAGTTCCACTGGGGCTTTCTTATTGCCTTTTCTCCCAGTTCCTGTTTTCAGCCTGATAAAAGCCGCCCTCTACCCATACCCCTCACTAAACCCTCGACTGTCTTAGGGGCCAGGGGCATGTGGACATAGAGCCAAAGCAATGAGGAGGTCAGATACCCGACACACGTCCTTCCCCTCGAGCAACAAGGAGCTCCTCTGTAAGGCTCCCCAAATCAGGTGCTCAAAGAGGTTAATTTCCAGGAAGGTTTCCAAAGACATGACTAACTATCATATTCCAACAGCCACAGCAGCGCAGGCAGCGCTGCAAAATTAGTGACCAGCCTTTCAGGCTCTCACAGGGAGCTCTGCCGGCCTATAAAGCTCACCGCTACTGGCTGCTTTGTTTGATAGCCCCTCCCCCACCCTTAAAGAAAGCCAGCGATGACTTTTTGATACCACCCAGACTCCAAAGTAATATTCAGGTTACAAACCCTCCTCCCCTCCCCCAAAGCGAGTTATTTGCCAGATCCCAAATGGTCCGAGGTTGATGGATGGTGGGTGATTTCTACATCAGCACACCTTGGAGCCCCAGAGCTAACCCTCTGACAGCGTTAGCATAAAAGATTTACATTTATGTTACGAGGGCCACACAAGAATAATAATTTTAAGATACATTGCCTTGGCTGCTGGTGCGGCTGCTGGTGCACCCTGGGAAATCTTGCAGCAGCAGGAGCAGAGCAGGGCTGTAATTACAAAATGGCAGTGCAGGAGAGGGTTTTTAAAGACAGGCAGCCAGAGACCAAAGCCATCTGCATGCCTTGGCGGATTGAAATTACAGTAATATATTAAGACATTACCTGAAAAACCCAGCGCCATTTAAATGATTTACTTTTCAGCCCTGGCAAGCTTTAATTTAAGGATAAAGTCATTCAGAAAGCTGATCTGATAGGGGAGGCATTATTTCACACAGTTAAGTTAATTTACAGTAGCTGATTGTTGTGGTTGCTTTTGTATTGTTATCTTCCTGTGAACAGCTGATCTGCCAGACAGAAGCAGTAGATTGCTTACCTCAGTGTCTTAATTCAGCGGGCGAGCTATCTGTGATAAAGGTTTGTTTATAAGCAATAATGGGAAAGTCATTTTGAGGCCACCCTGATAACACTGATGAGAAATATTTTTTAGGGAGAAAACCCACAGTTAAATAAACAAATGGACTCAGCAGGCCTGCACATGTGTCTGTCTGTCTGTCCAGAACGGCTGTGTAGAGTGGTTGAAGTCTGCAATCCGACTCTTACTCCTTCCTCCCGTTCCTCCCATCCGTCCTCCTCTGTGTACCCACAGTGGTTGCTACAGTTGTCTTTGTGTCTCTCGACAACTTCTCTGTAATCATACCGACTTTTCTTAGAGAACACTGAATTTTTTGGGCCTCATGAATTTAGCTGCTCACTTAGCTTCTGATTTCCAAAGGGGGAAAACTTGGAGAGTTTACTTTAATAATTTTGGGGAGTGGGGAGGTGAGATGGCTCAGTGGATGAAGGTGCCTGCGGCTAAGCCTGGCAACCTGAGTTGGATCTCTGGGACCTACAGGGCAGGTGGAGGGAACAGACTCCTGCAACCTGTACTCTGACCTCTACACAAGTCATTCCACACATGTACTTTCTCTCTCTCTCTCTCTCTCTCTCTCTCTCTCTCTCAAACATAACAAATTAACACACTTTTAAGTAAATTTCTTTTGAAGACGAAGTTTCATGTAGCCCAGGCTGACTTGAACTCCTTATCCTCTTGCCTCCAAATTCTTTGTGATGGTGTTATAGGTGTTCAGCACAGTGTCTGGCCTTAAATACATTCTTTATCATTTTTGGGAGAGTCAGGATATGGAAACACCAGGAAGAGGGCTCTTGAAAATCAGTGAACAGATGAGGTGATGAACGAGACCGGAGACTCTGAGAGGGTAGGGGGGGGGGGGGGGGGATTGTGCAGAAACTCAAGTGGCATCAGCTGGCTCAGGCATCTGCCTTCGTCTGCATGGAGGTGTTTTCTTTACATGGAACATCACTGTCACCTTGTGAGCTTATCACCACAGGAGAGGAATTGCTTGTGGAAAAGTGAGGAGGGCAGGGCGTTGATGTGGGAAGTCCTTCTGTATATGTGTTGTTTGTATTGGTTAATGAATAAAGCTGTTTTGGCCAATGGCTTAGTAGAATAAAGCCAGGTGGGAAATCAGAACAGAGGTATAGAAAGAGAATAGGCAGAGTCAAGGAGACTCCATGTAGCTGCTGAAGGAGACAGACACCAGATCCTTACCAGTAAGCCACAGCCTCATGCAGATATACAGATTAATAGAAATGGGTTAATTTAAGATGTAAGAGTTAGTTAATAAGATAATAAGAAGCTGGAGCTAAAAGGCCAAGCTGTGTTGTCATTAATATAGTTTCTGTGTGATTATTTCAGATCTGGGCGGCTGTGAATGAATGAGCAGTCTCTGTTTACAGGGCATATTTCCCATCCCAAAGGATCAGAAAGTCATTCTCTAGTGCTTTAAGAAAGGAAATCAGAGGATAAATACCTGCTAGGAAGCACCAGGAAGAACTATGCCTTACTAAAAATGAAAATGGTTTAGTCCATCTTCTCATAAACACCATTACTTGACTGCCTCTGGGCTGGGCACAAGTCTGTGTAAATGTCGCTCCATTTTATCCTTAGTTCATAGAGGAACAACCTAGGTCAGGAGAGTTCATACTTTGGTCAAGATCAGGCAGGAGGAATCCCTTCCTATATGAAAAGTATGGTGCATGGGATATGAGAACAGTCTACTGCTGGCTCTCAGTAATGCTGTTATGTGACACCATTCCTTGTGGGATGTGAACAAGTGGCTATTCGGTTTAGATGGTGGGCCAAATGAGTGAACCAATGAATTTATTGGGGTTATTTACAGGTGTGTGTGTGTGTGTGTGTTTACTTACAGGAGCAGGAATTACTCAATAGTAGCTGCATCACTTAAAAGTCTACCCTGCTAAGGACGCTGATTTATGGAAGCTGGAGCTCTGGATGACTTGCAGAAAGCACGGTATTTTGGAGAGTCTCCTGCAAGGCAGCTTGGCTGCTTTTATCTCTTCAGCAGGCCTTACTTCATACATAACCTCGCAGAGATGCCTTGCATATTTGGTCAGTTTCAGGTACTTCCTGAGGCTTATGAATTGTTTGCTTCCTAAATGTTAAAGAACCTCCCTTTAGATTCCCAAATGTTAATTAACCTCCCTCCAGGTTGGAATGCTTCAACTAGGAAGAAGCTGCTGTACAATAGATGCCCACCTCTTGGGGTCTACATCTAAGTATAGTTATCTCTTCTTGAGCAAGGATTAGTTCTTTCATTAGACTGTGAGGCAAAACATCAAATTAGCTGAAACTCATCAGCCTGGCTTGCTCATGGAGGTAACCCACCACCGAACATCTTCTGTCATTTTGAATTGTCACTAAACACCCTATGACTGAATGGGTTCAATTAATCAAAAGATGAATGGGTTTCCTTAGCTATAAGATGAAGGTAGCAATCCATTGGAGGTTAATGAACTAACATGGGCTAATGCAGCAGAGCACGTGTGTTAACTAATAGCTACATGTAAAGACACAGGCTACAAAAAAAAAAAAAGGAATAAAGTATTAGGGCAGTCAGGAGATGGCGTGGACAACACCCTTAGTCCAGGGAGAAGTAAATTGCTTATTTTGCACAGGAATAGCTGTCACACATCTCTGTGATTTCCTTCAGTGGGAGCTGAGGGCTTTAAAAAGGTTGACTTCCATTTCAAGTGCCTCCCTTCAGCAGGAGGAAATGTATTTGAGGAGGAAAAGCCAAAGGAAATCACTGGGTCCAAAGGGCAGAGTCCCTGCCACATAAATTCCAACACTGGTTAATCCTCTGGACTGAAGGCTGTGACTTCTGTGTGTAGCCTGATTGCCTGCAAAAGGACCCATTGAAAACCTGGAGGGTTTAGGACAGCTAAGCATTTCCTAGACTAAGTGCTCCTCCCAGGGCAGAGACATAGGTGCCTGATCCAACACAGCATCCTTTCCCAACAAGATCCTCTTCCAGACAGGTGTCAGTCAACATATACTAGAAGGTGTGAGCATGAGTGTGTGCGTGCGTATGTATGCATGTGTGTGTGTGTGTGCATGCACGTGTTTTAATAATCCTCTCTATTAGACTGTGGAGATATCATTTTATGGGCAGTACTTTTCCCAGAGACTAGATCCATTCCTGGTTATTATAAATGCATAATTCTCCCCACTTTCAACCATTTTTTCCCCTGGGGATGAGTCTGAGACTTTTACCAGAATGCATTTGGCTATCCCTGACTTTCCACTTTCTCATCGTACCCCCTGAAATTTCACTAAGCTATATGCCATGGCAATTGGGCATTCTTTGCCACCTGAAAAGCTGTGTTTGCACCCATTTGATGAGTTCTATTAAATATGGGGCCCCAATGCATTCAGAAGCACCAACTCCTTTTCCAAATACCATGTCCATTTGACAAGACTGAAGTAGATTAATTAACGTGGTGGGTCTATCTTCTGCCCAGCTGTCTTGTGCTGCAATGGAGACCAAGAAAAATCCATTAGATTATACTGAGAGATAGCAGAAGAAGGTTTAGATTACGTTTATCTCTTGAGGCAATTTTATTAGATAGATTAAGTTTCTGTTCATCTCTCCAAAGACGGCAGTAATAACCAGTGTCATGACTTTCAAATCCTTTGGACTGCAGAGGGTAATCAAACATGGATGTCTTTTTATCCTTCTCTTTTACTTCTTAGCATTCCCCAATCCTGCCTCACTCATCTGTCAGAGGGATAGTATTAAGGGGATCAGTGTTGACAAGCGATAGTACAAATTATGTAATGCTGATGACATTTCACTGTCTCCTTTTGATCTGCAATTCCCACTCTCAATCACTCCTTATTCTAGAAAAAGCATCGAAAGAGAAAGGCAGCTGTGGACACCACTGGCTGCGGTCCCTGAACCCCAGGGGCAAAGCGGGGTGAATTTGAAGTGTACAGGAAGCTTCTGAATTACATGTGGGGCTTGGGAAGATGGCCTGACTGACAGAAGGGGAAATTGAGGTCATCTCCCGACAACAGGCCTTTGACAGCTGTCACTTGGGACCCCAGTGCTACAGTCCCATGAAATATTTGACGTGTTAGGCCCATACAGGCAATGGGATTTTTATTCCAAGCATGTACCTTCTGACTTTTCCTGCACCAGAGAGCCTATCCTTCTGTTCGGTGAGCTGATGGAAATTAATCTAAAAGGAAGAACTGAGCGAGTTTTGTGAGAGGGGCGGAAGACTAAAATGCCCGACCCAGAGAGCTGGCTTTCCTGGAGGATAGAGCTCTAAGTTTCTCACTAGAGATCAGTGGACCAAGTCAGAGGAAACTTCTCCCGTGTCTACCACAAGAACTTTACATGAGAAGGAGACATATCTGTCCTCTGTGTTCCCTTTCCCACGGAGGAATCTTGGTTATTGTAGTACCTTTGGACTTCCTCCTGACGTATCTACCTCCATGATGGGTCTGAAGGAGAATGGCTGTTTGCAAAGACAGGCTTCAACCTGAGACAAAGATGTGACTTCGTAATTATGATCTCAAACCATGCTGCATTTCAGAGACTGGGGTGTTATTTATTTATTGCAAAATAAGAACCGCAGTACTAATCTTACAGGTAGACATAACTTACAAAATGGTAGAATTCACCTTACTAAGTACTTATAAATGAGGAGAATCCATTAAAAAAATCATGAAAACTCCCTTGTGGAGTTAGATTTGTTTTGGGGTTTTCCATGATCATCATCATGTCATACCATAACATATGATACATGACTAGCAAAATCATGTAGCATCCTGGCAACCAAATGGCCTTTGCCTTCGCTTAGAGTCTTAAGTTGGCTAAAGGAGTAAATAGGTAGGATGGATGGAGATTGGTTGATCTAGACTGGTTATTTGTTGAACTCCTATATATTCGTTTATTACATAATCATTTATTAACTGCATACTATGTATTAGACACTAGAGGACTGTTTTACTTTGGGTTGCGATTACTGTGACAAAACGCTATGACCAAAAGAATTTGGAGAGGGGAGGGTTGATTTCACTCACAATTCCATGTGACAGTTCATCATCAAAAGCAGCAAAGGCAGGAACTCCTGCAGGGCAGGAACCTGGAGGAAGGAGCTGGTGCAGAGGCCATGGAGGATGCTGCTTACTGGTTTGCTCTTCATGGGTTGCTCAGCCTGCTTTCTTATAGAACCCAGGACCACAGCCCATGGATGGCAACACCCACAAATGGCTGAGTCCTCCCACATTAATCACTAATAAATGACCTATAGCTCGATCTTATGGAAGCATTTTCTCAACTAACATTCCCTCCTCTCGGATAACTCTAGTTTCTGCCAAGTTGATGTAAATTTAGCCAGCAGAAGGACTGAATGGCAAACAATGCATTGAAAGATTTAGTTGAGAACTGGATATATAGCACAGATGAAGGAGGACTTGCCTAGCATGAGTAACATCCTGGATTTGATCCCCAGCACCATATTCAAAACAAACAAACAAACTGGGTGTGGTGGTTCATGCCTGTAACTCCAGTACTGGAGAGGAGAGGTGGAGGGAAGAGGACTGGTGTTTCAAGGTCATCTCAGCTATGCAGCCCATTTGAAACCATCCTGGGCTACGTGAGCCCTGGCTCAAAAAACAACAAAATAGTGCTTGATAGGTACAAATTTGTCATTTCATCAGTGCAATTAGATCTGCTTCATCCATGTTGGCATTTCCATGTGACTGCTACACACTGGGTTCTCAAATAGCAGTCCATGAATAAATGAATAGATAAATGCATATAAACCACTCATACCCTTCCTACCTCTAACACCAACTTGCTGAGAGGCAGAATCATTACTGGAAAAGTTTCTTAAGACACGAGAAAACACTATCATTCAAGACCAGCAGTGAAAGCCAGGAGGAAGAAATAGGTTTCAAGCCCCTATTTCACCATGAGGTATCCTTTGGAATGTAAAATAAAAACAAATAGAATTTTATTAATCTATTTTTGCCTACAGCCTGGAAAAACCCTTATGTCAAAAATCCCCTCCTCTAAATTATTCCTTGTCTACCCATTATAAATTTTATTAACCACTCTTTTATTAGCAATCTTATTACAGTTGATCTGCACATGAATAGAAACAATTTACAAATGATCAGGTTGGATTAGAAAAGTCATAAACTCAATGCAAATTGTTAGAAATTATTTACTGGCTTTGCACAAATCTGCATATAGATTGAGGAAGTCAATCAGAAAGGTACCTCAGGTATTCTTCACAAGACACGATTGTGAAGATAGTTGCAGACGGGCATGTGTCGTGCAGAATAGAAACGAAAATAAATAGAATCATTTGTCAAATACATTTAGGTGTGGATCTTCTCATTTAATAAGTGCTTTGGAGCGCGAGGCATCTGGGAAACTGAAGAGGGTGAGGAAGTGACTTGACTCCAGATACAAGGTCAGGAGTCTGAGGCTTAGAGAGGGATTTTGGGCAAAGTGTGGAAACACTGGCCCAGCACGTTAGGGGACTACAGATGCATCACCTGCTAACCTTCCAGTAACTCTCTGAGACTGGCAGGCCTGCTTTTCTCGTTTTTCAGTAGAGAGAACTGAGGAAAATGACAAATGAATCACAGCTTGGTAAAGGTCACACAGAAATCAGACTTCGGTCCAAATCTTTTGATTTTGCATCTGAGTACCCATCTGGGAAAGCCGTGACGGTGTCCATGTGGCTTCTTTTCTGAGGCACTATGGGTTCTTGGTAATCTCTCTCAAGTCCTAATTGTCTATCAGAATCACAAGACTTGCAAAAACCCTGCTTCTGCCTTTAGTTCTCCTGTGTTGGCAAAGTGACATAGTTTAGTGCAAAGAACTGGGCTCTTCTACCCACCTTCCTACTGGACCTCAGGCAGGTCCTCCCTCTTTGAAAAACTTGCTTAATAAAAGAGAAGGGGACTACACTCTTCACAAACTCTGTGTAAGTTTGCAAAGTTTCCGGTCAGGGTTGGGAGGTGTGACACCTGTGTGCATATGTGCAGATGATCCCTCTGCAAAGGGTTCATTGGCCAGAGTTGGAGCGTCCGGCCTCTCTCCCATCTGTTAGTCATGCATTATTTATGCGCCTCCCCTCCCAGCATCTCATAGTTCTCCCTTCAATCACAAACATGTTCCTGTATTATTCTTCTCTATCCCTATTCCTCCCTCATCCCTTCTCTCCCTCTCCCCTCTCTCTCTTCCTCACTCCCTCACTCCTGTTCCCTTTCTTCAGTGCACTTGTGTAGGTCAGAGAACAACACTGGGTCCCTGTTTTTCAGCTGGTGCCGGGTTCTTTGTTGTTTACCATGGTGTGTGCCAAGCTGGCCAGTCTGTGAGTTTTTGGAGTGGGGTGGGTGGTGTTTTCTGTCTCCGCCTCTCATCTTGCCCTCTCGCCATAGGAACACTGGGATTACAGACACATGTTGCTATCATACCTAGCTTTATGTGGATTTTGGAGATCAGAATTCAGCTTCTCCTATTTGCATGGTAGCTTCATTACCTCCATATGTCTTAGTTTTTTTTTTTTTTTAAATTCAGTGTAACTCAGTTCTTCTCCAGTGGATGTTTGATGTTAATGGAGCTAGGTATTAACTAGAGACACCATGAATGATGCTATATCAATCATTAAGTCTGGTAGACTTTTGACAACTCAGGATGTTCTCAGAGACACGTGCAGTTGTTCTTTAACTGAGCTTCAGGAGTGGGGTGGAGACTGGATGATCATTCCTCTAGTCTAGGAGAGATAAGCTTCTTCAGGCTCCCTGGTGCTCTTACAGTGTGTCAACAATGAGTACATGACATCTTCAAGCTGGAGATATTTCCTTCTGCTTTCTACTTTTTTCCTAACTGTAGGACTCATGTCACCTTGTGTCCAAAATAAGCAAAATGATAATATGAATACTAACAATAGTCATATCTGTTAGACACCAGGGCAAGCCAGTCAGCTTGTAGACCTGTGTGCTTTACTTGATTTCATATTTGAAACAGCTAGTCCACATGAAATTCTTTCATCTCGGTTTTCAAAGAATAGAGGTTTAGGGAGAGGTGGTCTACCTAAGTGCACAGAGCTATGAATGGAGGCCTGGGAGAGGTGGTCTACCTAAGTGCACAGAGCTATGAATGGAGGTCTG
>JABTXL010005491.1:0-28324 GCA_025134845.1 Neodon shergylaensis
AAACCATGTCGGATAGAGACCCACATACGGTGGGTGTTGCGGGGGGGCAGCCTACCTCACCCCTATACCTCTACACTGTCAAAAAAGCTGAGGGCTTGAAGTCTCACTACAGCACTTTTTTACTATGCTATTGTTTGAAGTTTTCCTTTTAATCATGGCACTGTGTGGTGTATGTGAATGGTTTGCATAAGTCCCTGCACCTGTGCATGTCTGCACCTTTCACGCCTCAGTTCTGGGTTTCCATGTGTGGTATCTGTCAGTCATATATGCCCTTATGCATTTATTTAAGGCTTTATTTTTGCATAGTCCTTGGTAGCTTCATGTCTACCCGTGTTGATCTGTGGTATCCGTCTGTGTGTCAGTGGCTCTCCATGCCAGCCTAGGTCTGCAAAGGTTGGCATGTGCCTCTGTACTTTCTATGCTGCTATCTTGGCATGTAGGTTTAGTGTGTGTGTGTGTGTGTGTGTGTGTGTGTGTGTGTGTGTGTGCGTGGCTCCCATGTCTTACGAAAGTACACCAATTTCTCATCATCTTCTGTGTCGTGTGGATGGATGCAAACCATCCATTTTCTTGCTGGAGGAGTGTTATGGGCCTGGACTGCTGTGACAAGAAGCAGCCATCCTTGTTTCGAGTGTGAGGTGTGGCTTGCAGTGCCCCCGGGAACCACTTCTCTCTGTGTGCAGTCACCTGCCGTAGCACTCTCCTGGAGAAGAGTCACATGTGTTGAAACCAACCCCCTCTTGCTTTAGCTGCTACAAGTCCTGCACACAGCCTCCTGCCCCCATGCTTCCTGGTCCTGCCATGAAGGTGTTTAGCAGTGGTAGGACTGGGCTAAGGAAGTAAAATGCTTGCTACATACACAAGGACCTGAGTTTGGATCCCCAGCATCCATGCCAAAAATGGGGTGTGGTGGCACATGCCTGTAATTCCAGCACTTAGGGGCTTGGCAGAGACAAGAGTATTCCTGGAGCTTGCTGGCTAGAGTGTCTGTCTAGTTGAACTGGCAGCTCCAGGTTCAGCGAGAAATATTGTTTCAAAATAACAAGGTGGAAAGTGATTGAGGAAGACAATCAACATTGACCTCTGACCTACACCCCTCCCTAGAAGTCGTGAGGTTAGCACAGTTCACCCTCTTGCCATCTGCTCTGGCATCCTTCCTTCCAGATATGTACTGGATTGGTTCTCTTGAGCAGGTTCCTGTCTGTTCTTTTAGAAGCTTGTTCTGTGCTGCGCCCTGCCTTCTCTTTCTGAGCTCACCTGCTCTGCCTTATCGTGTTTCTCGCAGGCATGAGGATGGTGACAGCAGTAATCGTTACCAGCCCCATCGTCATCAATTCAAACGTAGCTCTACAAGCACTTTGTAAATTACAAAGGCCTGGGGCTTGGCATACACAACCCCCTTCACTCTCTAAGTCAAACCGACAGCCTAAACGAAACAGTGCACACTCCTCCAGTGGAAGCTGGTGTTGATGGGATAGTCACGAGAACGGGGTGCTGATTGATAGTGTCATCACCATGGAGGAGGAACTGACTTCAGGGTCACACAGCTAGTCTGTGGTAGAGGCAGGAAAAGAACATGGACATTCCGGATGGACTTTATCACTGCTGTTTTATTCCCTTAGCATATTAAACAACAACTTTCATATGGCTTTCTGGTTCAGGTCTACCATTATATTTTGCCCAGATCAGTGCACCCATTGCCCTCTTTTCCCTCCTCTAACTGCTTCATTTCCCATCCACAAATAAAACGGTCCTCCTGATGCTTTCATGCCATGCACGTAAATATGAAAATCTCAACTCTTCATATGGTAGTAAACATGTCATGCTTGTCTTTGTTTCCCCGTTACTTTTTCTTTCTCCTCTCCTATCATTCCCTTTCTAGTCTGTAACACATCTTTTTTTAAAAAATTGTTTTTATTGAGCTATGTATTTTCCTCTACTCCCCTCCCTTTCTTCCCCCTTTCCTTCTATCCTCTCCCATGGTCCCCACGCTCCCAATTTACTCAGGAGATCTTGTCTTTTTCTATTTCCCATGTAGATTAGATCCATCGATGTCTCTCTTAGAGATATGCTGTCTAGGTTCTCTGGGATTGTGAAATGTAGGCTGGGTTTTCTTTGCTTTATGTCTAAAAACCACTTATGAGTGACTACATGTTATATTTGTCTTTCTGGGTCTGTGTTGCCTCACTCAATATGATGCTTTCTAGATCCACCCATTTGCCTGCAAATTTCAAGATGTCATATTTTTGCTGTATAGTACTCTATTGTGTAAATGTACCATATTTTCCTTATCCACTCTTTGGTCAAGGGGCATTTAGGTTGTTTCCAGGTTCTGGCTATGACAAATAATGCTGCTATGAACATAGTTGATCATGTGTCCTTGTGGCACGATTGAGCATCCTTTGGGTATATACCCAAAAGTGGTATTACTGGCTCTTGAGGAAGGTTGTTTTCTAATTTTCTGAGAAATCTCCATACAGGTTTCCAAAGTGGCTGCACCAGTTTGTACTCCTACCAGCAATGCAGGAGTGTTCCTTTTATCCCATATCCTCTCCAGCATAAGCTGTTATCAGTGTTTTTTTTATCTTGGCCATTGATCTTGGCCATTTTTACAGGTGTAAGATGGAGTTGTTTTGATTTGTATTTTCTTATGGCTAAGGATGTTGAACATTTCCTTAAGTGTCTTTCAGCCATTTTAGATTCCTCTGTTGAGAGTTCTCTGTTTAGGTCTGTATCCCATTTTTTTAAATTGAATTATTTGTTCTTTTGATGACCAATTTCTTTAGTTCTTTGTATATTTTGGAGCTCAGCCCTATGTCTGATGTGGGGTTGGTGAAGATCTTTTCCAGTTTTGTAGGCTGCTCTTTTGTCTTGTTGACAGTGTCCTTTGCTTTACAGAAGCTTTTTAGTTTCAGGAGGTCCCATTTGTTAATTGTTGCTCTCAGTGTCTCTCCTGCTAGGGTTATATTTAGGAAGTGGTCTCCTCTGCCAATGAGTTCATGTGTACTTCCCACTTTCTCTTCTATGAGGTTCAGTGTGGTTGGTTTTATGTTGAGGTCTTTGATCTATTTGGACTTGAGTTTTGTGCATAGCGATAGATATGGATTTATTTTTATTCCCCTAACACCTTTATTCACAGGAAGCAACTGTTTCTGCTAGTTGTTCAGTGTTTTTTTTTAGAATGACTCTATACAGAGATGTTCATCCCCATGCATGTGTGTGTGTGTGTGTGTGTGTGCGCATTGGCATTCAGCCCTATACATGTGTGTATATATGTGTTCATTGACATCCATCCCTGTGCATGTGTATATATACATGTGCATTGGCATCCAGTTCTGTGCATGTGTGTATATATGTGTTCATCAGTATTAAGCCCTGTACATGTGTGTGTGTGTGTGCATGCACATTGGTGTCCATCCCTGTGCATGTGTATTTATATGTGTGCATTGACATCCAACCCTGTGCATGTATATATATGTGTACATCGGCATTTAGTCCTGTACGTGTATATATATATATGTATGCATATATATGTGTGTGTGTGTATATGTGTGCACTGGCATCCATCCCTGTATGTGTATACATGTGTACATTGGCATCCAGGCCTATACATGTGTATATATGTATACATCGGTATCCAGTCCTGTGCACATGTGTATACATATGTGCATCGGCATCCAGCCCTGTGCATGTGTGTATATGTGTACATTGGCATTTAGTCCTGTACGTGTATATATATATGTGTGTGTGCATAAGCATCCATCCCTGTGCATATGTGTGTGTATATATATTATATGTATATGTGTGCATTGGCATCCATTCCTGTATGTGTATATATATGTGTATATAGCATCCAGGTCTATACATGTGTATGTATGTATACACTGGCATCTAGTCCTGTGCATGTGTGTATATATGTGTGCATCGGCATCCAGCCCTGTGCATGTGTGTGTATGTGTGCACTAGTTTCCATCCCTACCTATAGCAACAAGACATATGGACTGGCTTTGTGTCTTCTTTTCTTTATTTACTATCTTTAGAATCCTTTCCCATCAGGACATGAAGAACAGCTACAGTCTGTAAACTATCTCCCTATTATATAATTACACAGACATGCATTTATTACCCTTCCAGTCTCCCGTTGATGGACTTTTGGGCAGTTCTGGATGTTCTTCTCTTACAGACGTGACTATAATTAATAATGTAGCCTTAGCATCATTTCTCACAAATGCAAATCTATCAGCGGGATGGATTCCTAGAAGTGGAATCGTGTTGGCTTACTTATGAAGAAAAAAAATCAATGCTTGGTTAGTTTAGCTTTCTCAAGAGGGTGGTGCATGGCAGTGCTGATCCAGAGGGTAGCCATGCCATTGTGTATCATTATGTCAGAATTAAAAATCGACTCATTAAACAGTTAATGGGGACTTGCAATGAGTGGTAACTTGGAAGCTCTGCTCACTGCCCCTCCCTCTGCCTTGCTGAGGTGCACAAGTCTCTGAGGCTGGAAATAACTCTCTGATAGCAACGAAAGAAGATGCATAACTCCTCCTAGGAGCAGCATGGAGTCTGGGCCTTCCTTACCGTGTGTTCTCTCACAGGCTTTGGCTCTGCTTTTGCCTCACTGGAGTTCATTTTTAATCTTCTTCTGCAGTTTGGCCTGTGGGAACAGGTAGCATGTGGCTAGTCAGACTGCCCTATATAGAAAAAGCCTGGAAGGGACAACTGAGGGCACAAGCTCTGCCTCAGAATCCTGTAAACTTCTGGACACTGACGTTTCTTCTTCTGAAAAGTGGAGATAATGACACCTACCCCAGCCGTGACTGATAACGCAGGCTTGTAATCTCAGCTACTTGAAGAGGCTGAAGCAGGAAGATTCAAGTTCAAGGCCTTCCTGGACTTCAGAGAGAGTCTGAGGTTAGCTAGTGCAACTTAGAGATACTCTGTCTCAAAAACATAAAGTAAAAAGAAAAAATAAGAAGAAAGGTTGGGTATGTAGCCAGTGGCAGAGGACTTGGCTGGCATGCACACAGCCCTAAATTGTGTCTCCGACATGGCAAACAATAGCAGCAGCAACAGCAACATTGACAGCAGCAGCAGCAGCAACAGCAACATTGACAGCAGCAGCAGCAGCAGCGATATCAAATACAACAACAACACCATGCTGCCCTTACATGGATCTCTTCTGGGGATTTAACTAGTTCTTGTCTTCACATATTAAAAAGATCTACTTAAAACTACTTTGGGGTCCCCGAGTATAGAACTGAACAAAATTCACCAAGTTTCCTGATCATGTGGGCGTGGTAGTCTATGGAAGGCTGCTCATGGTGTCTGCCACGTAACAGACAGTAGAGAATAGAAAGGTCTGTGTTTGCCTTGAAGGGTTAGGGTATTTGTTTTCTGGCATGGAAGAGGTGGACAGGGTAGTGATCTGCAGACAGAATGCTATGGGAAAGGCATGTAAGAGGGAGATCACAAAGATGCTTGGGGAATAAAAAATATGGCTCCGTGAACAGCAGGTGATGGGGGGTTGAACCCAGAACTTTGTACATGACAGGCAAGCACTCTACCACTAAGTAATAACCCTAGTCATTTTTTTTTAATTTTATATATTTGAGGTGGGCACTTTCTAAGTCGTCTAGGCTTGCCTGGAGCCCAGTAGGTCTTGCATTTGTGATCGTTTGCTGGGTATACAGAGCCCTTTCTCCCTCTCCACATGAGGCGCAGGCTCTGGGGCTCACATCTTATTTTCTGGATTCCCAGGATCAGTTCTTGCCATGCTTGCAGCTCAGCTTGTACCTGTCTGACCCATGGCTGCCCACATCCACCGAGTTTCATTTCACACGAGACCCCAGGTATTTCCTGCATCCCTTGGTACTCCATGGCCCGCGTACTTTAGCAAAATACCAACTTTTGCTCACGTGTGTTCTGTCAGTTCCCTTATGGTTTTTAATCACTCTCTTTTGACTTGATAAATGAGTCTCGACTTCTCTTAACTTTCCCGAAGACCCAGGCTAGAAAAACATCCTTTCCAGTAGCTGTAGCAGTGGTGAGGGAAAAATGAGCCTCCTCCATACTCAATAAATCACTTTGTCACCTTAATCTTTTATTGATCTCAATAAAAGTTGTATTTTGTTTCTTAACAAAAATCCACCAGGGAAGACATCGTCTGCAGGTGGGGGCATGGTGAGAATCATGGTCAAGTCATCACCCCGTATAGTTATTTATGGGAGAGCAATGGATTTGAGAGGGGCTGGGGGTGGAGGGAGACTCCGGAACCATTCTCGCAAATGATGCATTGTGTTTTAAAAGACACCCTTGACTCCAGGTAGCCCACTCTCAGACAAGACTCTGAAGCTGCATTTTATGCAGACATTTATAAACAGGTAGTAAACATCCTGCTTCTCCAAGATGAGAAAGCGAAGGCTCTTTCAAGCTTGCAGGTAATGCGTCTATGTGGTCAGTTAAATTTAGAACATGGCAATCATTGCAGCCCAGGCTGACTTGATCTCTGGGGGAGGATTATCAAAACAGGGTACTCAGGGAGGAACGGGGACATTGCGTCAGGGCTGGAAAGAAAGCTCTTGTTCAGGATTGCAGTCAATTTATTTTCCCCTTGCTGCAGAAGCACAGAAATACCTGATAAAAGTGGCCTTCAGGGTTGACACATGTGTCTTCAGTGATAACATGTGTGCTTTCAGGGTTAATATGTGTGCCTTCAGGGTTGACATGTGTGCCTTCAGGGTTAACACGTGTGTCTTCAGGGTTAACACGTGTGCCTTCAGGGTCGACACATGTGCCTTCAATGTTAACACGTGTGCCTTCAGGGTCAACACATGTGCCTTCAATGTTAACATGTGTGCTTTGAGTGTTAACATGTGTGCCTTTAGTGTTAACATGTGTGTCTTCAGTGTTAACACATGTGCCTTTGGGGTTAACATGTGTGTCTTCAGTGTTAACACATGTGTCTTCAGTGTTAACACGTTTGTCTTCAGTGTTAACACGTGTGCCTTCAGGGTTTACACGTGTGTCTTCAGGGTTAACACGTGTGCCTTCAAGGTTAACATGTGCATCTTCTCATCTTCCCCGGGGTTCGGTGAAAGGAGAATATGATGATTTTGCCTGAAAAACACAAAACAAAATGAAGCGAAACGAAACAACCAACAAACAAGTAAAACAGAGCAGTGCACAAATACACGGTGTCCTTCTACTAACATTTCCTGTGGGTCTGAACTCAGCTGTCATTTCCATGAGGACATCACTCATGGCCTTCACTGACCCATGACAGGAATGCTGTGGTACTGTAAGACACAAACCGGACAAGGTCCATGACTCCAGTGAACTTGTGTTCTCTAGTGACATGGATATAGTCACCTCGTTTACAGGGTTTCAGTTACCTGTGGTCAAATATTGGATGGAAGAGTCTAGAAATATGCAAATCATAATTTGTCACTAACTTTAGTTATACCATTCAGTTATTATTGCTTAATTTTATTATCTACTACTGTTAATCTCTTTCTATATAAAATATATACATTGAAGTGCATAGTATGTGTGATTATATAGAAAATACATGGCCTGGGGCAGCAGGAAGGTACAATAGATAAAGGGGCTTGATGCCCAAGCCTGGCAGCACGAATTCATTTCCAGAACCTCAGGAAAGACAGACAGAAAAGTTGACCCCACAAGGTTATCCTTTGTCCTCCAAATGTGCTTATGGGGTATGCACCCCATGCACATATACTCAGCAATAATAAAACATGTAATAAATAAAAAGAAAATAAATAAAAAGTCTATATAGGTAATATTTGTAGTTTTGGACTTTCTGACAAGGGCCTTGGAACATGTCCCTGATGGCTAAGGGGATAACAGTTTCTACAGCTGGAATTCAAATCTTGATGCTTGGTGAATGGGACTTAACTCATGGGAGCTAAAATTTGTCTTTATTTTTTTTATCTGATTGACAAGTGATTACAGTACCTCTGGGTTCAATTTGCGTGTGTGTGTGTATGTGTGTGTGTGTGTGTGTACAGCAGGGATTCCAGGTTCATAGCTCTTGCAGGAGAGATATGAGCCAAATACTCTCCGAAACTCATTTCACTCTTGCCTTGACTCCTGCTGATACTGGGCCCTGTTACTGTGCTAAGTTCCATGAGGTCTTGCTAACAATGGTCAGGGTGGGGTCATGATTAGTGCATCCTTGCACGTGGGGTGATATCATGAAGGCCTTCAGTGCTGCTCTCAGGACTGTGAAATCTTCTCTAGATCAGAGTTAGTGCACTGGCCTGGTAGCTGCCTGGTCCGTGACTTTATGGAAAAGTTTCTTAGTTAAGAATTGTTTTCAATGTGCCTAATTCTTGGAAGAGTGTTTAAAGAAAATCAGTATTTGTGACATACATGATATGTAATCAAATCTCAGCGTCCATAAATGAAGGTCATTGATCTCAGCTGTTCGTGTCTTAATCGTTATTTATCAACATTCTCACAAATTGCAGCAGTGTTAGACAGCAGTAGCAGGAAGCTGTATGTTCTGCAAAGCCTGGGATATTTGCTATCTGTCTCTTTAGCTTGCAGGTGAGAACAGAGAATAATATAATAATAATATAGAAATATTTGTCATAGCAGCTTGGAAGGTGACCCATAAATTGCGGAACATAGTTTGAAACTATTGTTAATCTAAGCCAGATGTTACTAAGGTTGTGAATCATTCAGGTTGTGCTAGGTTGTGCAGTGGTAACAAGCAAGCTCACGGAACTCGGTGGCTCAGAAGCCTGTGTTCTTATTCATAATGCACCTATATGTCAGCCAGGGTATAATAAGTTGTGGTACAGCAGCAAGCGAGGCCCCAGCATGCAGTGAGTCTTAAGGGTCATTTCTTACATGCCTGTTATAGACTGGCTAGGGTTTTTTCTTTGCCAACATAGATGTCTCTGTTTGAAATATTTTAGCTCTTGTAGAAGGAAGAACCAATTCTGTGAAGCCCTTCTGGTTCTTAGACTCACACTAGAGAGAGAAACACAATGGGTCTGGTAACATTCCACTGGACAGAGCAGGTATGCTGGCGGGTCCTGAGGGCTACAGGTGTGGGTATGATCTTCCCATAGGGTCGACACCGCAAGAGAGCAGAAGAATTAGCAAAGACAAGGAAACAAATTCTCCCGTCACTACAGAGTGGGAATGGGGAGGAGCTTGGGGCGGGCAGAATCGTGGGGCACACTCAGCTCTCTGCCTTTACTGCTTTAGTGTGTGGTGACAGCGTGGAGAGGCCGGGCAGTACGATGGCAGCTGAAGGCAGGAGACTGACATGGGCGCCTGCTTGGGCAGCTGGGGGAGTAAGAGGTTGGAGAGCACCAGTTTTGCTTCTCTCGTGATTCTCTTTTAAATTAAATTATGAGATAATATAGCATTTAGCACACTGCATATAACAGAATAAAATATCAAATACTTCAGCAATGAATGTTTTTTATGAACCAAGAGGAATGATTAGAAATTCCATTAAATGATTTACCTTCATGAACACACACACACACACACACATGCACACAAACACTCCTTCTTGACATGAAGCTGATGCTGTTAAGCACACACCCTGAAAACCTAATATCCGAATTCAACTCACAGTCACTTTTGCGTTCAGGTGGGACTGTGATACTATGATGCTATTAACCCAGAGAAGATTTTGGAATAATTAGAATTCTTTTAGGATTCCTATCTTTCCAGTAAAGTAAACAACCAACCGGCCGTTTCCATGGTGCTTGAGAGCCCTAGAGCTCAGGGAGTCTGTCAACACTCAAGACCAGGCTGCAGGAACTATCTATGCTTGCATTCCCCAGCAGGCCAGGGAGAAAATACGGAGCAGTAAAAACTAAAATTGTTTGGTTACATTGGGGAAGAACAAGTTTCTGCCTCTGATGGAAACAAGGTTTAGCAGAATCTAAGCTGAACTGAGAAAAATTACATGAACATATATACACACCACACATCAATATTGACTTTAGCGCTCCAAAGCTAGTCAACTTGGGGATGAATACTACATTGAACAAATATTTGAATTCTCATTCCAACCCCGGCTATTGTACTGCGGGACTTGGGGGAATGATGAAAATGGTAAATAAGATGGAGAAATTCCCTGGCCTTGCTTCTGGAGGGGATAAACACCAACAGGCAGATAGCACAGTGTTGAGTTATGAGGCTCTAGTGGGAGAAAGCGGCAGAGAGAGGCAGTGACTTGCCAAAGTGTAAACCAAGGTGCAGCTATAGTAGTGTCTGCTTCGCTGTTACTTTCACAGGGTGGTCTGGGAACGTATCGTTCAGGAGAGGCATCTTCTCGGAGGATTAAACTCTGCCAGTAGTTGGGGGAGGGATGCACATGCAAGGGTGCAGTGACAGGAAAGCACTTGGGACTTCCATGCAGTTGGGTGACCCTAAGGTGATGGTGACAGAAGAGAGCTGAGAGGAAGTGGCCAGCGTGGTAGAGACTGAAGTGAGGGACGAGGAAGCAACATGGCCCGAAGCTCATTTCAGAAGGACTGATTGACGGGGCATCTCTCTGGGAGAGCTTTGTAAGTGGCAAAGTTACAAGTGGGCTAATGTGGATATCAGTGATGGGGATCTTTGTGGGGATTTGAGAGCTGTAATGTTGGGGAAGCTTTTTGAAGTTAAATGCTATTTGCTGGGCCTGACTGCACAAGGAGCAGGAGAGAATGCACAAACGTGAGAATGACCCCAAGGGTTCCAGACAGAGCAACTGGATTCTGTCATCTGTCAAAAGGGGGAGGGCCCAGTGGGAGAGGAATAGGTGGAACTGGGTCATGAGCTCTGCAGCTCTCCACGTAACCGAGGCTGTGCACTCAGAGATGACTTATATCCTCGTAACACTCAACATTTTGCAGAAACAATTTCATGTCAGACGTAGGAGCTAGGCAGGATGGATGCTATTTGTTTCCATTTTGAGAATGAAAATAACCAAAGCTCAGATAGAGTAAGCCAGAAACAGTGTAATAGACAGGACAATTTTGAAACATGAGACAGAAACCAAATCCAACAAGCTCAAACACGGGAAAATGGATTGGCTCTCCGGGAATGTGGCTGGGACTGATGGGACTGTGGTCTGTTCCATTTATCCTAGATGTTACCTTCCAACTAGAGGCATGCTCCTAGAGGGGGATCTCAGAAAACTGTGCATGGTCCACCCAGAACAAACTCTGTTTCCCTTTCCGAATATTCTTGCAGTAAACACCATGGCCAACTGGGTGAAAATGCAGGCAGGAGTGTTTAGTGAGTCACCAACATCAGGCTCTGATGATAACCTGGGAACCCTGCCACCTCTCTGCCAGGAGAGGTTGACTTCTTCTGCCCATGAAAGATAGAGAACTCCCTAATTCCCAAAGAAGCAGTATTCCTGAAACCCGTTTCTGCCAGACCTTCTGGGACAGAAATTTCCCAAGACTCAGCTCCAGCTGGAACAGACCTTTAGAGGGTCTTGTTTCCAAGCCTGGGTTGGAAGGCTTCTCAGCCACGAGCCTCTGTTCTTGGAATTCTATCAGTCAAAAGTTATTCCTTCGGGCATTAACTGTCACTATTCCCTCCGCCCAATCCTCTTGGCACAGCTAAAAATCCTAAACTCTTGCAAAAGCCATCCCAATATCCTTATGCCTTTTTTTCTCTATGTCTCCATGACAGCAGAGCTCACTCGCTCTCTTTTCCTCTACTGGCTGGTTTCTTTCTGTGTTCCTTTGTTCTTTGATGATACAGAGTCTCACCTATGTAACCCTGGCCAGCCTAGAGTTTTAAAGAAAACTACATAATAGGCCAGGCTGGCTTTTTACATGAGACAGTTCTCCCATGGCTGCTCCCTGAGTGCTGGGAATAGGTGTTCAGCAGCGCACCTCCCCCTTCAGGCCACTTGACTGATGTCTTTCCCACCCCTCAGCATAAACATGCTGTTTTCTCAGACGTCAGCCCATGTCCCTTTCTTCCTGCTGCATCTTTGCTCTCTCTTGAGTCTCTTCCTGTAGGAGGGGCAATTGGCTGCCCTCCTGAGGGTCACGCCTCGTTTTCCTTTCACAAAATTCCATGTAGTTTAAACATCTCTAAGCAGGGATGTGGGACAAAGGCTCATGATAGGAATGAACCTTTGTCCTGATTAGCTTAGGAATGAACATGTGATCCAGTTCTTACCAATGGGATTCAATAAAAAAAAGCTGGGGATTCTGGGAGAAATGTTTCAAGAATCTCAACCATCCACAACCATTTCCTGCTCTTGAACAATTGTAACAACCTTCCTGGTGCTTGTTTTCCCTGTTCCCCTGTGGGTGGGACTTTGACTCATGGGTGGGATGATGACATGCCAGTGTTGCTTCTCTGAAGCTCCCTCTTTGCACATCCCCAGGTCTTCTCTCTGGTCGGTCACTCTCCCATGCTTGCCAGTGTCATGGAACCAGCCAGGATGAGAAATTTTCTTCCTTGACCTTAAGCTGTTCCAGAGCAGACGAGCTGACTTATGCTATTTTTAGCCATCCTAAATGACATGAAAAAAATGTTCTCAGGTGTGACCTGGAGCATTGAGAAAGAATTGGTGACATAGGAAAGACCAAGAACAGAGAATGGGATGGGGGAATCTCGGGAAACACACAGCTTGGCTCTCCTAATGTTACAGGGTACCTATCCTTATTATCTTTAATTTCCAATGTAACACAGTCTAGACTCACCTGAGAGACAGGAGGGCCTCTATTGGGAGCTGGTCTAGAGGAGAATGGCCTGTGTACATGTCTTGGGTGTGTGTGTGGGGGGGATTTCTTGTTTATTAATTGATGCGGCAGGGCCCAGCCCACTGTGGGCAGCATCACCCTTAGGTAGGTAGTCCAGGGCTCTATAAGGAAGCAAGAGTCTATGAGTAAGTCAGCCACCTAGCAGCATGGTTCCTGCTGTACCTTCTTAGCCGTGAGTGAGTTTCTCAATCAGAGGTAATGCTATACGGACTAGCAAGCAATCTTGCCTTCAGGTTCCTGCTTTGAGTTCCTGCCCCGGCTTCCCTCAGGGATGAAGTGTGACCTGGAAGCAGAAATTGCTCTTGGTCAGTGTTTTTTTTTTTAAACATAGTAACAGAAAGAAAAATAGAACAATTCTTCAGATCCTTCTCACAACATCCAGGCCTGGTGTGCTCACCCTGTGTATCTCTCTGCCTTTAGTTTAAGTGCACAGCACTGGAAAGCTCAAGGTTTAATCTCATGTTGCTGTGCTCTTTCAGACAGCTGTTATGCATGGAATTTCTCTCTGTCTCACTCGCCTTGTCAAACTCTTTCTCATCTTCCAAAGCCTTGTTCCACATCACATTTCGAGGGTAATTTTTCAGCGTTCTCGTGAACAGGCTTTCTGGCTTCCCATCCAGCATTGCTTCTGCGACCGACTATACCTGAACATGTGGCAGTTGGGCAGATAAGCTGCATCTCAGGCACCTGCCTCCTACTCAGAACTACAGGTTCCTTGCCTGCAGAATCGAGCTTTCTTCACAGATGCATCTCTGTGGTTGGAGTTCAATCCTAGGATGAACCACGGCTTCTGTTTGAACTGAATCTCCTGCTTTCTAATCTCACTGGAGATCCTCGTTGATATGTCCGTTCAGACCCTGGCACTAGGCTCAAACCAATGGGGAATCAGGATAATATGACTAGCTTACATTCTGAACGTTTGTATGTGTGTATATGCTCCTGTATGTGTGAGTGCACATGTGCACTTGAGTGTGTGTGTGTGTGCATATGCTCTTGTATGTGTGAGTGCACATGGGCACTTGAGTGTGTGTGTGTGCACATGTACATGTGCATGTGATGGCTAGAGGTTAACCTTGAGTGTTGTTCCTCAGACACCATCTACACACCCCCTTTTTTTAAGACAGGGTTTCTAATTGGCTGGGAGCTCACCACGAAGCCTAGGCTGACTGGCCAGTGAACACTACCAGCCTGAAACTGCTGCCTTTTTATGTATAGGTAGTTTCTGGGGATCATGTGTACTAAACAAGCACTTTGCCAACCAAGTCTCCTCCCCGTCCCCATTCTGAGTGTTTATTAAAATCACCTTGAGGCTAGGGAGGTATTCTCTCACTTTGCCTACACAACCACCTTGCAATAATATACAAGCATTTGTATTTTGCAGACGACGCACAGAAAGGTTACGTTCCAAGGTCATGGAGTCAATAATGGACAAATCAATGATTCAAACTGGGATAGCTAACCACGATCCTGGTACACTTCGGGGATTAATAACTCATGCCAACTGTTGTCACTGTGGTCTGCCATATTTCCTGCGGTCTTGTCCCCCATCTTTGGAACAGAGCTTTTCAATTCGGAAGTCTGCTAGAATTACTTCTCCCACCTCAAGTTGCCGAGAGCCCTGTGATATACATCACTGAGAGCCTGTGGCACAGTCTTCAATCTTCTCCACACTCAGCCACTTCCAACCTTGACCTTACAGTGGTGAAGATGATTCTTCTGGGACTGTTACTCAAAGGAAAAGTGAAATGGTCTCTGTGGGGAGACTGCAGGATTTCCGTTCCAGCCTTCCAATTTCAGATCAGCCCGAAGAAAAGAACTATGCTTGGAGCCCGATCCACAAAATTAGGTGAGCTCCGTTCTCTGCCTCTCTTAAGAAATATGGGCGCCACTCTAAAAATCTTTTTTTAATCTCCTCTCTGGTCCATCTAACAGGAAATTGGTCTCTGCCATAGGCCAATAAATCTCCAACTCTTTATTGAATATTAAAGAAAGACTTCAAGTCAAGTTCAAAATCTCTGTGCTTGCAGCATCTTACATAATGCTGCAGCTTGGTACCTCGGGCTACGAGAGCTTTAAAAAGGAGAGGAATGGGAAGCCTGCAGGTCAGTGGCCCTCAGGGATGATTGCTTCTCCTTAAAAATAATAGCCTATTACTCTGACAATCTTAAACAAGGCCTTCCCTCGCTGGCTTGCACATTATAATTGAGAAGACGGGGAGTAACGACTGCTAGTCTCTGGGCATATCCACAAGGAGCGTGCAGTGCCTTCTCCCAGAAGACTTTGGTCTTTACATAGTTGTGACAGGTGATGGACGGTGGGGGCACTTCTCAGACACCCTTTTAGGGCTGAGGCTCTCCCTTCATTCTGCATGGTCTAGTCGTGTTTCTCTCTCAGAGATGTCTTTGGCTTGAGAAAGCTGCATGGCTTAAGGTCTCTTGCCATTTGAATGTGCAATGTCTGCTGTAGAGTCATGGGTTTGAGCACCATGTCTCCAGGTCGCAGTGTTATTTCAGGAAGTTGTGGACTCTTTAATAAGAGAGATATAGCTGGACAAAGCCCATTGCGAGGAGGAGGTAGAACTTGGCGTTTGTGACCTGATTCTGTGAACTCTTTAATAGGAGAGAGATAGCTGGACAAAGCCCATTGCGAGGAGGAGGCAAGACTTGACATTTGTGACCTGGTTCTGCTTATTTGGAGGTTCTGATAGAGAAGTGCTCATTTACTCTGGACCAAATAACAGCCCTTCTCTAACGGGCAAGGTTATCTTCTTCCCCTAAATGCCCAGCTTCAGGAAGGACGCACATGGAGCCATGAGGGAAGAAGTGGAAAACTGAGCTAGCCCGCCAGATCATCCAAATGAATTCTGCTGGAAACGGAGTGGCAGATGTCAGAAGTGTAACAACCACGTCTCCCTCACCAGCTCTCTTTATGGTCCCTGTTCTACAGAAATGGTGGTGAGTCCCAGACACACCCTCCCTACTGTGGGCTGCCTGCTGCTGTTTCTTTCCTGGCTTGTGCAATGCCTCCTGGAACTGTGAGGCAGAATAAACCATCCTGCCCTAAGTTGCTTCATGTCAGACAATACTGTTGGAGGAGGCCACTTAGCCATGAAATAACCATGCAGAAACTGTATTAACAAATCACTGCTTGGCCCGTTAGCTCTAGCTTCTTCTTGGCTAATTCTTAGATATTAATTTAACCCATTTCTATTAATCTGTATATCACCACATGGCTGTGGCTTACCGGGTAAAGTTCCCAGCATCTATCTCCAGCGGCTCCATGGCTTCTCTCTGACTCTGCTTTCTCTCTCCCAGTATTCAGCTTAGTTTTCCTAGCGCTGTTCTACCCTATCGGGTCAAGCCAGTTTCTTTATTCATTAGCCAATAAAAGCAACACATAGATAAACGGACCTCCTATACCACAATACTGTCCCTGCAAATTAGTACAAGGGCACATCCTCTTCCAGAGTGCAGCCCAAAGGCATGAATGGAGGAAGCACAGATGAAAAACTGGTTTGTTTGTCCCCATTCATTTGCAATGCCGAAGACCTTGCCCCTTCAGAGGCCTCCATACTGTGATTCCGTGTCTCCTCCCTTCCTCACCTCAGATTTCTCACTCGGCCATAGGTATGGATTATATTGCACTGTGCCACAAACTTCCTCCACATGGAGCAGTCTAGGTCTCTGGGAACTCTTCTTAATTTAGAAACACCTCGATGCATCAGCATGTTACTCGAAGTTTACATGTCTTATATGGAGTGATCTGTAGAGGGAACCAATCTTATACTATTTTAAGATACACATACATATTTTTTTCCAGTTAAAGGTGTTTTAGTTTCATTTCTTGCTGAGATAAAGCACCCCAAAAAACGGAACTTAAGAGTTTTATTTCAGCTCACAGCTCCAGGTTTTGGCTCATCCAGGTTTTGGCTCATCATTTGGGAAGTTAAGGTAGGAGATATCTTAAGACAACCTCCCCCCTCCTGACGTGTCCCTAGGACTATCCAGTGTAGACAGTACTTCACTGAGACCCTCATCGCAGGTGATTCTAGGTTGTGTCAGGTTGACCCTCACCAAGGTGTAGAATTGATAATTACTATTTTCAGATGAGAGTTCACATTATGGATGGGGCAGCAGAAAGCAAGAAAAATGGGGTATACCGGGGCCCAGAGCTCTCTTAGTTCTGTTGGTAAAAATAAATACGTGCATAGTTATTTTATTTTTGGTTGTATGTTTTGGAGGCTAAGGTGTTCTGTATAAAATCCAAAGGGGGAAATCTTATATAGTTGCGTAGCTGAAGCCCACTTCTCTCATTCAAGAGCTGTGTGATCATAGACAAATGGCGTGACTTCTCTGATCCTACTTCTGTGTAAGGAAGAGAAGTGCTTTTTGTTTCCCTTCAATGACTATAAGAATTTAAAGAGCCAGAGTCAAGACCCACTGAAAGAAAGCTTTCCTCTAATGCAGAGACAGATTTCTCCTGGTTCTGCTTCAAGTTCAAAACCAGCCTAGGCTATATAGCGAGACTATCTCAAAACAAAAAGCAAAACCATGGCTACAAACAGACAGACAACAAAAGACAAGTGTCTCACAAATGCATCTTAGTACAGATATGTGATACTAATAAATATTGGTTTGAACAAAGCTTGGCATTGAAAGGTGCTGTGTAAGAGCAATCATCCTGCCTCACTATCACCACCATCACATGGGTACCTCATATTCAATGTCCTATAGATTAGCAGTTAAAAAGGTTGGCAAGTGCTGGGGAGATGACTCAGCGGTGAAGAGCATACACTGCTCTCTTGCAGTGGACCAGCTAGGTTCTTGCTCATGCTCATGGGTAGCTCACAACTGCCTGTGACTCCAGCTCAGGGGGATCGGGTGATTTTTTGCTTTTTGTCTCTGGAGGTAACACACACACATGAAATAAATTATTAAGAAGGTTGGCAGAGGCTGGGACAGTGCCTGCTATCCAAACACAAGGACCTGGATGTGGAGCCCCAGCGTGCAAGTTGAGCATGGTGCCATGTACCTACAAGGTCAGTGCTGTGGAGGTGAAGACAGGAGGATCCCTGGGGTTTGCTGGGCAGCCAGCCTTAATCACTTAACCAGTGATTTCTAGGTTTGATGAAACACCCTGTATGAAAATGTAAGATTGAGATCCATCAATGAAGATGGATTTTGACTTATGTTGACTTCTAGCCCCCGCAGGCATAACTATACATACAACTCCCCATGAGCAGAAAGAGGTACATACACATCGGGCACCCCCTACTAAAAAGATTGGCAGTTCAACTTCTAGGACCCAAATTCGGTGCCCGCTCTTTCTTCTTGGTACAGACATGGAATCTCTTTGGGTCATACATTCGTTATTTGGTAAAGCAACCATGGGATCAGACTCCACCATCATCCTCAAGAGGAATATACGAGATGATTTACGTAGCACAGTTTGTGGGTTCACTGGTGTTTTTTACTGTTGAATGATTATTTTTTACTGTTATCATAAACTTGGGAATCAGGAGAAAAAATACCCTTTTGTATAACAAACTCACATGTTGATACAATTTGGTCTCTTCGTCAGAGTCTAGCAAAGCAACCAGAGATGTATTTACTGGGCACATCACAGACTGGCTGCAAACGCTTTAGTGCCATCAATACTTACTTAATTCCTGCCCTTCACATACCAGGGACTGGTGTGGCTGTGTTCCCCATTGTCCGGTTTCAATGCTTATCAAGAAAAGGGCAACACAAGCAAAATCATCCCCTTTCTTGTGTTTAGGCAGACCACTCACGCCGCTAGCACTGTGCCCATAGTTCATAAAACAGAGCTTCGGAGTCTGGCTGGCAAGGACCGAATGTGCAGTATGTAAATCCACCAAGACTGAGCCCGCGTGTAAGGACTGCTCTGCAGGTGCTGTGGTTGTTTCGTTATTATTGTTTAATTATTATTCACAGCGCCATCACTGTTATTGTTTCCCCAGGTCTTAAGGGTTACCTCCCCCGCTCTCATCATTCATTTTTACTGCATTTGTTTATTTCTGTGTGTTTGGGTAGGAGTGGGTGCGTGCCATGGCATGCAAGTGGAAGTCAGAGGACAATGTGTGGGAGTTAGCTCTCCCCTTCCACCACGGGGTCCCTGAGATTGAACTCAGGTCGCCGGGCTTGGCGGTAAGTGCCTTTACCTGCTGCGCCACCTCCTTAGTGCTCTCGTACTTAAAAAGATATTTACCTTCCAGATGCTTGTCCTCTATGCTGCTGTGTGCAGACACCCTGGGCTTAGTGGGCATTGACTCACGGGCATTTAAACACTGGGTCTTGTTTTCTTGAGTTCCACTGGGGCTTTCTTATTGCCTTTTCTCCCAGTTCCTGTTTTCAGCCTGATAAAAGCCGCCCTCTACCCATACCCCTCACTAAACCCTCGACTGTCTTAGGGGCCAGGGGCATGTGGACATAGAGCCAAAGCAATGAGGAGGTCAGATACCCGACACACGTCCTTCCCCTCGAGCAACAAGGAGCTCCTCTGTAAGGCTCCCCAAATCAGGTGCTCAAAGAGGTTAATTTCCAGGAAGGTTTCCAAAGA
This sequence comes from Neodon shergylaensis, assembly GCA_025134845.1. Lineage (NCBI taxonomy): Eukaryota > Metazoa > Chordata > Mammalia > Rodentia > Cricetidae > Neodon > Neodon shergylaensis. The sequence goes on from JABTXL010005491.1 coordinate 19,347, forward strand.
CATGACTAACTATCATATTCCAACAGCCACAGCAGCGCAGGCAGCGCTGCAAAATTAGTGACCAGCCTTTCAGGCTCTCACAGGGAGCTCTGCCGGCCTATAAAGCTCACCGCTACTGGCTGCTTTGTTTGATAGCCCCTCCCCCACCCTTAAAGAAAGCCAGCGATGACTTTTTGATACCACCCAGACTCCAAAGTAATATTCAGGTTACAAACCCTCCTCCCCTCCCCCAAAGCGAGTTATTTGCCAGATCCCAAATGGTCCGAGGTTGATGGATGGTGGGTGATTTCTACATCAGCACACCTTGGAGCCCCAGAGCTAACCCTCTGACAGCGTTAGCATAAAAGATTTACATTTATGTTACGAGGGCCACACAAGAATAATAATTTTAAGATACATTGCCTTGGCTGCTGGTGCGGCTGCTGGTGCACCCTGGGAAATCTTGCAGCAGCAGGAGCAGAGCAGGGCTGTAATTACAAAATGGCAGTGCAGGAGAGGGTTTTTAAAGACAGGCAGCCAGAGACCAAAGCCATCTGCATGCCTTGGCGGATTGAAATTACAGTAATATATTAAGACATTACCTGAAAAACCCAGCGCCATTTAAATGATTTACTTTTCAGCCCTGGCAAGCTTTAATTTAAGGATAAAGTCATTCAGAAAGCTGATCTGATAGGGGAGGCATTATTTCACACAGTTAAGTTAATTTACAGTAGCTGATTGTTGTGGTTGCTTTTGTATTGTTATCTTCCTGTGAACAGCTGATCTGCCAGACAGAAGCAGTAGATTGCTTACCTCAGTGTCTTAATTCAGCGGGCGAGCTATCTGTGATAAAGGTTTGTTTATAAGCAATAATGGGAAAGTCATTTTGAGGCCACCCTGATAACACTGATGAGAAATATTTTTTAGGGAGAAAACCCACAGTTAAATAAACAAATGGACTCAGCAGGCCTGCACATGTGTCTGTCTGTCTGTCCAGAACGGCTGTGTAGAGTGGTTGAAGTCTGCAATCCGACTCTTACTCCTTCCTCCCGTTCCTCCCATCCGTCCTCCTCTGTGTACCCACAGTGGTTGCTACAGTTGTCTTTGTGTCTCTCGACAACTTCTCTGTAATCATACCGACTTTTCTTAGAGAACACTGAATTTTTTGGGCCTCATGAATTTAGCTGCTCACTTAGCTTCTGATTTCCAAAGGGGGAAAACTTGGAGAGTTTACTTTAATAATTTTGGGGAGTGGGGAGGTGAGATGGCTCAGTGGATGAAGGTGCCTGCGGCTAAGCCTGGCAACCTGAGTTGGATCTCTGGGACCTACAGGGCAGGTGGAGGGAACAGACTCCTGCAACCTGTACTCTGACCTCTACACAAGTCATTCCACACATGTACTTTCTCTCTCTCTCTCTCTCTCTCTCTCTCTCTCTCTCTCAAACATAACAAATTAACACACTTTTAAGTAAATTTCTTTTGAAGACGAAGTTTCATGTAGCCCAGGCTGACTTGAACTCCTTATCCTCTTGCCTCCAAATTCTTTGTGATGGTGTTATAGGTGTTCAGCACAGTGTCTGGCCTTAAATACATTCTTTATCATTTTTGGGAGAGTCAGGATATGGAAACACCAGGAAGAGGGCTCTTGAAAATCAGTGAACAGATGAGGTGATGAACGAGACCGGAGACTCTGAGAAGGTAATGGGGTGGGGGTGGGGATTGTGCAGAAACTCAAGTGGCATCAGCTGGCTCAGGCATCTGCCTTCGTCTGCATGGAGGTGTTTTCTTTACATGGAACATCACTGTCACCTTGTGAGCTTATCACCACAGGAGAGGAATTGCTTGTGGAAAAGTGAGGAGGGCAGGGCGTTGATGTGGGAAGTCCTTCTGTATATGTGTTGTTTGTATTGGTTAATGAATAAAGCTGTTTTGGCCAATGGCTTAGTAGAATAAAGCCAGGTGGGAAATCAGAACAGAGGTATAGAAAGAGAATAGGCAGAGTCAAGGAGACTCCATGTAGCTGCTGAAGGAGACAGACACCAGATCCTTACCAGTAAGCCACAGCCTCATGCAGATATACAGATTAATAGAAATGGGTTAATTTAAGATGTAAGAGTTAGTTAATAAGATAATAAGAAGCTGGAGCTAAAAGGCCAAGCTGTGTTGTCATTAATATAGTTTCTGTGTGATTATTTCAGATCTGGGCGGCTGTGAATGAATGAGCAGTCTCTGTTTACAGGGCATATTTCCCATCCCAAAGGATCAGAAAGTCATTCTCTAGTGCTTTAAGAAAGGAAATCAGAGGATAAATACCTGCTAGGAAGCACCAGGAAGAACTATGCCTTACTAAAAATGAAAATGGTTTAGTCCATCTTCTCATAAACACCATTACTTGACTGCCTCTGGGCTGGGCACAAGTCTGTGTAAATGTCGCTCCATTTTATCCTTAGTTCATAGAGGAACAACCTAGGTCAGGAGAGTTCATACTTTGGTCAAGATCAGGCAGGAGGAATCCCTTCCTATATGAAAAGTATGGTGCATGGGATATGAGAACAGTCTACTGCTGGCTCTCAGTAATGCTGTTATGTGACACCATTCCTTGTGGGATGTGAACAAGTGGCTATTCGGTTTAGATGGTGGGCCAAATGAGTGAACCAATGAATTTATTGGGGTTATTTACAGGTGTGTGTGTGTGTGTGTGTTTACTTACAGGAGCAGGAATTACTCAATAGTAGCTGCATCACTTAAAAGTCTACCCTGCTAAGGACGCTGATTTATGGAAGCTGGAGCTCTGGATGACTTGCAGAAAGCACGGTATTTTGGAGAGTCTCCTGCAAGGCAGCTTGGCTGCTTTTATCTCTTCAGCAGGCCTTACTTCATACATAACCTCGCAGAGATGCCTTGCATATTTGGTCAGTTTCAGGTACTTCCTGAGGCTTATGAATTGTTTGCTTCCTAAATGTTAAAGAACCTCCCTTTAGATTCCCAAATGTTAATTAACCTCCCTCCAGGTTGGAATGCTTCAACTAGGAAGAAGCTGCTGTACAATAGATGCCCACCTCTTGGGGTCTACATCTAAGTATAGTTATCTCTTCTTGAGCAAGGATTAGTTCTTTCATTAGACTGTGAGGCAAAACATCAAATTAGCTGAAACTCATCAGCCTGGCTTGCTCATGGAGGTAACCCACCACCGAACATCTTCTGTCATTTTGAATTGTCACTAAACACCCTATGACTGAATGGGTTCAATTAATCAAAAGATGAATGGGTTTCCTTAGCTATAAGATGAAGGTAGCAATCCATTGGAGGTTAATGAACTAACATGGGCTAATGCAGCAGAGCACGTGTGTTAACTAATAGCTACATGTAAAGACACAGGCTACAAAAAAAAAAAGGAATAAAGTATTAGGGCAGTCAGGAGATGGCGTGGACAACACCCTTAGTCCAGGGAGAAGTAAATTGCTTATTTTGCACAGGAATAGCTGTCACACATCTCTGTGATTTCCTTCAGTGGGAGCTGAGGGCTTTAAAAAGGTTGACTTCCATTTCAAGTGCCTCCCTTCAGCAGGAGGAAATGTATTTGAGGAGGAAAAGCCAAAGGAAATCACTGGGTCCAAAGGGCAGAGTCCCTGCCACATAAATTCCAACACTGGTTAATCCTCTGGACTGAAGGCTGTGACTTCTGTGTGTAGCCTGATTGCCTGCAAAAGGACCCATTGAAAACCTGGAGGGTTTAGGACAGCTAAGCATTTCCTAGACTAAGTGCTCCTCCCAGGGCAGAGACATAGGTGCCTGATCCAACACAGCATCCTTTCCCAACAAGATCCTCTTCCAGACAGGTGTCAGTCAACATATACTAGAAGGTGTGAGCATGAGTGTGTGCGTGCGTATGTATGCATGTGTGTGTGTGTGTGCATGCACGTGTTTTAATAATCCTCTCTATTAGACTGTGGAGATATCATTTTATGGGCAGTACTTTTCCCAGAGACTAGATCCATTCCTGGTTATTATAAATGCATAATTCTCCCCACTTTCAACCATTTTTTCCCCTGGGGATGAGTCTGAGACTTTTACCAGAATGCATTTGGCTATCCCTGACTTTCCACTTTCTCATCGTACCCCCTGAAATTTCACTAAGCTATATGCCATGGCAATTGGGCATTCTTTGCCACCTGAAAAGCTGTGTTTGCACCCATTTGATGAGTTCTATTAAATATGGGGCCCCAATGCATTCAGAAGCACCAACTCCTTTTCCAAATACCATGTCCATTTGACAAGACTGAAGTAGATTAATTAACGTGGTGGGTCTATCTTCTGCCCAGCTGTCTTGTGCTGCAATGGAGACCAAGAAAAATCCATTAGATTATACTGAGAGATAGCAGAAGAAGGTTTAGATTACGTTTATCTCTTGAGGCAATTTTATTAGATAGATTAAGTTTCTGTTCATCTCTCCAAAGACGGCAGTAATAACCAGTGTCATGACTTTCAAATCCTTTGGACTGCAGAGGGTAATCAAACATGGATGTCTTTTTATCCTTCTCTTTTACTTCTTAGCATTCCCCAATCCTGCCTCACTCATCTGTCAGAGGGATAGTATTAAGGGGATCAGTGTTGACAAGCGATAGTACAAATTATGTAATGCTGATGACATTTCACTGTCTCCTTTTGATCTGCAATTCCCACTCTCAATCACTCCTTATTCTAGAAAAAGCATCGAAAGAGAAAGGCAGCTGTGGACACCACTGGCTGCGGTCCCTGAACCCCAGGGGCAAAGCGGGGTGAATTTGAAGTGTACAGGAAGCTTCTGAATTACATGTGGGGCTTGGGAAGATGGCCTGACTGACAGAAGGGGAAATTGAGGTCATCTCCCGACAACAGGCCTTTGACAGCTGTCACTTGGGACCCCAGTGCTACAGTCCCATGAAATATTTGACGTGTTAGGCCCATACAGGCAATGGGATTTTTATTCCAAGCATGTACCTTCTGACTTTTCCTGCACCAGAGAGCCTATCCTTCTGTTCGGTGAGCTGATGGAAATTAATCTAAAAGGAAGAACTGAGCGAGTTTTGTGAGAGGGGCGGAAGACTAAAATGCCCGACCCAGAGAGCTGGCTTTCCTGGAGGATAGAGCTCTAAGTTTCTCACTAGAGATCAGTGGACCAAGTCAGAGGAAACTTCTCCCGTGTCTACCACAAGAACTTTACATGAGAAGGAGACATATCTGTCCTCTGTGTTCCCTTTCCCACGGAGGAATCTTGGTTATTGTAGTACCTTTGGACTTCCTCCTGACGTATCTACCTCCATGATGGGTCTGAAGGAGAATGGCTGTTTGCAAAGACAGGCTTCAACCTGAGACAAAGATGTGACTTCGTAATTATGATCTCAAACCATGCTGCATTTCAGAGACTGGGGTGTTATTTATTTATTGCAAAATAAGAACCGCAGTACTAATCTTACAGGTAGACATAACTTACAAAATGGTAGAATTCACCTTACTAAGTACTTATAAATGAGGAGAATCCATTAAAAAAATCATGAAAACTCCCTTGTGGAGTTAGATTTGTTTTGGGGTTTTCCATGATCATCATCATGTCATACCATAACATATGATACATGACTAGCAAAATCATGTAGCATCCTGGCAACCAAATGGCCTTTGCCTTCGCTTAGAGTCTTAAGTTGGCTAAAGGAGTAAATAGGTAGGATGGATGGAGATTGGTTGATCTAGACTGGTTATTTGTTGAACTCCTATATATTCGTTTATTACATAATCATTTATTAACTGCATACTATGTATTAGACACTAGAGGACTGTTTTACTTTGGGTTGCGATTACTGTGACAAAACGCTATGACCAAAAGAATTTGGAGAGGGGAGGGTTGATTTCACTCACAATTCCATGTGACAGTTCATCATCAAAAGCAGCAAAGGCAGGAACTCCTGCAGGGCAGGAACCTGGAGGAAGGAGCTGGTGCAGAGGCCATGGAGGATGCTGCTTACTGGTTTGCTCTTCATGGGTTGCTCAGCCTGCTTTCTTATAGAACCCAGGACCACAGCCCATGGATGGCAACACCCACAAATGGCTGAGTCCTCCCACATTAATCACTAATAAATGACCTATAGCTCGATCTTATGGAAGCATTTTCTCAACTAACATTCCCTCCTCTCGGATAACTCTAGTTTCTGCCAAGTTGATGTAAATTTAGCCAGCAGAAGGACTGAATGGCAAACAATGCATTGAAAGATTTAGTTGAGAACTGGATATATAGCACAGATGAAGGAGGACTTGCCTAGCATGAGTAACATCCTGGATTTGATCCCCAGCACCATATTCAAAACAAACAAACAAACTGGGTGTGGTGGTTCATGCCTGTAACTCCAGTACTGGAGAGGAGAGGTGGAGGGAAGAGGACTGGTGTTTCAAGGTCATCTCAGCTATGCAGCCCATTTGAAACCATCCTGGGCTACGTGAGCCCTGGCTCAAAAAACAACAAAATAGTGCTTGATAGGTACAAATTTGTCATTTCATCAGTGCAATTAGATCTGCTTCATCCATGTTGGCATTTCCATGTGACTGCTACACACTGGGTTCTCAAATAGCAGTCCATGAATAAATGAATAGATAAATGCATATAAACCACTCATACCCTTCCTACCTCTAACACCAACTTGCTGAGAGGCAGAATCATTACTGGAAAAGTTTCTTAAGACACGAGAAAACACTATCATTCAAGACCAGCAGTGAAAGCCAGGAGGAAGAAATAGGTTTCAAGCCCCTATTTCACCATGAGGTATCCTTTGGAATGTAAAATAAAAACAAATAGAATTTTATTAATCTATTTTTGCCTACAGCCTGGAAAAACCCTTATGTCAAAAATCCCCTCCTCTAAATTATTCCTTGTCTACCCATTATAAATTTTATTAACCACTCTTTTATTAGCAATCTTATTACAGTTGATCTGCACATGAATAGAAACAATTTACAAATGATCAGGTTGGATTAGAAAAGTCATAAACTCAATGCAAATTGTTAGAAATTATTTACTGGCTTTGCACAAATCTGCATATAGATTGAGGAAGTCAATCAGAAAGGTACCTCAGGTATTCTTCACAAGACACGATTGTGAAGATAGTTGCAGACGGGCATGTGTCGTGCAGAATAGAAACGAAAATAAATAGAATCATTTGTCAAATACATTTAGGTGTGGATCTTCTCATTTAATAAGTGCTTTGGAGCGCGAGGCATCTGGGAAACTGAAGAGGGTGAGGAAGTGACTTGACTCCAGATACAAGGTCAGGAGTCTGAGGCTTAGAGAGGGATTTTGGGCAAAGTGTGGAAACACTGGCCCAGCACGTTAGGGGACTACAGATGCATCACCTGCTAACCTTCCAGTAACTCTCTGAGACTGGCAGGCCTGCTTTTCTCGTTTTTCAGTAGAGAGAACTGAGGAAAATGACAAATGAATCACAGCTTGGTAAAGGTCACACAGAAATCAGACTTCGGTCCAAATCTTTTGATTTTGCATCTGAGTACCCATCTGGGAAAGCCGTGACGGTGTCCATGTGGCTTCTTTTCTGAGGCACTATGGGTTCTTGGTAATCTCTCTCAAGTCCTAATTGTCTATCAGAATCACAAGACTTGCAAAAACCCTGCTTCTGCCTTTAGTTCTCCTGTGTTGGCAAAGTGACATAGTTTAGTGCAAAGAACTGGGCTCTTCTACCCACCTTCCTACTGGACCTCAGGCAGGTCCTCCCTCTTTGAAAAACTTGCTTAATAAAAGAGAAGGGGACTACACTCTTCACAAACTCTGTGTAAGTTTGCAAAGTTTCCGGTCAGGGTTGGGAGGTGTGACACCTGTGTGCATATGTGCAGATGATCCCTCTGCAAAGGGTTCATTGGCCAGAGTTGGAGCGTCCGGCCTCTCTCCCATCTGTTAGTCATGCATTATTTATGCGCCTCCCCTCCCAGCATCTCATAGTTCTCCCTTCAATCACAAACATGTTCCTGTATTATTCTTCTCTATCCCTATTCCTCCCTCATCCCTTCTCTCCCTCTCCCCTCTCTCTCTTCCTCACTCCCTCACTCCTGTTCCCTTTCTTCAGTGCACTTGTGTAGGTCAGAGAACAACACTGGGTCCCTGTTTTTCAGCTGGTGCCGGGTTCTTTGTTGTTTACCATGGTGTGTGCCAAGCTGGCCAGTCTGTGAGTTTTTGGAGTGGGGTGGGTGGTGTTTTCTGTCTCCGCCTCTCATCTTGCCCTCTCGCCATAGGAACACTGGGATTACAGACACATGTTGCTATCATACCTAGCTTTATGTGGATTTTGGAGATCAGAATTCAGCTTCTCCTATTTGCATGGTAGCTTCATTACCTCCATATGTCTTAGTTTTTTTTTTTTTTAAATTCAGTGTAACTCAGTTCTTCTCCAGTGGATGTTTGATGTTAATGGAGCTAGGTATTAACTAGAGACACCATGAATGATGCTATATCAATCATTAAGTCTGGTAGACTTTTGACAACTCAGGATGTTCTCAGAGACACGTGCAGTTGTTCTTTAACTGAGCTTCAGGAGTGGGGTGGAGACTGGATGATCATTCCTCTAGTCTAGGAGAGATAAGCTTCTTCAGGCTCCCTGGTGCTCTTACAGTGTGTCAACAATGAGTACATGACATCTTCAAGCTGGAGATATTTCCTTCTGCTTTCTACTTTTTTCCTAACTGTAGGACTCATGTCACCTTGTGTCCAAAATAAGCAAAATGATAATATGAATACTAACAATAGTCATATCTGTTAGACACCAGGGCAAGCCAGTCAGCTTGTAGACCTGTGTGCTTTACTTGATTTCATATTTGAAACAGCTAGTCCACATGAAATTCTTTCATCTCGGTTTTCAAAGAATAGAGGTTTAGGGAGAGGTGGTCTACCTAAGTGCACAGAGCTATGAATGGAGGCCTGGGAGAGGTGGTCTACCTAAGTGCACAGAGCTATGAATGGAGGTCTG